>JAWWEW010000038.1:4423215-4638942 GCA_035583185.1 Anabacerthia variegaticeps | reverse complement strand
ATGCAGGCAGGAGTGCGGATTCCCCTTACACTACCATTGTAGGAATTCACTAAGGAAAAGTGTGTTATATAAGGACAAAATAAAACCACTGTATTGATCAGTATCCATGTGAGATAGGCAAAATCTTTTTCCACTCCCAGGTTAGGAACATCTCACAGCTGGAGTTCCTCAGCCATGCCTGCTATCCCACCTGTTGTTCCAATTTCTGTTTACTTTTTTCCTAGTGGAAAATCCTCACATTAAAAAATGAAGACACAGAACATAAGTACAGCTCCTCTGCTCTGGACTGGATCACAATGGACACAAATATTGCCTACTGGCTCCACCCAACCTCTGGGGTAAGTACAGGAGGTAAAAGTTAACTGTGAACCTGCTGAGAAAGGAGACTCGGGCTCCTTGTGAGCCCCAGGAGTGGGAGTCAGAGCAGGACTTCAGTTCCAGCCAAGGACTCTTTCTGTATTCTTGTATTTTCCCTGAAGGCTGAGGTTTTTATTTTAGCATGAGATACAGCTTTGACAGCAGTTGCTTTTAATTAAATGTCTTCTTGCACTTTTTTAAAGGTAAACTGCAGTTTAATAGTTTCCATTATTGATTCCATTTAGAAGATGAGTTCAGCTCCAACAGCATCTTTCAAAAGCCTTCCATTACAAAAGAATCTTAAAGCAGTGAAGCTTATCAACCAGCTTTGTTCCAGGTTACTAGCCAGGCACACTCTGAGATTTAATTTAGCAAGTATGTGTAGGTAATATTTAAACTTAGCTAAAAGAGCCACAACATGTTCCTGCTTATGGCTTAGATCATCCTCTGTCCTGCAGGCCCAGATCCACCTCCTTGGGAATGTTGTCACCTGGGCTTCAGCTAATGCTGCTGCTGTGGTCTACGGGTTCCTGTCCCTGTGGTACCTGATACGACGGAGGAGGAAGATTTATGACATCCCTGAAGGTCTGATTCCACTGTGTGTGTGTGCTGGTGCAGGGCTGTAGCCTGTTCTGCTCTGAGATGCCACCTCCTGTCTCCTGCAGATGCCTGGCAGCTCTGGGTGTCAGCCGGGGGGGTCTGTGCTGGAGGCTGGGCTGTGAACTACCTGCCCTTCTTCCTGATGGAGAAAACACTTTTCCTGTACCACTACCTGCCTGCCCTCACATTCCAGATCCTCCTGATTCCTGTCGTGCTGCAGCATCTTGGCGATCATCTCTGCAGGTATTTGGCTTCAACAGAGAGTTCTCTTTAACATGAGAAGTAACACAGTTCTTTTCTCAGGGCTGTCACCTGCACAAGCTGCTGCATGGAAAGCAGTGTTTTTTCCAGCAGTGTCATTTGCCTTCGGAGAAACAGGCCAGGTATGAATCTTCCTTTTGGATGAAGTGGTTGGCCAGTAACCTGACTGCTCTTTCCCTCTCTCCTCCCAGGTCTGTGCTGCTCAAGAGCATGTTCAGTGCACTCATTGTAGCCTGGTTCTCTTCAGTGTACTTTGTCTACTGCACCTTCAGCCCCGTGACCTACGGGCAGCCCGCGCTGTCGGTGACACAACTCAAGGACTTGCGCTGGAAGGACAGCTGGAACATCCTCATCCGGAAACAGTGACCACCACAGCCTGGCTACAGCCAAAAGGAAACACCTTGCTTGCAAAGCCAAGAATTTATTGTTAGCAGAATTGAAATCTTAACAGTTGGTTCAAGTAACTGATAGGAATCCAGATCTAATCATTACAGGAAAAGAGCACTGCTACAGAAAAGCTCTCAACAGTAATACAGTTATGAGCACAATTTCCAGTTGCTGCCCCTGTTACATTCACCCTTCCACTGCCCCTCGGGGTCTGAAGGTTGCTGCCTTGAGGCAACAGCATCCCAGCTCCTTTCCTGGGAAGAACATGCTGCAACAATTTCTTCTTCCTCTTTCCTGACACTGGTGGTTTCTTCCTTCTTGCACTACACTGCACTGAGGGCTATTCCATGTGTTTCCCAGTACCTCGGTCTACAGCTCCCTGATAAAAGTTACAAAAATGGACACTCTCCAACACATCTTTCAACACTTTTCTCTTGTTACTCCTTGAAATAAAGCTTATCCATCCTTTAACAATCACTAACTGGCCCTGCAGCCTTCAGCATCATCCCATGACTCTATTCCTCAACAATGCATTATTTGCCCCCACTTTCAGTGCTCTGCTGTCATCCCTATTTATGTAAATACAGCATTAAGCTACATTTATAAATAGTTCATTCTGCACCCAATAATGACTTGTTACTATTATCTATGTATAATCATTTGGCATAACCATCATTTTTAAGATAAGCAAAAATAAAAAGACATTAAAAAATTGCTGTTACAGCTAAACAAGCTAAAACAAGGCTTCAGGCAAGCCAGGAAGTCAGAGAGAGGCAGAAGAATCCTCTGTACTGTACTGTATTTACTGGGCTGCAGGGTTACACCTCAAATCCCATGGGAAGAGGAACTCTGGGCCAGGTAGGGCTGATCCTGCTGACAGGGAAACCTGCTCTAACTTGTGCTCATGGGTTCAGGGTGAAAACACTGAAACCCAGCCCATGGCCTGGCCTGCTCTAGCAGAGGAACTCAAGAGTAGGAAAAGGCTGAGATGAAGGGCTGGGATTGCTCAGTGGGGAATTCGTAGTGGCTCTGTAGTTATTTAACCAGGGTTACAGTACATGGGCCACATCCCATTTCTTACCTCCCTGTGGCTGCAGGTCCTGCACAAAGCTGCCCAAAAGAGCAGCCCCACAGACCAGGGGCTCTTTATGGAGTTTCTCACTGCTCTAACAAATGCTATTCGAGGCTGCTTTGAGTTCCCCACCCCCAGCAGAAGGTATGATCCAACACCACAGTCATTCCGAGCAGGTTTTAGTGACTATTTTGCTCCTACTGTAATCAGCCCCAGGAGCTAATGCTTCAGGGCAGTACTCATCCTCTAAGTCTGTCTCCCTGAGCTAAAAGCACCCAGCAGCACTCAGGAAATGACCTGCCTTCTCCTGGGCATCACAGGAGTCCCCCTCAGCTGTGGAGGTCACTGACATACCAAACCTTCACCCATTTCCAGTGTTGAAAAGACTACAGGGATGAAAAGTGCAGACTGCATTTCTTGTTTGCTTTTTTTCCTAAATCTTCAGCCATGACAGAATCTAGGGAACAATTCTGGGTTAAGGGGAGAAAGAACTGTTGAGTGCAAGAGCCCCTCCAGCAGTGGTCCTTTCTATCTGCTGATGGAGTGCAAGTAGCGCAATTACCTTTTATATAAAATGGTCATTTCTGATCACTGTTCATTTGTTTATTAGCTAAAGTAACACACCCACAACCAACACAGCCAGACTCTGCTTTTAGAAAACTAGCAAGTATGAAAAAGTTCCTCTTAATAACATTTCCCTCCCACCCTCATTCTTAAAATTACACTGTAAGCCCAGACTCAAGAACGGTATCACAAGGACATTTTCAAAGGCCCAACCAGCACTTCATTTCAGATTATTTTTTCCAGACACTTCATGCTGCTGCTGCAGTATCACTTATCTGGGTAAACTACAGAAACTGGGATGTCACTGTTTATACTTCTTGTCTGCTTGTTTTAGAAAGCCAGACATTCTTGAGTTTAAGCTGCTGGAATGCAAGGCAAGTGCTGTGGCCCTGTCTGAGGGTAGAACACACCCAGGCAGCTGCCTGTGCCAGCAGCAGGAGGGTCCTGCCATTCCCAGCTTCCCCCTTGCTGATCTCACCAGCCATCTCTGGAAGTGGATGGATTCTGCCCAGCAGAATTTGCAACCAGCAGTACAGAAATGCACTAAAAGACACTAATACTGAACAGGTCAGGTTTCTGTTTCCATGAGCAACTCAATCCAGCTGGAGCTCACACATTCAGGAACTGTGGTAAAGGCAACTATTTGGGTACAAAAAAATAATCATACAGTGTAGCAAGATTTGGGGGCTTAGAAAGAAATAAATTAGGAATCAGAGACAATAAACTTCTTGGGCCTGTCCCCCGGTGAACTGCAAGCTCCCATTTGCCCCAGACAGTCTCTGTCTCACCCTCATCTCAGGGCAGAGATGCCTCTACAGGTCAAGCCTCCTGCCCCCACGGGCTGGCCAGCAGCACAGCAAGGCCAGAAGTCAAGGTGCCAGCAAGGTTGAAAAGAGTAGGGGCTGCACCTGCTTGTTAAAATTAACAGGGTGTGAGCTAGTCTTGGACAGAGGAAAAAAACCCCAAGAGGCAGCTAATTTTCCTGCATCATCAGGGAAATGGGGTATCTTGCTAATCACCTGGTAGTGCTTAATTCTCAGGGAATTCTTCAGCAGTAGATCTCATTTTGAAAATTAAAAAAAGGCAAGTAACACTGCCTCTAACCAGTTCATCAAGTAACATAACTCCAGACATCTTAGGGAGAAAAGGGAAGGGCTTGGAGGGGAGAGGGGTGCACAGCCACCTCCTTCCTCTCCCCACTGTGAGAAGGTTCACACCAGGATCCCCTCTGCTGCCAGGACGATTTAAAGGGCACTTCACCAACCATTCTGTGGAAGTCCTTTCCCAAAGTTGTCTTCAGTGTTGGTCTGGACCAGAGGCAAACCCAGGCTAGTGTGGACGGCTGCTGGACTCCAGGTGGGAGCGTTTCCCTGCTGCCAGGACACTGCTGCTCTCCGTGGGCTCCGGGAACGGGCGCTTGTAGGTCCGGCCGTGCCCGTTCATCGCCCCTCGCTGCCACTTGCAGATGTCTCCATTCAGGATGTCTTGAATGTGCTGCACTATGAGGTTTATGGCAACTGCAGAGAGCAATGGGAAATGCAGGACGTGAAGGCTTTCCTGGCTGAGTTATCTAAAAAATGTGGAGCATCCAGCCCTGCTCAACTCAAGTTTTGACAAGCCCTTAAATGTAACTCTGCCTGCTGCCTGCAGCGAGGTCAGACCTCCACAGGTCACTTCTCCAGCCCTCCACAGGCTGAGCAGCTCCCTCCCCTCCAGCCCTCCAGCAGAACACCTTTCCTTAGAACCACGTGCCACTCTTCCCAACCCCAAGGGTGTCTCCCCAGGGAAATCAGAGAACCCAACTCCCTTTTACCCATGTTGTCAACTCCTCGGGGGATGATCACATCTGCATACTTCTTTGTCTGAAAAACAGCAACAGTGGTGGAGGCTGTTAATGGAAAAGTCAGCTTTGTTATAAGAAGGAGTGACCAAAGGCCAAAAAACTGGGGCAAAGATTGAGCGTTTCTGTTCCAGGGTTGTAAGTCAAAACTTTCAGTCATGGTAACCCCTAAATGAATTAAGACATCACTCTGGCTAACGTACACTGGATTTAAGGCCAGGGATTGTTCTTATTGTCCCTTTGCAGAGAATCACCAGGTAGAAGCAGCAGGTCAGGTGTAGAGTCCTTGTTTTTACACTTCTGAGCTGCCTTCAAATATTGACCACTTCAGGCAAGGTCTGTTTGCCAAGAGCTGGCTGTAATCAGCATTTCACAACCCATTGCTAAATCTCTGCCAAGAGCCAAGGTACCCAACATGCATGTGAAATTCCTGCCTGCCTCTGATTACATTTTATTGATCTTTACCACCATAGCACTCCTGTTTTTTCTTCCTTCACTACTTGGAAAAAAGCTGGCAAATTCAGCATTTCTAATGAGTACTTTTACTATCCTAGAACTCGTTTGCTCTTGAGCACGAGGTGCCTGAGTTAGCCTTTTCCAACTTATTTAATCCACATACAGGATTTGTTCTCAAAGGGTTTTTTACAAATTAACTGGATTAGGTGAGCACCTAAATTGTCCCTGCACGATATGGTACAGCAAGCAGTGCTAGAATGGTTGCCCCAGGTTTTCACCAGTGTTCCCTTTGAGAGAGGCTGCTGGAAACCAAGCTCCCCTTTCTTCCTACAAGACTTAAGAATAAATGAAGAGTGGGAGTGTTTCAGTCAGAGGGACCCATCCAAAATAGCCCCGGCAGCCAGCAGTGAGGAAATGTGCTGGAGGCATTTCCACGGTGCTTTGCCAGCAGAAGGGACCATTTCAGTTCCTTAAGAACCAGCTCATAATGGTTGGAGACATGAGGCACAGAGGAGAGTGTGGGATTTGTGAAATACAAATACCAAAAGTCACCACTGCTGCATCTACAGCGCAGCTAATCCCCAGATGACCCTGCTCCTCTCCCCACTCCCCAAAAAACCCCCATAAATGAAATTAGGGAAACATTCCCTACCGGTAAGCAGAACTCCTCAAAGGCAGGCTTGACAAACGTTGTGTACTGGGTGAGGATCTGCTCAAGGTCCCTCCCACGTTTCATATCTCGCAGAACTGGGATGGGCAGATAAAACCCCTGAGTGCTGCCTCATGGCCGAGGATGGATAAGGAGCAGGGGCTGGAGGTGCCCGTGGCAGAGGAGCCTCTGCAGTTACCTCTGCGGGACAGCCGGACGTCAGAGTCTGTGTCCACAAAGAGACGGAGGTGGAACATGTCCCGGATGTCTTGGTTGTAGAAAACCAGGATCCCCTCAAAGAGGACGACGTCAGCAGGATAGACCACCGTCGTCTCTGCCAGCCTGGCAGGAGAAAACACCAGAGCTCCTTGTTAAATGGGTCTCACATTCCTGCCAGGAGACCCATCCCCAGGCTGGGACATCCACTGACACGACCCCAGACTTGACACAAAACCAGAACCCACCTAGAATGTGTCACGAAGTCGTATGTTGGTACCTCAACCGTTTTGCCCTCAACAATATTTTTCAGGGTTGAATGCATCAAATCGTTATCGAAAGCATCTGTGAGAGGGAGGTTCAAAGAGGAGGAGTTTCAGATGCTGCTGGATCAAATGTTCTGCTCAGATTTTTCTAGACCCAAAGGAAAAACCCTCTGTTCAGTGCTTCACCAGGAAAAAAAGGAACTTATGGCTTATTCTTTCCTACCAGCAGCCACCCAACACTCCCTGCCCGAGCAACAATTGCTGTGCTGGGTCACAGAGATAGGGAACAGACAGTTTGCTGTTTATAAGCTACTACAACACAATGAAATAAAGAACCCAAAGGCAAAGCTGGTTTCACCAAACCACTTGGCAATTGCACAGTCCTGTACAACTCTGCTAGTCAAGAGCCAACTGGAAAACCTCAGGCATTCTTAATAGTTTCCAGCACCCGCCCCTGCGCCCTCAGAGGGACCAGACCCAGCCAAGGGCAGGTCCCTGCCCCGCCTGCAATCCCCCCGGGCTCAGCTGCGGGCACTTGGGGGATGATGCGGTGCATCCCAGGGCTCTCCGGTGGGATGCTCCGCACCTGCCCGCGGGCACCGGCTCACCCGGGTGGTCGAAGTTGTACTGCCCCTTGAGCGCCTTGGCCTGCTGCTCGGCCGTGAGCACCTTGTAGAAGCTGTCCTGGCTGAGGATCAGCACCTTGCGCTGCCGCTGCTCCACCTCGTTCTGCCCCAGCAGCTCCATGATCTTCTCGCACACTGTGGACTGAGCGGGGCGGGGTTGGGGGGCTCGGCCGGGACCCCCAGACCGGACCCCCACACGGCCCTGTGGGGCGGGGGCTGATCCCGCACACCCCGCACAACCAGAACACCCAGCACATCCCGCACAACCAGAACACCCAGCACACCCAGCACAGCCCAGAACACCCCGCACAGCCCAAACACCCCGCACAACCACAACACCCAGCACACCCCAAACACCCCGCACGGCCCGCACACCCCTCACAGCCCCGCACAACCAGAACACCCCGCACACCCCAGTACACCCCGCATGGCCCGCACAGCCAGAACACCCAGCACACCCAGCATACCCAGAACAGCCCGAACAGCCCCGCACACCCCTCACACCCCGCACCCCCGGCCCATCTCACCTTGCCGCTGGCGGTGCCGCCGCTGACGCCGATGAGGAAAGGCTTGGGGTGCGGCCGGTCCGCGTCGGGGCCGCCCGCGGAGGCCATGGCGGAACCGGGGCTGTGAGGGGAGGGACTGTGAGGGGACCGAGGGGAGGGGAAACTGAGGGAACAGTGATGGGAGGGACAGGGAAGGGACTGAGGGGAGGGACTGTGAGGGGAGGGACAGAGGAGGGAGGGACTGTGAGGGGACTGTGAGGGGAGGGGAGACTGAGGGGACATGGCGGAGGGGGCGGGGTCTTGGGACGGGGCGTGGCTTTGGATGGGGCGGGGTCTGTGATTGGGCGTGGCCACTGAGCGCGGGAACGTGGGCACGGACAGAGGGACAGGCGGACAGAGGGACGGGGGCAGAGGGACAGAGGGACAGATGGACAAGGGGAGAGATGAACGGATGGACAGGCGGACAGAGGGACAGAGGGACGGGGGCAGAGGGACAGGGGGACAGATGGACAGAGGGACAGGGGGACAGAGGGATAGATGGACAAAGGCATAGATGGACAGGCAGACATACGGACATATGGACTGACGTACAGGCGGACAGCCAGCCAGCTCTGCCCCGTTTGCCGCCCGGGTCCCGGTGCGGGGCGGCCCCCCCCGCGGCGGGCAGAGCCGGTCCGTGACCGGCCGGTCCGGGCTGCGGGACCCCCGCCCGTTGCGCCCACGCGGGGCCGTTGCGGGGCCCGGGGCCGTTGCGGGGCCGGAGCCCGGAGCGGCGGCAGGAGGGGCCCCCCGGCGTTAGTGGGGACCACCCGGGTGGGTGAGCCGGGGCTGTCCCGTCCCGTCCCACCCTCCCTGTCTCCGCGGGATGGACGGTCACTTGCCCGCCGGGCCGCAGCTCCCCGACCCCCGCCCCGCCGGCCCCGCTCCGGCAGCGCCGGGAGCGGAGCAGGAGGGTGGCAGTGGCACAGCCGGGGACCAGCCCGGCTCGGGCTGCCCCTCGGAGCCCCCCGCGGGCCGGGGGGACACGCCCGTGGTGGCGGCCACCGAGGGGGACTCGCCGCCGCCCCATAAGAGAGTGCAGTTCGCCTGCCCGCCGAACACCCCGGGCTGCCCCCGGTACCAGCCCGTCCTTCCCCAGCCGTGGCCGGGGCCGGCAATGGGGCCAGGGCCCTTCCCTCCCCCGGGCATCCTGCCTGCGCCCCTGCCCTACACCATCGTACGTATCGCCCTCCCTGGTGTGTCTGCCCCGCTCTGCTGCGGGCTCACCCCTCACCTCCCCGAGTGATGCTTGAGCAGCACTGCCGGGGCGGGGACACACACACACACAAGGGGTTTGCAGCTCTGACCTTCCCCTCCTGTGCCGCAGTACACCGGGCAGCCCAGCACGGGGCCGCTGCCTGCCCACTACAGGCAGCACCTGCCCAGGGACTACCTGGTGGAGTCGGTGCTGGTGACTCTCTTCTGCTGCCTGATGACCGGGCTCATGGCCCTCGTCTACTCCCATGAGGTAAGAACCCACCTGGCAACCTCAACCCACCCCACTCAGGGTGCTGCAGGTCCTTCTAACCCTGCCCTTCTCCCCCTGCACCAGACCCGGGCTGCACTCAGGCGTGGGGACGTGGCCCAGGCGTACAGGGCATCCAGAAAGGCCTTGTGGCTCATCCTCTTCAGCCTCTTCTTCGGGTTGTTCGTCTCCATCACGTGGGTCATCTGCATCCTGGTGACCCAGTACCAGCGACAGTGACCGTGACCGTGACCCCAGGGACACGGTGTGTGCCAAGGGCTCCTGGCAGCTCACCATGGCCCTGGGTGGGCAGGGACAGGTGAAGTGGCCACAGCCCTGTGTGGCGTCGCTGGGACTGTCCTGGGAAACACTGCAAAGTGTTACTGGGGCCAAGGGGCAGCATCTGTCCTTCCTGGTGGGGCGAGGAGCTGCTCCAGAGCCATGTGTGCCTTCGCCCTGTGGAGGAACCCAGACTGAAGCAATGCTGGAGCTGTGTCCTGCTGGAGCCAGCTCTGGGCAAGGACTCGTGTCAGAGCAGTGGCACCATGTACAGGATCAGGCTCTGCTGTGGGATGCTGAATCCCATTACCGTGGACTGTCACTTGGAGCTGCCAGATGTGACTCTGGTGCAGAGGGAGTGTCTGTGAAACAGGGGCTGGAGACAGAGCAAAGGGCTGAGATGTAACAGAGAGGCCCAGGTGGATGGGAAGCCCTCACCAGTCATTAATAACATGATACAAACATTAAGATACAAACCCACCTATGCAACTTCTACAGTACTTTTGCCCCCCCCCCCCACAGACACACACTTGCTGCTTCCAGACTGAAATAAAATACAGCCTAGCCAAAGCTTCTGTTTTCTCTGCACACCAAGGACCTTTCCCCTCCTGCATCTCCCTTGCCACACTGTCCACCACAAAATTCAGGGTAAGGCCTCCTGTAATTGGTGAAATAGGGGTCTTCCCAAAGGCAGGCGGGTGCCAGGGTTCCAGCCCTTGTAGGACCCTGGGGGAGTCCACTCCCTGAGCTGCTTTGGGGGAGGATGAGGGTCTGACAGACCCCGTGTCTCCCTCCCGTGGGATGCAGCCCTGCAGTCGTGCAGGGCACACCTGCTCAGTCAGTGTCTGGGCATTCTCCTCCTGAGCTGGCCTGTGACAATTATTTCCAGAGGAATTTTGAACCCTGTCCAGGACTGAGAATAGTACAGGAGCAGCTCAGCTGCCCGGGCTGCTGCAGGGGTTATTTAGGGGTTATTTACAGCCCTCGGTCTCCAGCCTGGGGCCACTGCACGGGCTGGGCACACGCCAGCCAATGCAGAGCTTGGGCACCCAAAACCCCCAAACACAGGGAGCACCAGTGCCCCAAGGAAGGGGACAGTAGCAGATGTCCCCTCCCAAGTGTGGGGCTTGTACTGGAGCAAGGCTATCTCAGCAGAGGGAAGGAAGAGATTTATAGTGGAAAAATAAAGGGGAAAAGAGCCACGGGCAGAGGAAAACCACGAGGGGCACTTGAGAAAACATGAGGCCACACCAGCACCAGAGGCGGATTCGATTGTCACTTTAATCCACAGACTGTGCATGCACTGTAAACAGGATCGTCAGGCGGGCTTGTTACTGGTGTTTTATTTGTCTTTAATATAAAAGTTACAGGTCTGAAATGTTTGAGGAAGATGCCACCATGGGGACAGGGTTAGTGGTAAATCTATAATACAACGGAACTGCTTGTGGGGGGAGAGGCCTGGGAGTGGGGCAGGGGGCTGGTGACTGGGGGCATCACCTTCTCCCCACTCCCTGCCCCACGTGGAGAGGAGACTCAGACTCTGCCCTCTTCCCATAAAGAGGTGATGGCCTCGAGAATGCTGCCTGTGAGACATGAGGACTCACTCATGGCCAGTTTTGCACAGGGATGTTCTGGCTGCTCCTGGAGAGTGGGGTCTCTGCTCAGCAAACCTGAAGCTGCTCCAGGCAAGGGACCCTCCTTTACAGTCCCTGTGAGCCTGGGGTTGGGACACTCCACTCAGCAGAGCAAAGGGGAGAAGAGGGGAGGAAAGCTGGGGGGAGGAAAGCTGGGGGACTCACCCCATCACACTGGACAAGGTGCTGTGGCCACTCAGACCTCCCATCCCCACTCTGGCCATGGGAGTGAAGAGACTGGTGTCTGCCCCTCTGCTGCCCTTCCTGAGGATGTTGAACACCACAATGAAGTCTCCCCTCAGTCTCCTCCAGCTGAACAGACCAAGTGCCCTCAGCTGCCCCTCACAACACTTCTCCTCCAGACCCTTCACCATCCTCGTAGCCTCTTCTGGACACTCTCTAATGGCTTAATGTCTTTTTTTACATTATGATGCCCAAAACTGCCCTGATATTGCGGGTGAGGCCACCCCAGTGCAGAGCAGAGCGAGACAATCCCCTCCCTCAACCAGCTGGCCATGCTTTGCCTGATGCCCCCCAGGGCAGGAATGCCCCTCCTGGCTGCCAGAGCACTGCTGACTCATGTTCAACTTGCCACCAAGCAGGACCCCCAGGTCCCCTCCTTCAGCTGCTCTCCAGAATTCATTCCCCAGCCTGTCTGTACATCCAGGGTTGCCCATCCCAGGTGCAGAATCCGGCACTTGTCCTTTTTAAACTTCCTGTGATGGGTGATTGCCCCTCTCTGTGATTTGTCCAAGTCTCTCTGCAGGGCCTCTCTACCCTCAGGGGAGTCAACAGGTCCTGCTGTAAGTTTGTAAGGACTCCTTTGAGTCCTGCATCTAGGTCATTAATGCAGATGTTGAAGAGAACACGGCCAAGGATGGAGCCCTGCAGAACCCCCCCGAGTGACTGGAGCCCACCTGATGGCACCCCATTCACTGTAACTCTGTGCCCAACCTGCGAGCCAGTTGCTCCCCCATCATGTAACAGGGTTATTGAGCTGGATGGAGACAAGCTGCACTCTCCTGTCCCTCTGTAGCACCATGCCCCAGCCATGACCTCTGCACCCCCAGATGGGCTGCAGTTCCAGTTCTACCCACACTCCCAGAACAGCCCCCACACAGCACCCATCCAAGGGGTGCTTGGAGCTGCCAGGGCAAAGCCCATGCCACACACCAGGGTATTCATTGGCCTTTTCACCACCTCAGCATGTTGGCTTTAAACAAATCTTATTTACAAAGGAAAACACAGGCATTACTTCCTGCATGGAAGGTTCAGAAGCCTTTGGGGACTGCAAAGCCTTGGCTGGACACAACACACAGCTCCAACGCCCTTAGTGCCATGAAAATAAACCACTTTGAAAGTGTTCCTGTTCAGATACCATGTTTCAACAGAGAAGATTCCTGCTCCTCCTGCCCTGTGGCTGTACAGCACAAATTGTGTCAGAACCCACACTGTCCTCTCCCAAAGATGCCCTCGTGGACAGGGGGGGTCTCTCTGTGCTTCAGCACTTGGCCACTGTGTGAGCCCCATGGCTGAATCTTCAGGAAAATAACCGAGCTGGGTACAATCCTGCAAGCAGGGCAGTGTGGTGCCACTCCCTCCTGGGAATCAGGCAGAGCTTGGCCAAGGCTTTGCAATCTGTTTGGAGAAGGACGTGAGTGCAGCTCTGATTCACCCAGAATAAACAGAGGCTTGAGCAGGCACAGAGCTGCAATTGAGAAATAAGTTAAAGATGCTTTGTGGAACTGCATGTCTGTATTCCTTGGGAGCTGCTGCCCTAAAGCCACAGGATTTTGTGAGAACCCTGTAAAAACCTGTGACTGCAGAGAGCTGAGAAGGGTCTCAGAAGGCTGCTGAAACCTGCAGGGCACACAAACCCACGATCCAACTGTAAACCATCGGAGGAGGACAGAGAGGAGGGATGTGAAATGGCCTGGCTGGGGAGGACACCTTGGGTGGGACACAGAGAGGGGAGAGCAGGGCTGAATAAGGCACACTGAACAGATTGGGGCTAACACTGCATGTGTGGGAAATGAGACTGCCCTTTGCTCTTCCATGCCTGGCTGCCCCTGCCCTGCTGGCTCTGGCACGGCAGGCCTGGGGACAGGGACCTGCCACAGCACAGGTCACAAAGCACAGCACTGAGGGCCAGCCCAGCAGGGACCCCCAGGAGAAAACGTTTGGCAACAGTGAGAGGAGAGAGAAGTGGGGTGGGAGGACGGGGTGGCTCGGACAGGCACAGGGCTCCTTCCCAGTTCCCATTTCCAACCCAGAAATGGACTTGCTGGCTCCTTTGCCTGGCTCCTGCACCTGCTCCACAGCCCCGAGCCTCCTTTCTTCCAGCACTTGCAACAACATTGTCACTGGTTGTGAATTTTATACATAATGGTTTGCACTTTTTTTTTTTTTTCCTATAAATTCATCAGTATTCAGACATGCATCAAAAATCCCCAACGGATTCTAAACACTAGTATGTACAGTCCATATACTACAGTATTTCCTGTGCAAAAGCTAAGTACCATCGCTAAGAGACACGGGGCCAGGGACAGCGACCCGCGGTACCTGGGCAGTCCGTGTTTCCAGGTCCAGAGGGATTTACCGTTGCTTAAATAACGAGATCTGAGAGAGGAGGGGGGTGTGATGACTGGAGATGGTGGGTCCCTGCCCACGTTTTCAGTGCCTCTTCCGTATCTACAACCGGTGCCTTCCTCCCATGTGAAGAAGGCGCCAGAGATCTGGGGCGAACCAAGACCCCTGTAAACACAAGCAGCTCTCTGAAAGCAGAGCTCCTCTGGCAGGCAGCGGGAACACTTCCATCCTCATCTCCTACGGATGAACACGTTTGGAGGTGGCATTGCAGGGGAGACTCAATCCCTTGGCTTCCATGGCTGCTCCTGCCCGACGCCGCTCCGGAGACAAGTCTGTGGGTGCTGAGCTCTTGCTGACCCTTCTCAGTGGATGAAAACAGAAGCCGGGCTATTCCCGGATGGAACGGGCCAGCAAACCAGCCACATGCTGGTGCAGGACCCTCCTTCCACACAGCTCTCTCCCCGGGTTTAAAGCTGGTTCATGGCACAGAGGGACGGGAGGAGAAGGAGGGCGAGTGCAGCGAGCACCGGCCGATCTCTGCCCTCGGCGCGCGGTCACCTCTGGCCGGCTGCGAGAGCCCGGCGTTGCCGCCCCCAGGGATGGCTGCCAGCTGGGAGGGAGGGTGTGTCATCCAGTGACAGGTACAAACATTGAACTCCAGTCTCATCGCTGCACTCGGCGCCTCTGCGGAGCATTTCTCCTCGCTCGCACCACCCCTCCTCCTAGGTCTTCTCTTCCCGATCTGTTTTCCGCCTCGTAATGTTCCGAGGTTTGATTTTGAGGGACAGTTCCCACAAGGCCTCCTCAGCCAGGTGGTCGCTGAAGTCGTTGAAGAATGACACTATGTCGTCATTTCTTTTGATGTCGTAATGTCTGGAAAACCACAGAGGAGGCTGCAGTTAAACAAGGGGCTACCTGGGGACCTCTCCCAATTTCAGGCCACCCCTGCCCTGCTCTAAGTACATCCAGCACTGTGGTCTGTGCTCAGTACTCATGACAAGGTGTGACACCAGAAAGGGGAAAAACCATCATGCCTGTTGCTGAACTGGGGGAAGAAAGGACCCTATCACACAGAAAGCAGCAGTTAGATCTGCTAGCTCTGCTGCAAGCATTGAAGAAAACCCTCCATATCCCAGAAAACACAGGAACCAGCAATGGCAAAACCTGGAGGAAAAACTCATCTTAAAGAGAGTAGTGGGAAAACTTTGCACTGGATGTCAAAACTAATGTCAGAAAAATGTCTTCACAGCTTTTATGTAACCTAGAGAGAGGAGAACTGCACCAGCGCCCTGTCATCTCTGTCAGCTCCCCTTACATCTCCATCATAATGCTTTGACTTTAAACTGCCTTCCCCTTGCACAGGGGCTCCCAGCCATGATCCCCACACACACCAATCCCCACCTGGTGCCCCACAGACAGCTCTGACCCCCCTGTTGCTGCACTTACACTTGCTGGAAGCACCTCATGCTGTCCAGGATGTTGAACTGCTGCCAGCGCTTGGAAAAGTTCACTTTGCTGTCGATGTAGTCGGGGTTTCCCAGATGAACAAAGGTCAGATCCTGCAGAATCAAGCCTCTGCAAGAGAGGAAGGGGCAGCAGGCCAGGGAGTGGCAAACAGGTACAGAGGTTAGTCACACAGGGGCAGGATGGCCAGCTGAAAGGCAGCCCAACAGCCTCCCACTGCCACCATCATGGCAACCTTATCCAGGGGGAAAGTTCCCCCAGCAGAAGACCCAAGGGTGCTCAGGTGCAAGCACCCACCACACACAGCTGAGGGGCCCCTGAGGGGAGGCACTCATGGCACACTGAGGGTGCTGAGGTTGTTCTTTCACCCTCCATGGAGAGGACCAGGGTGGAAGAGGGTTTCTCTAGCCAGGGGGTCTGTTCTCCCTTCCTCCTGTTGCTTCCTGTGCTCAGCCATGTCTCTGTACAGTCCTGCTGTGGTCCCTTCCCAGAGGAAATGCCATTTATCTGCACAGCCTCTTCCTACAGAACACTTTCCATGGAAGAAAGTAAAATCAGGGAGAGTTTTACCAGTGTAAACCCAAAGCAAGTCTGGTATCTAGATGAGAAGGCCCTTATGGGGAAAGACAATGGTTTCAACCTTTCATCAAGAAACAGCAGGTTGTTTGACAGGGCAGACTCCTCTTCTACCAGCTCTTGGGACCTGAGCTGTCACAGAGCAGAAAGCAGCAGCTTGAAGCTGTGGGTTCCATTGCACCTCACGGGAGAACTGTCCTTTTGCATACAGACCCCAAAGAAAATAGAGTTTAAAAGGGTCAACTAAAGATCCAGGCACTTGATCTTTCCTTTTCCATAGTCAATTCACAAAAGCTTCTTTACAAAACGAAATCTGCCACCCTGCCTTCCTCCTGGACAATCTCTCCAGAGAGGGACCATGGGCTGATGTGGCACAGTGTTGTCTTACCCCACATGCTGGACAAAAGGCAGGGGCTGAGCTCAGCAGAAGGTGCTGAGACATCCTTGAAGGAACCATTTTAATGTGAAGAAGTAACGACAGAGGAGAGAAACAGCCCACTCACAGGTAGGGGATGCAAGGGGGCTCCACGTCGGCCAGAGCCGCTCGGTAGGCGCGGAAGGACGAGGAGCTGTCGATCAGGGTGCAGTACTCAGCCAGGCCCTGGCAGGACACAAATCCCATGGTGACACCACTGCTGCAAACCCATTTTCTTTGTCACGTCTCCCCAGAGAGCCATGCAGGCCAGGGAGTTAATGCTGTCCTGGAAACACCTCCAGGATTCACTCAGCCCGACCCTCACTGCGCATACGCAGAGCCTCGCTGCCTTCAGCCTCAGCAAGCCTTGCCTTGCAGAGAGGAGGAGGCTCCTCTCCCCTGGGGCTGTGCTGGCACTCCTGCAGCTGTCAGAATGCCCAGCCATGCTGCAGGCTTCCAGCACTGTGTCATTACACCCACTGGAGAGCAGTTATGCACCACCCCTCCATCCTGGGATGTTGCTGAGCTGTTGAAAGCACCCAGCTGTTTCATACATATCCACAGTTCTCTTCCCCCAAAGATGACAGCCCCCACTGCTCCTCACCTCTGAGGTTTGCTTCTGCCACTCCAGCCTTCGGATGGGTGCAGAATCCAGTGCAGAAAGAATGGCCAGGTAGGAATTAAAATTATTCAGCTTTCGTAAGTGCTGTGAAGAGGGAGAATATTTCAGTTACTCAAGAGATCTGAAAAGCCTCCTAGCATCAAACAGCTCTACCAACCAGAAGGTCCCACCACCCTCTCCTTTAAGGAGCTGTGTGTGTAATCCACAGGCAAGTCCGAGCTGGTACCTTCATAATCTTTATAAATTTAAGGAGCAGCCTCTCTCGGTCCTGGGCTTTCTCTTGTAGCATAATTATTGAACGGACCCTGGAAGAACAGACAGAAAAAAACCAGATAAACACACTTAAGCAGATCTCAGATTTCCTCTTGTTTCATTAAAAAACCTGATCACTGATAAGATTGGGCCAGCAATACTAGAAAGTTCATGATACCTCCAACTTAAATGGAGCACTCTAATCCATAGCAGAGACAGGATAACTTTATAGAGTGAATTTATTTGCAGGGGGAATGTTTGTTTGAAGGGCTCAGTGGTACTGACAATTAATTTCTCCTGTGCTCTGGGGTCTTTGATGTAAAGAAGAAAAGTCAGAAGATGGAAGCTCTGCTGGTTAAAAATATATATTATCCCACTTGTAACAAAGGAACTCAAGTCTGCAAGGAATGTTGGAATATTTGCAAGGCACTGGATGTTAAGCACAGGTCAGTGGCATGGTTGTTTTAATCTCCTTACCAGTAGGACATATTATTGAAGTGCTCTGTGAACTGTGTCAGGTTGGGGCTCTTCTCTTCATTTTGTTCCTTTGCCCAAAGCAAAACTTCTGGGATCTGCCAAGGAAGAAGAGGGGTGGGAAAATACCACACATTAATATGGGATTCCTGTCTCAAGATTCCCAGTTGCAGGGTGTGTTCACAGCCACTTGCTGACACAAGATCAGCTGTGTCCTACAATCCAACAGGTGTCTTGGAGAGCTGGCAGGGAACACCAGAGACTGCAGAGCATGCATGTTCCAATCCCTCCCACCACCCCTTCTCCATCCTCATCTCTGTACCTCGATTTTATAGAAGAGTTCAGCATCCAGGAGGGTCAGCTGCTCAGCTATTTCATGACTGTGGAAATCATGCAGTGTCCCTGGCCTGTGGAAAACAAGGATGAAGTGCAAAGGCTCAGAAAATGTGACCTCTTTTCTTCTCTTTTTTATATTTTGGACTGAGGAAACTTTTGTGTCTGCAAGGAAGGGACACCCTGGCTCTCAAAGGACCAAGCCATGGTTCTGTGCATCTTGCCTCACCTGGCTGCCACCCCTCGGGCTGCAAGAGGTTTGATGGAATTGGCGTAGCTCAGCATTTTCTTCTGATCCACTTTATCCAGGATGTTCTTGCGTAACACCCTGGCAAGGCTCAGCTCCCCATTGCAGACCAGCCGGAACACCAGGTCCATCAGCAGCTTGAGAATTTCCTCTGTCAGCTCCACTAAGCTGAGAGAAAGATGGAAAACCCAGAGAAGGCATCAGAGCTATGGAGTTTGCATCTGCACTAAGTCTTGTCACTCTTTTCTACAAGCAGAATTGGGTGACTGAAATTCCTCCTCTTTCCTGTTCTTCCTTTCCCAGAGATTTCCTTTTTACTGGTTATTTTAAAATCACTGACTCAGTTAGGACACACAGACAACCTGCTCTCCCAACAAAAGGATTCAGCAGTGCAGGTATCTCACTGGTCAGGGTGGGAGATTTCAGCTGTTATCATAGATAGGGTTAAAACCCCACATCTTCCCAAAAACCACATCTTCCCAACTGCCAGACCTCTGTGTGTAACTGACCCCACATTTCCCATCCAAAACGAAGAAAGCAACTCACCACAGCTCGTCCACCACTCGCACGAGCACGAAGAAGGTGTTCTTACTGACTCGCTTCTTAAACGTGTCTGGGAAGTGGCAGAACTTCTCATATGTTGGTTGCAAATTAAAGAATCAACTCAGTGTGGCCAGACCAGCATCAGTGCAATTACCAGCTGCCTCAAGGAATCACAGAATCATTCAATGGTTTGGGATGGAAGGGACCCTAAAGATCATCCAGTTCCACCCCCCTGCCAAGGGCAGGGACACCTTCCACTAGACCAGGTTGTTCAGAGCTCCAGCCTGGCCTTGGACACCTCCAGGGATGGGACATTAGAAGAGCACACTATTCTGTCTTGATGGAAAGTGGTGTTCCATTTCCCAGAGATGAGGGACACTGATACGGCTCTAATTAAGATGGCATTAAGCTGACAGCAGCTTCAGGGGCATGAGGATGCACTTACACCTCACAAAATTGAAGCTGGAAGAGCAGGTGGACTTTGAAATTGTTCTCTCTAAGGTGGAATTTAATGAGCAGCACTCCTCTGCACTGACCTCCCCCACTGATCTGTGACATCTGGTTTCAACAGATCTCAGATGTCACCTCTAACTTCCTCACTGCCCAATTTGCTGCAAGGAGAACTGTGACAGGGGAGACAGCACAGGTTGGAAAAGCTCCTGCCAGGGGGACAGAGGGAAAGAGAACAAGATTATCAGTAAGGCAGGGGCCTGCAGGACTGCCCAGACAGTGCTGTCACCCACTGGTGAGCTGATCCCAGCTGGAGCTCAGGCAGCAGTGGCTCTGCTGCAGATGGCAGTGATGAGCCACGAGCAGGACACGGTGACGTCAGGCTCCCTCTGACGTGGGTGCACAGTCCCACAGCCCACGAGGCTTCCACACTGCCCAAACCCAGACACTGACCCGCTCAGCTGGCGGGGAATGGAGCCATGGGAGTGGAGCCAAGGGGAAGGAATGGCAGGCAGGGTGCTCAAGAAGCCTTCTGCATCCTCTGCCAGAAATGCTAATGCTCACCCTGCACATCAGGGCCCTGCTTTGTTATCAGTTACAGGCTCAGTTCAGAACTGGAGCACCAAGAGCCCAGCATTTCCAGTGCTGAGTTTATTGTAAAAAGATAGAGAAAAGGCTTTGATGGTTTAGACAGTATTAAACTACACCTGCCCATACAGGCAATCCCCACGTCCCCTCTGGAAGGCAGGAGCTGCTCTGATCCCATTCTAGAAAACAAGATGTCTCAAACAAATGATAATTCTCTAGTGATGTACAGTAAACCTCAGCTGCTCCTCTCCCCCTCAGCAGACAACTCTCAGGTCAGTTATCCACTCTGCCTGGACCTGCCCCCAGCAATTCCCATTGCAGGATGTGGAGGTGAAGGAATTCCTGCCTGGGGCTCCTCCAGGACCAGCACATCTCTGACCATGCTCTCAGCAGGCTTTTGACCAAACAACTTGCCATCAACCCCCTCCACGATGACTGCCCGGCTCTGATTCCTGGTGGGAGTGAACTGTCACTCATGCAAAAGGATATCTGTACTGCAGCTTCTTGATGAGCTCTTCAGGGGTGATAAATGTCCTGTATGTCGTCAGAAAGGCTTCACAGTACAGCACCAGATCTAAGAAGAGAGACAAAGCCTCAGTCAACTCT
Source organism: Anabacerthia variegaticeps (assembly GCA_035583185.1). Taxonomy (NCBI): domain Eukaryota; kingdom Metazoa; phylum Chordata; class Aves; order Passeriformes; family Furnariidae; genus Anabacerthia; species Anabacerthia variegaticeps. The sequence goes on along the minus strand of JAWWEW010000038.1, from coordinate 4,618,566 downwards.
GCTTTCATAAAAAGAAAGTTTCTTGTGAGGTTGAATCCAGTCATACAGGGGAGGACATGGACACATTTTGGTATGATTGGACTTTCCAGAACTGCTGTACTGTTGGTCCTCACCAGCAGATGGACCCTGTAACACAAGAGCAGAGGTGACACTGCCCTGTCCCCACTGGCCTGGCCCTGGCTCCCATTTGCAGCATTTGAGCTTAAGGCTTTGCTTATTCCACCACCAAAGGGGTCACTGAAAAACACCTGCTTGTGTGACAGGAACTTTCAATAATGGGTCAAGAAAACACATGGTTTAGAGCTTGGGGATACTTTACAGAGAAGATCTGATGGTGAAAGGCTGTGTCTCAGCCCCTCTCAGGCAGCACAGAGTCCTGCAGAGACATGGTCACTCTGTTCTCTGATGAGGAACACACGTGTTTCCACATGATGCTCTGGTGCTGCAGATCCTCTGCCCTTACTGCATTCCAGGGAATCTGTCCCAGGACAGTGTAAATTATAAGATTATTTTCAGCCAAAAGAAGAGCAAATTGCACTGCAAAAAATGATGCTACTATGATTGTGACCCTGCCACAACACAGATGATGACGTGGGGCAAGTCAGGTTGTGTCAATTCATCAGCAGGACTGGGGGTGCTGCAGGGCCCAGAATCTCAAAGGCTCTGGGAATTGCCATGGGCACGAAGGATGGAACTTGAAAAAGCAGGAATTGCAAATGGGAAAGCAGATTTCAGGTCAGGACTGTAGAACACACACAGTCCTTAGCCATGCCTGGTCATGGTGGACAGCAGTGTCAAAATGGGAACATTAGCCCCAGTATAAACCAGGCAGCAGGAGGAGCAGTGGGATGGCACCTTGCCCCTGCCAGGAGCACCACGGGCAGAGGAGAAAAGGCTCCTGCTGGGCCTGCCCAGGCTTGGCTGTACATGCAGAACTTGTTCCAGACAGGACAGGGATCTCCCCACATCCATCCACTGCCACAGAGGGTGGGAAGGGGCAGGGCACAGAGGGATAGCTGTGCCTCTCTACCTGCAGTGTTTTCCTTGGCTCACAGCTCACAGAGACACTGCTTCCTCCTGCTCTTAAATCAGAGACTGCTGCTGCCTTTTGGTTACAGACAATCACACATAAGCTCTAAAGCCAGAAACTGGGTGGTCATGTCAGGGGTGAGCCTCAGGCCTCGTCCAGCTGTAATCCTGCACTCACAGCAAGTGTGTGTGGCTGCGAGCACTTAACTGACCATGGATTTTATTCCTAAAGACCACAAGTCTCTCTTTATCTCTCATTCTATTTAGCTTTTTTAGAAAACTCAAATGGACAAGAAACATCATGCAACAGGGCGTGGAGTTACATTTATTCTGGGTTCCCATCTGCCCAAAAGGCAACGTGAGGTAATACAGCTGGTCTGCTCTGGCACTTGAAGCTGCCAAGAAATTCATCTTTAAAGGAAAGCCTCTTAACTCTACCCCTCTGTGCCGTTTGGCTGATTGATTTACAAGCCCTGAATTCTTCTCATTGTAAGCTTAATTCATTAACCCTCTCAGTCACCCAAACAGTGGGATAGCATAGCACAAATTCCTCTGTGCTCCATTCACTTCATGGCTTGGCAGCGCCTGTGAGGCCGAGCCCAGGGACTGAGAACGTTGTGCTGCACCACTGGGCACTTAAAATCCTGCTCTAGTTTTTCCCAGTCCTGAAAGGTTCTCCACAGCTTTCACCCCACTGCTTGCAGCACCCTTAGAGCCCCCTGTTCATGAACTGGAGGTCTAAGCACACATCCCCTTACCAAGCAGCTGGCTTTCGACAGAAACAGTAGGGAAGTTCTTCCAATGTGATGCTTGTTCCAGAGAACAGCAGGAGTAAATCAGAGTTTCTCTATTTCCACTTTCAGCATTTTTATAAGGAGTATTTCCACTATCTCATTTAGACTATTTTCTTTAATATACATATCTAACCTTGTCACAGTCAATTGCCTCCTTGTCTCTAGCATGTTCCTAACTCTGGTTGTTTCTTCCTGGATTTGGTGCCCAATGCAAACTGGGAAACACAGCTTTCAGGGAAAGGATTTTCTTGCTGGCTGAATGGTGCTGGTAAGTATCTGCAAACATCTTATGCTACAGTAAAACCCCTGTCATTTAAAAATGTACATGAAAGATATTTCCCCTTTGACTATCAAACCTCTAAAATACAAGTGCTGAGTGATTCAGCGGGTTAGCGTTTTGCCTTGCATCCCAGGAGATAAGGAGATCAATCCTGGTTAAGGCCATCAGCACAAATGTGTTTGGCAGGTTCAAGCCACTCTCTGGAAACACTGCAAAGGCTGTCTTTGCCACAGGTCTTGAATAGGAGAGCTTCATGTGGGTGGTGACTGGGTTTGGAGAGATAAAGCGGGGTTTTAACAAATTTAGAGCCAAGGGGTGCTAACATCCCTTTTCCTCCTCCACATCTCCTTTCCTGTACTGTGGATTCCCTCTCTGAACAGGTCTGGGTGGCTACCAGGATGCACTTGGTACAGGGTAGGACTAGGAAGTGACATGGTAAATTGAAAATGAGGGGTGTCAGCAGAACAACACCTGAACATCTTGCCCAATGCCCAGGGGTACTGCATCAGACCCAAACCAACATCCCATTTTTCCTACTTTGATGCATCAGTCCCTCCAGTAACTCCTACATCACCACTGCTCTGAAATTCAAAGGTCAAGGAGCACCACTGAAAATGGGATCCAAGCACAACAGGCTGGTCACACTTGCAGAAGACAGTGGTTCAACTCAGCGGGTACAGGGACACCAACACAGCACTGCCAGTGGTGTGCCTCACCTTCCAGATCTGGGCAAGGGCTGTGAGGAGTTAATACCACCCCTGCTGCTAAATGGAACCACCAGGCGCTTATCCAGCTTACCTCCATTTACCAGAGATTAGCAGAGCCCCCCCAGGCCAGGGGATCCCTGCAGCCTCTCCCCCCAGCCCAGCTGCCTCCACAGCAGAAGGCAGAGGCAGAGGGCCAGCAGCCAAAGGCCGTGCCAGGCTGTGCCCCTCAGCTCTGCCCTGCTGCACCCACGTACCTTTCCTGTCAGTCTCTGTTGCGTGCACTAACAGAATGTCTCCGGAGCCACCACGAACATCTGGCCCATCATCTCCCTGCAACGGGAACACAGACACGTTAGGCACGGCCCAAGGTCCCTTCAGCCTGGCTTTAACATCAGTGGGGTTCAGGCTCAGCAACAACTGGCAGTGCACACAATGTTCCTGGCGCTGCTTGCTGTGCAAGCTGGGACATGGTCTTCAGTGCTGGGCTAATCCTGGAATTTGGATAAAGCATTTGGTGTCCCAGATGAGGAGCTGGGCTGATCCTCACTCAGTCTCTGACTCCTTAAGGCCAGGCTGTGAAGCTCAGTGAAAGCTGAACCGTCTGTCCACAGAAGAATGAAGAGAAATGCCCCAAATGCTCCCAGAAGGCCATTAGCAGAGCAGCCATGCTGTGTGAACTGTCTCAAAGTGCAGGATCACGTACCACAGTGGCTGTGGGGTGGGAGGTCATGCATTCAACTTGTGTGTTGCTGGAACATCAAAACCCAGCAAGTTAATTCCCTAATTTGGAACTATTTGGCCAGAGGTCACCTGAAGCAATCCAGTAACTAGGAGCAGAAAACAGCCCTGCTAATTGCTTGACCCCTGCCTTACCACTCTCTAGAACACATCTTTCTTCTAGCTACTGCATTTCACAACTCAAAATATGCAAAACTGATCCATCACTCAGCCAGCGGTTCCCACACTGCAGGAAGCAGCTGGAAATGACAGTTCTATGCTGTTTCAAACATGTAGATCACAAAGAAAATAAAGAAAAAAGACATTAAGACACAGATCTGCTAGTTCCAAATGCTCGGGAATCACTGGTTTTTAAATGTTCTTCAAAGGAAAGAATCCAGCAGAGGAGGAGGATTGTCACTTCAATATGCAAAACAGTGAAAAAACCATGGATTACAGCCATGGAGCAGCTATGTCTAAGATGTGAATTTTTCAGGTGACCCTCTGGCAAGACTCATATGAAACACTACTTTAAGAATGAGTAATAGCTTTTCTCTCTCTCCTGCACATCTCAGCCGACCAAAGAACACTCCTTAAGTGCCAGTAAATGATACATTCCCTCTGTTTTTCAGACTAGCCCCCTGACAGTCTGAAAGCTTCAAAAGCCTGCGTGTTCCCTCAAGCTGCATGTCAAAGACAGCGTGGTTCAAGAGCACAGTGAGCAAAGCTGGCTGGGAGTGCACCCAAGGCTAGACACAAAGCTATTTCTCAAATACAAAACAATTCCTTTGGCTGCTTTTCCACATAAGTAACATAATGTCCTGCTCATCCACCTGCTGAACCTGCTGTCAGACCGAAAGGCCAACACCATCAACCCACACCTGAATTTATTGTGCTCAGGCTCTCAGGTGATTCATTCCAGACTGTTGCAGGATGAGGAGGTGGGAAGGGACAGACTGGGAAAAGGGCACAAGATGTGCTGGTTTTTAGGGAGACATCTCACCTTTTGTTAAAACCTCATTCATTGCTGACACTCCCTGCCTGTACCAGCATCTCATACTTTAACAACAGCCTGCATGCACATCCCAGTTCTAATGCAACCTAGTTTTTAACATCAAATAAGAGGTGAAGCCTTGTTTGTGCACACAGGGAATCAGATTTCAACACAGTGTAAACCAAAGACTACAAAAGCAAACCCTGAAAGCACCTACCTCTTGCTTCAGTGTTAATCTAGACATGATTTCACTGTGGTCAATAAGGGACAGCTCATCTACCTCTTCCTCCAGCTGTGATGATTCCAAAGTATCTGGTGACTGTGGCTGCCTGTGAAAAAAAGAGGGAAATAACCTTCATTAAATGACAGTAAGTACACAGACACTCTGGAGGTAAACCTTCTGCAAACAAACCCAAATGTCTGGCTCTAATTCTGTTGCTTTGTGCACCTCTTGAAACAGAGAAAGATGAACCTTTAGGACCTGAACACTTGTCTGTCTGCATTTCTGGCAGGGTTTTACTATGCCCTACATAAGTACACACTTCCATGTCTCCTTAATCCACCAAATTTTTAGTGCACACAAATGTAAGCCCTTCCTCAAACGTATAGGGACTGAGCCTACTCTGCACATACATATCTTAGTCAGTTCATGACCCACTGTGCTGAGACAAGGAATGATGACAGGCTCTCCTATTACAAGAAGACAGAGCAGAAAGTTCCGACCATTTTTTTGGTGTACATCCCCAACTCTAGCACTCCTGCACTCAAAGGCTGGTACTCTTGTGCCTGGACACATGCTCTCTGTGCCTGTATTCCTAAAAAAATAATACACTTCTGTTCCTCATAGCTTTCCCCAGGCACAGGCCAAAATCCCATGCACCAGCCAGTACTTTGAGCTGATAGTGAGCTTTGCAGAGCACTCTTGTGTTGTCTCCTTCACTGCAGGGATTAAAACACTCAAACCAACTGCAGGGAAATGGGGGAGGGAAGTTGACTGTCACACACAAATCAACACTGTTCTCTATTTTTGCTTTAGAAATGCAATTGCAGAGCAATCTCGAGCAGCAGGGAAGCACTCACTCCACTCCTCCTGAAGCCCATCTGTTACAGCTTGCACCTCTTCATTTACATAGGCAAATGATAGCTAAGAGCATTAGAAGGGATATAAAGCCTCCTGCTTCGGGGCCTCAGCCAGCCTCTAACTAGCAGGGTTAGGAAGAAATTTCCCTCTGGGAGACTATTCCAAACAGCAATACAGACTCTTTTCACACATTTTCCTGGAAGCAGGAAGGAGCAGCCAGTGTGGATGACAGCACTGTCAATGAGATGGACTGAGGATGACTAACACAGGCTGCTTTAACACCCATGGGCTCCCTGAGTTCAGCAGGGAAATCTTGCCAGGATTCTCCTTGTCCAGGAGAATCCCACCACTCACTGGCTGTGCAAAAAAGTGGGCTTAAGAGTTCAGAGCACACAGAGGAGGCTGAGGGCAGAACAGGCAGCCCCAAGGATGGTTTGGCAGAGGGGTGTTGGTGTGACTCTGTACCCTCTGAGGCTGGAAGCAGAAGCACCAAGGGAGCCAGGCTCACCTTTCAGCACCATCTTTGCCCTCCTTCCCCATGGCACTGCTGTTCACAGTGGAGTCTTTGGAGTGGCCGTCTTTGACAGAGGGAGATTCCTGCCAAGAGAAAGAAGTTTTTCATTATTACGTGGGGTCCTTGAGCCCAGCCAGCCTTGCATTTACAGTCTGCCTGCCTCTAAATGGCCCTTTACTGTAAATTCCTACAGAGCGGTTAAAGATTGATGCAAGTTAATGCCAAATGCCAGGAAAACACAGAAGTTAATCAGACAGGAAATTTGGGACCATCTCTGGAGACTAGTGTAATTAGTACTGTTTGCTTTTAACATTGTGAAATGATGCTGAAAGTTACAACACAAGTCAGCTGTTGTCTTAGATTTTAACCCTCTCATGACCTTTTATTTTTCCTCCAGCCCTTACTGTTGAAGTACTTGCCTCCTGCTTTAATCCAAATGGACAGAGACAGCTCTAACCTCTCCAGTTTCAGATCCCCTCCTGATCACAGCCCCCTCCCTGAGGGGGTGGATGCTCACTGGTTCCTACCTCCCTTCTCTCCCATCAGAAGAGGTTTTGCAATGATGCAACGTTTCCACTCCACAACTCAGGGCTGTGGAAATGAGGCTAATGCAAAAAAGCAGAACCAGCTGAACCCACAGCTTGGAACAGCAGGTAGAGAGCTCAGAGCAAAGATGCAGCATTTTAGATTGGTTGTTTTTTAAGGAGACAAATAGCCATGAACAGCAAATGGGAATATTAATCGGAGTTCAGAATTATTTAATGTCATGCAGAGCGAAACTTGGAAATTCAACCCGGTGAACAGACAGGACTGAAACCACCTACACACTATCCACTCAGTATGGAAACACCCTGGTGGGCTCAGGTTTCGTGGTGTCTGCAGGATTTTTCCAGGTTATATCTGTAAAGCCCTTTGCTTCAAAGTTGAGAACCCGCTCGCAGCTGCCCAAGAGGATGGGCCTGCCTAGATGTGTCTCCTGAAGGGAAGTGATGGGACTACTATCTCTTGGCATATTGAACACCAGCATGGATAAAGGTCTCGGAGACATCCTGTAGGAGATGTGCCTCACAAGATGAGGGCAGGCAAAAGGATCACCATGGACCTCTGCTGCTGTTTCCTATGACCCAACAGGAAGACGGGACCTCCCTGGAATGGAAAACGCCCTGGCTCCTCTAGGAAATATCTAAGATATGAGGCTCAAGTAAACGAAGAAAAAGCAAAATCAATCACTTACTTTTGTATCCAAACAGTGAAGGAAGAAAAATTTTTAGAGCACAAGGCTTTCTGTATTAAAAGAGGGAGGGCAAAGCAGTTGCAAGAAAAGACATGGTCCCAGGATGGCACTGGTGAGGGTGCAGCTTTCTGGAAGGGAACCTCAGGCAAGCAGCTCCAGACAGACAGCGAAGCGCAAAGGAAACAGCGCGGCAGCAAAAGCCGTCCCTGCCTCCTGCCAGGGCTCCCTGAAACCATCTCCTGCTCTCCACCCAAACCTGCAGCCAGGAGTGGGCAAGCAGAGGGATGGCCAGCGAGGGAGTCGGGGCAGCAGGATGGACACAGGAGCTCCAGGGTGTGCAGAAGAGGCCGGTGCCAAGCGTGTCAGCCCCGGTGTGAGCTCAGCATGCACCAGGCAGCCCCTTCCCAGTGCCCGGCCCTCTCCGGGTTACTTACTCCTTCAGAGCGAGGGAGTTCCCCGTTGCTCTGGCCAGAGGAATACAGATTGACATATTCACCCTCACCAGCCTCCTCACTGGCGTTTTCACTCTGAGGGAGACAGGATGAAAGGAAATACGTGATGGTGCTCCCCCCACCAGCACTTTGTGTTACTGAGAGGACGTGCCCACGGGCTGGGAGCAGAACTGCCCTCGGCAGCTGCTGTCACATAACTGGGAGCTGTTCTCTGTCTGCGTGGCCAACACTGGCCACTGAGGCTGTACCATCCCAGGGGTCATTATTTTCCGGTTCTTGAGGTCTATCCCAAGGGCCCTGAGCTGCAGGAGGGCAGCAGCAGGCACTGCTTTGGAGGAGCCATGGACTCTGTGAGACTGCCAAGGTGCAATGGGCACGTGCGGATTGCAAGGTGCTGGAAGCGGAGCGTTCAGAGCTGGACGTGAGTGCCTGTCCTACCCACACTGCAGTCCTGTTGTCACTGAGTGCAGAGCTGAGGGTATCAAAGGTATCCTCCAAACTACGCTACAAGACCCATCACGCCCGAATAAACCAAACTTGAGGGCTTCTGGGAGATAACGAGGACCCAACGCGAGGATGATGCAAAGCAAAGTCACGTCCAAAGCATGAAAACCTGCACATTTCCTCTGTAATCAGTGACCCTCTTCCAAACCAGGCAAAGAGGCAGCACGAGCATGCCCTGTGCTGACAGCTCTAATCCCATCAACTCTCTGCTTCACAGCAGACAAAAGAGGAACTGTCTTGAAAATGAAGTGTTTAAAAAAGTAGCTGTAATGGACAAACCTGCTCAGTGATGTGCAAACTGACCTGGACCTCAAACTAACAGGGTTAGCCTAACTTCAGCAACACGTAATACCTGCCACCAAGGGCACAGCTGGAGCTGCTGGGAACTGGGAAGAGCAGGAACCTGGAGAGAACAACAGGTTTATGCATGGGAGAGACAGAGCTGGACTGCATCCACTGCTCCTGAGGCTCTCCAGTGACTTAGGAGGGAGCAGGGCAGCAAATGCAGGATGGGAACTGTTGTAAGGAGCCCGTGTTTAGAAACTATCAACCTCACAGAACAATCCCTTACCTCCTTCATCTTTGTATTACAATTGCAGGAAGCTACAGCAACTTCTCCTCTCCCCTTCACCTGCATTTGACATTTTGTGTTTCCTACCCATGTGTTAATGCTTTCTCAAACCTGCTGAGGTTGTTCATTTCTTTCTAGCCACCAATTTTTGTAGGAAATTTCCGCTCTGCAATTCACACATGCATTTGGAAACCAGATCGGACCACACTTAGCATGTATTAACACCAGAGACATTTTCCTTTAAAAAAAAAAAAGACAAATAAAGGCAGCCTTGTGATAAAGGTGCGTCATTATCTCTTTGGATAGTCTCACCGAAGGCGTCTGGAGAGAATCAGTGAAAGAGGTTTCAGAAGGAAGGCAGACAGGAGCATTCCCGTTAAAGCTGCTCTCCTGAGAAGAGGAGTTTGGCACATCCACAGTGCTGGGTGACTGGCTGGCTGCGGCGGGCACCGCCAGGTCGGGGCTCGGAGATGGATGGACGGGCGGAAAAGGCGGGGTGGAGCAGGAGGAGGAGGTAGAAGAGAGGAAAGGAGGTATGGAGACTTGGTTGTGAGGCACAAAGTCCTGGGAGTAGGACCTAAACACAGATTTGTACTGCAGGGCGCAGAGACGTACAACACAAAAACAAGGAAGATGGGGAAAGGAAAGAGACAGACAAAAGAAAAAGTAATTAGATTGGCAGCAGCGTAGCAGTGACAGCACAAGGCATTTCTAACACAGGCAGCACTACTTTACCATCCACACACGAGAGCAGGAGTTGCTACCTGGGATACATCAGCCAGTTTTTTCAGGAGAGGTGTGTTCTGGCACAAACAGCAGCTCACTGCACATCTCACAGAGGGAAAGTGGGCAGCAAGGTGTGACCTGCAGGTACCCAGCCTCTGCTAAGCAGGGGAAGCCTGGATATCTCAGTACTAATGCAGTGACCCTGAAAATCACCTGAGTGGAGGGAAAGATGCGAAGGCATACAGAAACCAGGACTCTGCATGCTGGAAATATCTAGATAGAGACAAGTACTCCAAGTGCTTATTGCTTTTCTGGGATTTTCCACAAGATCCAAATTTAAGATGCTGTTTGCTCCAGCCCTGTAATTTAGCAGCTACTGTGTCAAGTCTGTTCCAGAACACACAGCTCCCAGGGAGGAGTGGCTGGATACTGCCTTCAAAGTTACACTGAAGGATAAAGGGAGATGATGCTGCTACTCCTTCCCATTTGAGAAAAACAGGGAGCAAAAATGATAATTGCCCTCAGGAGCGATGAATTCCTTATCAAACCGATCCTTTAATGCAGGGCCTCGAAGACTCAGCTGAAGAGATGAAAAGAGATCATCTGTGTAAAGCTTTATTTCACTATCTCTCCTAATCATCAGATTACTGTTCAGATAATATTAAACAGGGTGCAGTGGGAATATACTGTGCCAAGAAAAACAAGAGCAACCCTCTGTCTTTTAACATCTGGTGCTAGTAAGATTTGCCATCAGGGTAAGTCCAAAACAAAGCTGACAACCAGTGAAAAAAAAAAAAAAGACAATAATGCTAAATCTGCTGAAGAGGAGTTTATTTTAAAACCTGCAGAGCTCAACCACTACTGAGATCTGTGTCAAAGTCAAGTGGACTGAAGGGAGGACCACGTCATCCAAAAAAACCACACTGAAACAAAGCCATGGCACTGCTCTGTTGAGAGATCTGCTGCAGAAGGATGTGCAGGACAGAGCTCTCAAGAAGCACAGACACGACTTGCCCAAACCAGGCTGAAAAGTGACACCGCTGTGATGTAAAAAGAAGGGGAAACAAAGGCAGGAATAGGAGAATTCAGGCTACATTTTCTCAGGAATGCTGAGCAGGTTAAGCAAAGCTTAGTCCATCACCTGAGCCACAGCAGCATCCAGCTCAGCAGCGGCATTTTTGCTTCTACCCAGGAAAGATGTGAGCTTAAAAGTCTAAACTGAGAACAGCCTCGGGCCAGAAGCCTGGTTGAAAAAGCTTTTCCACTACAAAGGAAAGGAAATGTAAAGGTCAATGGTTAGACTTTACCTTCCACCACCTTGAGTGGCTGCCCTCCGCTGTGCCTGGAGTCCAGCAGTGCTCTGGGTGTATTCTCAGGGCCCAAAACAAATTGCAGGCCATAATACAGAGGACGTGAGGGGGATGCTTTGGAAAGAGAGCTTAAAAGACTACTGAAAAATAATTAAAATGCAAATCCCCACCACATGCCTGTGGCTAAAAGGAGACTGGCTCTAGGACAGGCTCCTCTCTCTTCCTGCCCGTTTCTTTCCGGATGAGCAGTGCTGGCTCCAGGGACACTGTCAGCTTTTGGAGCTGCCTCAGTAACAATGACAAGTCTAATCTCTGTATTTACTTTCTGCCTGGATAAATGCTCTACATTTATTCATTTTCACTTGCATGGCACAAACCACTAAATCCCTCGTAAGACACCAGGCTCATGACATCATCTTGGCTCAGCAGATTCATTATGCCTGCCTGGTATTTCATGATCTCACCGGTGCTGATATGCCAACTATCACCGCAAGACCCGGCCTAGCCCCCAAACCACTGCTGCAACGGCTCAGGAAGGCACTCCAAAAACTGCTGTCCTGATAACAAGATCCTCTGGTCCTGTAAAGGAAATAATTAGCTCCAAGAGAAGCTGTGTGCCAGCTCCCCTAGAGCTGGGCTTCCTGCACCCACATGACACAGGTGGCACACGCTGTCCTTCTCTTTGTAGATGATGGACATCTTCCACACAGCAGTTCCAAGGGCTTTTGTCCCTGACCTGCCAAACCCAAAGGAAAAGCCAGGCTTTTTCAAAGCAGCAGTGGAGCTCACGCAGGGCAAGAGTGAAAGGAAATGACTGTCCCCAGCCAAGTCACCCTGGGACAGGCAGAGCTGTGCGTGAGGCGCTGGCAGGGTTAGCTCAGGGCAGGTCTGGTACCCTGCCTGCAGCCTGGGCCAGCAGCTCAGGGAGATGAGTTACTGCTTAACATTGGCACAGCTTCTGCCTCGCCGAGTCTCAGAGACATTAATCCCTATTCAAAGGCAATTTAGACCTAAATATAGCATAACATTGCATAAATTTTACAACTTTAAATGCAGATATGTTAGTATTGACAATCACTATATAATTCATCCCTCCTTAGCCTCATCAATACATCAGAACATCATCTTGGCATGAGACATGTTGAAAATCCCAGTTTAAGGCTCAGGTACCCAGGAAAATATATTAATCTTCATTATGTGATCCGTGAACAATCATTTAAGGATGCAGACAGGCTCTCAGCATGCTGCTAACAAAGGGAACAGTGCAGAGAAGCCTTTGGAGCACTGGCATTAATTAGTCAGACTGCTCCCGACTTCCAATCTTGTTGTAAAGTTGCATCTTGCAGAGAGGGAGCCAGGGAGCCCCCTCCTTCCTCCGGAGCCTGCAAGCAGCTCTGGAATTCCAGTTATGCAGCCGTGCTGGGACAAGAGCCAAGAGTGAAGCATACTTTTAAAGGAGGAAAAAAACCACCCTGCAGTGGAGATGATGTCCATATGGCACCCATTCCTCTGCTCCCCAGCCTGACCCAGCCCAGCCAGCAGCTGCAGCAGGAATTGCAGCAATGGCTTCAATGGGATTTGGGTGTTGTACATCTCTTGGAAGCCTTGTCATCCTCTGAGAGACATACTCTTTTGGGGAGGGGACAGTCCATTCAACACAACTGTCACAAGGAAACAAGTAATCTTCTGGTCCTTCCCATAAGAGGCAACAGTTTATCTTGGAAACAAATCAGTGCTTCTTTTAATGTTTCTTAGAGGTTTCCTGCAGGGTCAGGAAGGCCTCGGTTATGGCTGTACGGGCACAACCTCCCACTCCACAGCTTTGCTTTAAGTGAAGTATTTCAAAATAATCTCTGGGAAAGCTAGAAAACAGGGTGCAACAGGAATCTTTGGGAAAGGATGCTTTCCTCTGTCCAAACTCTGGCCACGCTGCCAGCTCCCACCACAGGACCAGAAGATGGTTTCCCAGCATGAGTGATCCTGACCTGTGACAGCAAATAGCCAAGACAGGGAGTAGAGAGAGATCCCTCTGCTCTCCCCAGTAAAGTGGTTTTTAAAAAGACCTATCTGCCACTTGGGAAGTACTTCCACAAATCATGCTTTGAGCTGGGAGCAGTCTGGTCTCCTGGGAACAGCAGGAAGTGAACGTGCCTGGCCCTGAACGTTTACCACACACCGTGACACACAGAGGTCTCCCAGAGACGGCATCTTTCAACCTTTTCAATTTGCTGCCTTTGATTTTTTGCAACAGTGAATATTTTAGAACAGCTTTCCATCATTAGCAGCCGTGTTACAGGATGTCCCAAAGGTCAACGACATTGTGGCTGTTTATTTGGATTAGATGGCAGGAGATAAGCACGCTAATAGGAAACTTATTTCAAGAGCGATGCTTCTCCACACTCAGTAGGCATGGCTGACCACAGCTAACAGGGAGACAGGGATATATATGCAGGGAATCTCTGGTTGCAAGTTACAACAGTCTCCATCCTAAATCCAAAGCTGAATTCAATTATATGGCTGACAGAGCATCTGCAGCATCAGCAGACAGTCTTTACCTTTTAAGCACAGCCTTCTCGGTTACCCTATGGACTTCTGCCAAATTAATCTGCCATCCTGCCAGACACTCCCAGATCAGGTAGAGCATCAGACTTCCAAAACATGAATCTATCAGAGGAAAGGATCAATCTTTTAGATCTCTTCTGCTAATGCTATTAAGAGAATGACATGGGCAATGTGCCAGAACTGGATGCCCAAATTCTAACAGTACAGAACTCTGTTCACAAAATACTGGGTGTTGCACAAAGTCGTTACACCCTAAGAATATAATTGCACAGACAACTATTGGAAAAGACTTCCTATCTCATGACACAATGCTGGGCTTCCAGGTACTTTTGCTAATGAGGAAGGAAATGCTCCTGCAATGAATGGCTGGAAACACAAGCTGCCAACAGAATGGCTTCAAGCACTGCCACAGGAAAGGCAGCAACTCCTCGGGCTGGAATGTTTCTCAGCAAAGCCTCTGACCCAGCTGCTCAACTGACCTCCCTGGCTTTAAGCAATGGTTTGCCCAGCAGATGGATGGATGGGGTTTGCTGTGTTCCCCGGCTTCTGCACAAGAAAACACAAAATCCAAACTTCTCCTTGAGGGGCAGGGATTCCCCTACATCTTTGCAACAAAACAAATGAGGGGGCAGCAGAGAAAGAAAACATTTGTAGGGTTTATTAACCATGCTGTGAGGCATCTCTCCTTTGAAACTGTCAGAAGAATTCAATCTGACGGCACCAACAGCGTCAACTCCTCTTCTTCAGCTTGTAAACAATAACACCATGTCTAAGAAGCAGGTCTCGAAAAGGCAGACCCTGGACACAAAGACAAGACTCCTAAAAAGCCAGTCACACAAAAAGCATGGTGTGTGTGACCTAGGATGTCAACAGGGGACTGTTTAGAGAGACCTACAGAGAGACCTGTAGTGCTCCAACTGCAAGGAAAATGTACAAACCACCAGAGGAAGTGGTTTTCAGAAGCAGGATTCAGTGATGCCAGCAGGCACTATTAATACCAGCACTATTAATACCAGCATCCAGGCCTGCCATGGGCAGTGGAAATGAACACAAACGCAGAAGGAATGTTAAACAGGAAAGGCCAAACAATACCTAGGACTCAGCAGCTGCTTAAATGGATGCAAATCTTCTTTCTCCCTTCCCTCTGCTCCAAATTAAGGCCAGAAATGAACAAACACATTCCCAGTCCCTGGTTTGATTGAGGCTCCCACCATCTGAATGGAAACAGCTTGGTCCCTGCTGAGGGCCAGTGCCTGGCGTGTGCTGCAGCCTGGAATTGTGCTACAGGAACGGGAGCAAGGCAGGAAAACATGGGAAGCACATGGCTGCATTGTGCACGCCTTTAACCACTTATCTGACCCCCCTTCTCCTGAACATACGTTAGCACACACACAAGAAAGAGAAACAGTTGCTGTGAATTTTCTGTGAGCTTGCTCAGTTTGTTCAAGAATGGTGGGAACAAGTGAGAACAGAAGCGCTGAACTGGAGCTTTCATAAGGAAATCACTTGCGCCTTCTGCTGGAATCTGACAGCCAATTGGTTTCTGGAAAATTACTGGAAATGTTTCTTAATTAAAAAGAAAACATAAGAAAAAACATTTTGAGAAAGGCGAGTTATTTCCCCATAGTGGAGGATGCAGCCAAATTTCCACTAATGGCACATCCATGCTTCAGAGATACAACTGTTCCTTGTTTCAGTGAGGAAAAGCTTCCACAAGACTTTCTGCAGCCTTTGGTGGAAAATGTGTGGATAAGACAGCAGGAGAGCTTGTCACCAGATGATTTCCCCTATCAGTGCAGAGTTCTCCAGCTGCCAGGAAGGATGAAGATTTCAAGCTCTGATCCCTGCCACTCAGATACCTGCCCAGCCATCTCCAGTCAAACAGCACAAGGAGTTACTAAACCAAGGGACAGTAGCTCTGTGTTCACATGAAGGAGGGAAGGAGGTGATGAGCTCGAAAAGGACTGCCAACAGTCACCAAAGAGGGTGCTTATTGCACACCTCCCTCCCTACTGTTTAGTACTTTCAAAAGAGATGGGAAACTCTCAAATGATCCTTGACAGTCCAGTCCAGCTGTGCCCCCAGTGTGGGATTTAACAGCTTAGCTGTGCACGGGCTGAGGAATAGGATGCTGCAGTTCCTTAAGACATCAGCCCACACTACCAACACAGCCCTTGCTGGCACAGAGGCCAGACACGAATCAGACTCGGTTAAAAAACAGCTCAACTTGCCAAACCTATGAGGTTTGATCCAGTTGCTCAAGATCTGCTTCTATCCAGTAAAAGCTATTACCCCTGACACAATTTCCTGCAAGGGAAGGAAAAGCACGATTAGTGGGCTCACAGGGCAGGGGTGCCAGCTGGCCTGGCAGCAGCCTCTGCTGATGGGAGGGAAAGGAGTTGGGGCTCTAGAAAAGGAATTCATGCATTAAAAATCAGAAGATGCTCTGAACAACTTTTTTTTTTTTTTTTCTTCAAAACACCATCTGAAAAGAGTCTTTCTAAGCCCTACAAATCAGTAGTAAGGCACTAATCCTTCACCTGAGCCCAAAGCTAACAGGATAAATGCAGAACGTGGGGCAGGCTTGGCTGTTGGCATGTGAACAGATGGATACAGGGCCAGCTCTTCCCTCTGGGAATGACTCCTGCTGTCCATCCCAGGCCAGTCTCCAGGGAAGGAAAAAAGCACTGGACATTTTCTGAAAATTGGCTACGCTTGGCAAAGCTGCAGGGCATTGCTTGTCCTGGGTCAATGGACAACCATATCAGCTCAGACTTCCTGGTATTGATCCAAGGAGGCTTTTGCTTCCTGTACAGAAAGGATAACAATTCATATGTAGGAGATACATCATTTTAAAAGATCTAGTAGTCAGCACTGATATCTGGGTACTCAAGAGGCCAGCTCCAAGCTGGGAAGTGTGCTCTCCCTAGCACTGATTCCCTTGCTGGGGCTGCAGGGAAGGTAATGCTTATTTTTATCAGGTTTACTGTTCACTACAGCACTCACTTGAGTGTTTTTTTCCTAAGGAGAGAGGAAAAATGAAGACATGAAAATATGAGGAGCAGAAGAAGGTGTTTAAAGTGTTACTGGTGCAGGTCGTGGCATCCCTTGAGTGAAACCACAGTTTGTCCAGTCAATGATGGGAGCACATTCCAAGAGGGGCCCTGGTCCTTCTCAGTGCTCCTGGAGAGGGTGTCACCCTGGGAAGGATCCAAACCTTCACAGCTGTTTCACATCCTTGTCTCATTAGGGATAGGGGAAATGGGATAAGCCATGGTTATGGTATTACATGGGTCAGCTATGATGCATGTAAGGACATTGGTATTTTGCAGCTCAAAGAGACACTGTCATAGTGAAAATCTCATTTTGCCTGTGAAAAAATAGACCAGCTAAAGACATGAGCAACTATGAGATTATCCTAATTTAAAGGCACTAATGGAAAAATCACCATTTTTAATTCAGCTTATTTCCTTTGTGCATTTGACAGTGCACTGTCTCATTGTTCCTCATGATCCAGCCATTCATTTTCCCCTCATCAAATCCTTGCAAAAATAAGTAAGGACTTTTTTAATGAAGTTTTAACATCTCATAAAATAATATATTCACAATAATGAAGTCCGAAATAAGATGAGAACGGGTCAGAACAATTTAACAGGCAGTAACCATTTAATCCAACAAGGATGCTTTTTTGAATCAAAGTGCCCACATATTTTTAGAACATCATAGAATTATATTTATAGCCTCTCAATTAAAACAAAAATAGTCAAGTGCTTTTTACCTACCCTTACAGTTCCATGTCTTGCTTGCAAAGACCACTGTCAATCAGAGAGCTGTACAATTCATGACTTTTACTTCGAATTCTAAAACTATTTATCACAAATCTATGCAAGCACTAACCTTTCCACCCCTCAGCCTTTTCATCTGTGCAGCAAAGCTATCATACTGCTCCTTCTACAAGTGGAAGCCAAAAGCTTTAATTCATGGCTTGTGAAGGAGCACTACTTGTAAAGCACTTGAATACTTTCTTCTTCTTTGGACCAGTGATTATCACTAATTTTTAAAGAATGAGTAAGTGTTGAAATGGGAAGATAACAGTGGCACAGTGGGAGGATACTGTTTTCAAACATTTAATATTAAACTAATTGAACACCTCTGAATTTTCTCAAGTCTTGCCTGACAATCTCTTCCTCAGAAGAAGTCTAATTTACTAAACATCCAGGTCACTGTTAAAAAATAGTCTATTCTCAGTTGTCATCACATGGCAATCAGAGCATAACCACATAGTTTTACATGCAAATGAGCCCCACATTAATGAGCTGGAGAAATCCCGTGGTTTGGTTTAATTTCATTATATTAACACTTTGTTATTACTACCATTTAATTTAAGCAGCTGATCACGGATTTAAGCAGTGCTCTTAATATTATTCTTATTTTTATTTAAATCATTCCCAGCTCTTCTTGCTGTTCTCTCTTCAGGCTGCTCACAAGTGCTGTGGGAGAGAAAATCCTGCTCATCCATCACCTAATCACAAGGAAACTGAGCTTGCTTGGGACTATGGAGACGTGAAGGGAAGCAGACGGGCAAACATGAGATGAAAAATCTGGCAGAGGCTATTTTCTAGGAAAAAAAAAAGTAAGGAGCTGCAGCCACTGTTCCATATGTTTCACTAAATGCACGTATTTCAGGGATGGTATCTTGTTATTTCTCCAAAGGCCAGGCTCACATGGCAGCCTTTAATCGACTCATCCACATCACTGGAATTATGCAATGGAACAAAAAGACTTTGCAGCTCCAACGTGCAGCCTGGGGAGCATGTAGGTCACAGAGTGTGTCTGGGCACACACTCAGCTCTCCTTAGTCCCCCATCACAAATGTCAACAGGGACACGTATATAAAGTAATGAAAGCCTTGGGCTCCATTTAGGAAGATTCACACACTGTTTTTCCCACCTGGCTGGTGACCACACAAGTTCAAAAGCCCCCAAAAGAACCTTCACCTTGGCCAGAGAGGGTAAGCCCAGAATGTGCAGCCCAGTGTATCAGCAACAAGCAAACACACACGTGTCACAGTGCGGAGGGAACTCACCGAGTGCACAGGAAAGGAGCTGTGCCGGCTGAGAAAGGAGTTAGAGACTGACATAGTGAGGCCCTGAGTGGCACCGGAGTCCTCGGGGGTGAAGGGCACTTTAGTTTGCTGGACACAGTAGGAGACAGAAGAGAAAGAGGAGGCAGCATAGGAGGCCTGCTGAGGAGGGGGGAGAAAGCAAGAGACACAAGACACGGAGAAAGAGAGCACAGAAAAGGCGATGAATAAAGGGCAAGAAACGCTAACTGTAAAACAACGCATATAATGGCTGGCTACACAAACAGCTATTCATACAGTTCATCAGAGCCAGACACACCAATATGCCTTTCTTGAGCTCAAGAGGCACTGCAAAAATCACAGTTCAAATCTGCTTTGTTTCACAAATCCCTCAAAAATCAACTCCCGCCTCCCCCTTCCACTCGCCCCTGGACATCTGCTGTGGGGAGAGGCTGCTCCTCACTGCCCTTTTTTCCCCGTGGCATGGGGGGCAGATGCCCAAAGGAGGAACTGGCTCTTGCTTCTGGCTGCCAAGCAGCTGATTCTTGCAGACTACTGTTTTTTGTGGCAACCTGCAGACTGGGAACTTGGCCATGGGCCCTCGCTGACACTGCTGGGATATGGGTGACATCCTGCCATTTCTCAGTTCAATCCAAAATGACATATCATTTGCACAAGAGGCAGGTATTACACTGTAGTCAGCAAATCTTGTTAAGGAATTTCTCCTGAATTCCACTACAGGAAGGTGTCTGAGGCAGGCTAAGGTATATCCAGGCTCTCTCACCTCTGGCTTATTGAATATAAAGGACATTTCATAAATAAGATCTGAAGCTCACAAGACAGGACTTCCTCATTATTATTTTATGGAAGAGTCCATCCAGCAAAACTTGTTACTGCTGGAGCAGCTGATGCCCATTTGATTTGCTATTTCAGAACCTCTCAGGGCAGCAGGAGCAGAGGAACAAGAGTCTGGTGGCTTTTACAGTGATTGTTGAATAAGTCACCGTCTGCTTGCACCTCTTCCCCAACAGAGATATGAAGGGTGGGAGGCTGCACTTGAAGAAACCTTTGCTTCAGGGGAACTGCAAGCAACACCTTGATGGTATCAGCTTGCAAAAAGACAAGAATGGCCGGCAGGCAAAGCAGTGACATCTTGGCTGCCCAGCTAATGATTAAAGGGCAGCAAAGGAATGCTTTGCTTCAGCTGACAAATTCAGGAGCAGGATGTCCCTTCTGCACAATGACTGCAGTCAGTCTGTGCTTTACACGCCCTCACTCATGACTGTGCAGCCCAAGTCACCACGGGAACCTATCCCCTAGAGCGCAGCCACCTTGATGTGCAAGTGACAGTGCAAGAGTCACACTGACAGGGACCAGGGACTCTGGAGAACTGGCTGAGCCTCCAGAGAGGAGTCCTGTAGTCTCTTTAGTGTCCCTGCAAAGCAATCAGGACACTCGTGTTAAAGGTCTTGTTCCCACAAAGAATTAATGCACAGTACCCAATTCAGCTTAGCCAGAAATGCCACTTTATCTTTTTAGGACTCCTACCTGCCTCACAGGAATGAAGTTATGCAAATACCAGAATCAGAGTTCTTAGGTTGCTTTTGCCATTGAATTAAAAAGTAACACCCTAGGACAGTCAAACTTTAGCACAGATACCATGAAGAAATATTGCAACAGTCACCCTCATGATAGTAAGACCATGGCTCTGTTCCCACATTTCCTCCCATTTTCCATGACAGTTTAACTGAGCTACATCAGCACAAAAGAATTTATTTTTTTTTTAAATAGAGCAAATCAGATCATTAATGTGATCAAAATAGGTTGGAGTTGGAAAAAAAAAAAGAGAGAAGAAAGGGAAACTGTTAAAAAGAAATAGGACAAAATCCCAGCTCCACTGAGGTCGGAAACAAAACTGCTGCTGCCATCAGCGAGGCCAGAATTTCATCCCCCACATGGAAAATGGCACTTTCTGTGCTGTTAAACCCACCACCCACACATGTGGATGTGCCTTTCTGTGCTGGCAGTTTGGGGGGGCCAGCAGAACACTGAGAAACAGGTAAAATCCTGAAGCACACAAGGGGATCAATGCAGAGAAAACATGCACCAGTTGATTAATGGCTACACCAAAGGTCTGTGGCTCTGGCAAAGGTGAGCCATACAAGCAGTTATTATGTTTAAATAGTTATTATTAGTGGCATCTTTACCAACAGTTTCAAAACAGCACTGAGAACAACAGTGCAGCAATCTCTTGAAAATTGTGCTGCTCAGTGTGTCAAAATCTTCAAAGCAGTTGTTGTTACACAAGCCTGCAGTCTGGCACAGACTCAGCCCTGCCATGTGGAAGACCAATGCCTCATTTTTAGGGCATTTTAGGACTTTCAAAACTTATGGGGAACGGTCTGAACATGGGGTTAGGAAGGAGCAAAAAAGTACATGATGCAAAAATGCCTAAAAACGTGTTCACAAGCTGACAAGGAGCATGATGTGGTAACAGCAGTGAGACATCCTCTCACCACTGCAGCCTGTCAGAAGCAGGAGCAGGAAGAGCAGAGCTGCTCCTGGGAATGTGGTGTGTCCCTGCCCGGGGCACCACAGGTGTCACTCACCAGCTGTCGCTGTTTCGGAGGGAGAGCAGGAGGAGGTGCCAGGTCTTGAGAGGGGTCTAAGCTGATAAAGGAGTCATTGATCCCATAGACTTCCCTGAGGTATTTGTTCTTCTTCTGGTAGATGTGCTCGTTCTGAGGGGTCTGGTAGAACATGGACGGCTGTGGCTCTGAGTAGTCCTCCACAAACTGCATGTAGGCCATCACTGCAATGCAAAGAAAGGTCACACTTACTGCTCCTCATTTCCCATCTCCTGCAACAAGCAGGCAGGGTGCTTACTGTCAGAGCAGGGTCACGTCACTGTCACTTGGGCTCTGCTGCAGGCTGGGAGCAGTAGGGCTGTTCCTAGGGAACTCACAGATGCCATCCACCTCGTAGGAAAGGATCTGAACATCCCATCCTGCCACAAAAAGCATCATCCCAGGCCACAGACACATCTGACAAGAGTTCAAGGAACCACTGAGATCTCCAAACAGCAATGTGGGAAGTCCGATTTACAGTTGCTCAGCTCAAATCCTCATGTAACCCACGGCAATTTTGGAATATTCCTCAACAGTTACTGCCTAAAGTCACAAAAAAACCCCCAGAAAAATGTCAGTCTGTTTTTTAGGAGGTACAAATCATCTTGTATGAAGATGCAACCTTGACAATAAATCTAAAATAATTCTTGTGTCTATAATAAGTCTCATATCTGCAGTCAGCAAAATTTCTAGACCAAGGAGGCTACAGTGTCTCTCTATTCTGGAAAGCTGATAAAACTGTTATCAGAGAACGCCTACCTGTGAGACTGGGTGTACCTCTCTTTTAGCTATTTAAATGCCACTGCCAATGCTGGTACAACATACTTACCTTCCAAAAGTGCCACTGACTCTGCCTTTCTTCCCCTTAGCTCAAATCCAACACCCTTTGCTCCCATTCCTTTTTAAAGCAACTTATCATCGCCAGTTCGCAAATCCAACTGATTCAAAGGCTTTTGTGAGATGTGGTTCAACAGAAATATTAAAGGGGATCAAATCTCACTTAGAGGAACTTTCCACTTGTACAATATCCTTCCAAAATCTACTAAACAACCCCACACAGGTCAGCCTATGCAGCTCTGACAGAGGATATATCTGCTGCAATATTTTAGTGTAAGAGGGGGGGATGACATCCAGTCATAGAAAGACTACTACAAACTCCCCTCAATTATTAAGGATCTGAAGGCTACTGAATAAATACAAAGTGAAGAAAGACCTCTCTTCCATGTACCTGAGAAGGGGAGAAACAGATGTATTTAAGTGTCATGGAAAGGACTAACCAAGGCCTTTTTGTAAACATACTGTCATGCACAAGACACTGATCATTCCTCGCTTCCTCCTGATAAACAAGCAGTTGTCACTTTTTGTAAATCTGGTCATTTGGTGGCAATTATTCAGCTTCTGCTGGCATTTCAGTTGTACAGCTGAAACGAATGGATGACTTCAGTGAAAGCTATAAATACAATGAGCACAATGCAGTATTTGCACATAGTGAGGCTGGTTCCCACACTGGCTGCAAGGCAAAGTCCTCTGTTCACCTGCCAACGCAGACCCCCCAGGCCAGCCTTTCAAACAGGATGCAGCCCTGCAAATGTGTCAGCAGGAAGGAGTCGCTTTGCACCTGTCTGCTGCACCTTTTTTCAGATTTCCTCTAACATTTTAAACTCCATTTACAACTGGAGCTAACGCAGCTGCCCCTTCCCAAAGAGTTACTCCTTAAAAAAACAGAATAAAGAAAAAAGAGAGGGGAAAAAAAAAAAAGGTGGAGGCAATGGGAGCACAGGAAATGGGAGCTGATGGATTTCGATCCTGGCCGGTAACAC
The DNA here is from genome assembly GCA_035583185.1 of Anabacerthia variegaticeps. Lineage (NCBI taxonomy): Eukaryota > Metazoa > Chordata > Aves > Passeriformes > Furnariidae > Anabacerthia > Anabacerthia variegaticeps. Next base: position 4,595,561 of record JAWWEW010000038.1, on the reverse strand, counting down.
CTGCTGTCCCCATCCTGTGACCCCACACTGTCCTGCCAGTGGACAACCTGTTCGTGTCCTGCAGTACAGCCAGCTCTGCCAAGGCTGCTGGAATTCTGACCTCCAACTGCCTCTGCTACCCAAGCCTTGCTCCTCTTCCTCTCCCAGCCACCCTCCTGCCTTCCCTCCACCACTTTGCAGATGTCACCACCCCTGCTGGTCCAGACCTCTCCTTCTTGCAGAGGTGTGGCAGAGGTTTCAAACTGCAGGCACACACGAGCTGCGTTGTGTTTGTGCCACTCATCTGCTGGTGTTCTGGTAATGTTCTATTATTTGGAATCACAGAGAAGGAGTCTTGATATAGAAAACACAGAATTACTAAATGCTGTTTTCATATATCAGTGATTCAGTTGACTAAGGTGCTCCTGTGCCCTGGAAAATGCCTTGGTATCATGCAGCAACTTTAGAGGATAAGATGTGAAGAAGGCTTATGAAAGAGATTTCTCCAGCAGCAAAAGTGAACTAAGGATCAAACTCCTTGGAGAAGTGTAGAGGACAAGAGCTCCAGGGAAAAGAACACATTTTGAGAGCTCATCAGCTGAGCAGGACAAAGGCCAAGAAGGCAGGCCTGGCAGTGCCGGCATAATGCATCAGACAGTGCTGAATTCAGATCAACCCTTCATGTGGAGTCACCTACAAAGGCAGTGCTGCACTGAACATCCAGATCTGCAGCCACCACTCGGGATGGAGAGCTGTGAGCTCCTGGGCTCGGATGCTGGAATGACACCACAGCTCGGAAGTGTTGGTGAAAAGGGCATCACATTAGACACTTGTGTAAAATTAAATTACTGTAACTCAAGGCAGTGAGCCTGAATGCTGTCAGGAGCCTTAACTCAATCTGCAAGGGAATAATGAAGAGCTCTTTTATGTCAGCTCTTTATGAGGCTAATGCATCCCATCGTCATGGCAGCTCCCGTGCCTTGCTTGTTACAACTAGTCCAGGGAAGGTGGGCATGTCTCTGCTTTCTACTTTGTCATCTTTGTTTTTAGGTGAAGTGAAAAAACAGTTGGGATGGTGAAACACCAACCTGGCTCAGGAGCAGAGACTGCAGAGTGCAAAAATTAAAATGGGCATCATTAAAATCCTGCCAATCTTGAACAGGAGAGTAAGGGAGCGGGACCACTCCCAAGGCTGCTGCTTGCAAAGGGTCTTCTCTCCACCGTGGTTTTCAACAAGGCAGAAATTTAAAAAGCAGATGGGAAATTACATCACCAGCTCAGCTGAGGCTGCACGCCCTGCAGCGACTGTGCAGAGGGAGGGATGGGGGCTGCAGCCTCCACGGGGAGCAGCTGGGGTGGAGTGACAGTCTCAAGGCAGCACCCCGGGAGAGAAGGGAGGCGTGAGAGAGAAACCTCTCCCACCACATGCCCAGCTTATGTCAGTTCTTAACCCAGACAGAAAATATGTGAAATTAAAAAAAAAAAAACACAAAAAAAAACCACCATAAAATCTCAGACTGAAGCTAGGAACACCTTCCCAGCAATCTGCTTGCAGTGCCTGGGCTGTCATTTCTGAAGGAGCTAAAGCTGCTCAGGGATTTCCAGCACACACCAGTTCTGCCCATATGGCAGAAGTCACAGGAACTGCTCGGAGCACACTGCTGTGCAACCACTGATCCTGGAACAGGAGAGGACCAGTGGTTGTTGGAGTCTGCAAGGAGTTTCTAAAAGATTATCAGCACTAAGGCACACCTGCAGTATGGCAAGGCACAGATCCCACAGGGGAAGCTCACTGACAGCCCAGTCAGGCCCTGCACAAACCTGTGTGCATGGGCAGGAGCCAAAGCAATGGGCATTCTTAAGCTATAGCACACATCAACTCACTGCAGAAGTCAAGGTCAAACGAGCCAGTCACTGCTGTCACCTCTGGGAGGAGAGCTGTTCTTCACAGAGCCCACATTATCCGCTGGCTAAGCCCAGCCTGCCCCCAGCGTGGTTCCTGCTGTTAAATACCAGCTGCTCACAGGGCACCACGCTGCATTTTGTTCCCACTGACAGCGAGGGAAACATGAGTAAGTGCCTCACCAGTGGCTTCCCTAGTTGTCTGGGGTAAGGATCTTGTTATTTCTGACTCTGGGCTCTTAATGGCAGAAGCTGTTCTCTGTCTGTGTCTCGTTCAGCAGGAGCTGGTGCTCAAGCAGAAGTCTGGAGTAATTTGCCCTTAGCATGGTAACATGTACTCTTACAGCACAGTAAAATAACCATAATTCATGCTAGACTAAAAGCCCCTATCACTCCTCTGTTTAAATTATACAGAAGTCAACTCTTGGAGGTCCCTCTGAGCACAGCTCACAGCGATGCAGGAAGGTTAACTCCAGCAGATTTGCTGTATATTTACCAATAAAAAGACCATCAAAGTCTCTGCTGCAACATTTCCTGCCTGCTACCGAAAGATGACCCACAACAAAGGGACTACAACCAAGTCCCATGTGTGTGAGCTCTAGAACTCCTTAACACTCCTCCAGATCCCAAGGAGTCTGCTGGGGCTGTGGAAGCAGCCCTGCCTCACCTCTGTGATCACACAAGAATATCTATATGTACCACCCTCTGGGCAAAAACGATTCTGGATGTCACCATACAGCCTGAGTAATGTTTTACTGGCCTTTTAATGCTGAAAATAAAAGTAAAACTAGCAACCATAGATCTGTGGTGTGATATACTGTGGAGTGAAGACAATCTAAAATGAGTTCTCAGTGTCACATGAATGCAACTAAAAAAACCTGCAGCAGCCAGGTATGAGCCCCAATATTACTACCACATTTGCAGCAAGGATGCTTTATCAAACCATCAGAGTTCACAACACATTAGGTAACACCTTCTTCCTCACCTAACAATGCAATCTGATCAATGCTCCCAAAGCTTCTGATAGTGCCAGATGGCAATTAACTCCATTCTAACATCAAAGAAGATTCACATACAAGGCCTTGATACTGAGGTTAAAATCGTGCTTGGACAATAACACAAAAGATAGCTTTTAAACTTGTTTTTAAGTAACTCCTTGATATATGGTAACAGAAAACAAAGAAATGGGGCTGAGAGAGAAAAACAAACAGCTCAGGTCTCTCTTTCAGTTGTTGAATTGCCTCTTTCCCAAGATTCACCCAGGAATCTCCCCTCCACTGAAGCAGCCTACGTGCACAGAAGTGCATTTTCCTGTGTCCACCCCAGTCTGGTGGTGTGACCCCACCCCTCCTGACTAATGTGCAGACCCACAGTGACCTGACCTTGCAGGAAGGTGCTCTGCATCACAGCTGGTACCACATAGGAGTATTTTGAAGAGCAACAAGCCATAACAACCAGCCCTGGCTATGCCCTGTGCCAGCATTTATTTCCTGTCTGTTGTCTACAGACAAACATCTCAGCTCCTTTTTAGCTGCTTTTAGTATCTTTAACTGCTTGATCACCAGAGAGAGACAAAAGTGATTTCCTGTGTCTGGGGACACTGAGCTACAAGATGACCCTCCCTTTCAGGTGGGTCAAGCCTTGTGCTTTGAGTAAAATCCCTGGGGGTTACTAATGTGGACTGGCCACTTAGGGATAATGGAATTGCTTTTAGACAGGGAGCATTTTTGAAGAAATGACTGGCAGAGAACACTACACAGGAATGGACAGAATAGTGACCCTGCTGCACAACACACCGACATCACTCCCATGTTATTCACAGAATCTTAGACTGGTTCGGGTTGGAAGGGACCTTAAAGATCATACAGCTCCAACCCCTTGCCATGAGCAGCAATACTTTCCACTAGACCAGGTTGCTCAGAGCCCCATCCAGCCTGTCCAGGAACACCTCCAGGGATGGGGAGTCCACAACCTCTCTGGGCAAAAATTATTCTCAGTGAAAGCAGAAAGGAGTCAGAAAACCCACTCAGCACTTTGAAATCAACTCTTCTCTTGGGCTGCCAGCCATGCAATGCAATGCTCTTCATCCAGATCTTGTACACACTGCCTCTTCATGCAACACACAACTGCAAAGCCAGTCAGTGACCAGCAAACATCTGCTGGATCTTCCTTGGCAGAGCAGTGTGGCTAAGTGTTTGGCAAGGGGTTTCACATTTTTCAGCCATTAAGGGTATCAGAAGAAGGTTGTGAGCCTGAGTTGTGGTCAGCACTGGTGTGCCAGGAGTCTGGTTGGGGACAGGAGCCCTTGCTTTTAGAGGCTGCTTGTTTTAATGATGTGGGAAATTCTCAGGCATCCAAAGGAAATGAGATCCCATAGCAGAGCAGCAGTACTGGACATTAGGTTAATAGTGTTGTCTTGCACAGCTATGTGGGTGACTGTGCTCCTATTGCCAAATAACTGCTCTGGCAAGGCTTGGTTTTGGACTGGAAAGCAGTCCTTTCTCCAAGCTCTTGGAGAGGACCCAATTCTTTTCTGCAGTGGGAAAACATAAAATGGGGGAAAGGGAGAAGGAATGAACATAAAACAGGAGAATAGACCAGGAAGATCTGCAAGGTAAAGTGCCTCAAAGATTCACATTCAGGTAAACAGAGAAGGAAAATGGTCTCACTACAGTAATGAAGATGCTGTGTGTTTCCAGCTCCCCTGGGCCTGGATTTATCCTGGCTCCAAGAGTCACTCCCCGCCCATCAAAGGACTGACATTTCCATTCCATGCCTTTGACACTGACTGATTTTGACACTCAGACACACATCAGCAAGGTCACTACCATTACTTAGTGGCCATCAGAAGCACTAAAACTGCAGAGAAAGAAAGGTACAAGTAAAACCCAAACACAAAAACCTGCTTACTGTGTTTGTTTTTCTTCTCTGGCAGAGGTGGGGGCTTTTCTGGGTCACTGTTAGAATCTGGAGCAGCAAAGTCAGCAATGAATTCCACTGGTGCTGAAGAGTTTCCTTGCTGGAAAGGCAAAACAGCAGCAAACGGTGTGAAGGGTATTGATGGGACACCCACGGCATTCTGCAGGTCATCCTCGGAGATGTTATCATACTGGGAAGGGTGTCTCTCATAGGACACCCTGCAGCCTGAGTTCTCACTGGTCTGGGAGGCTGCACTTCTCCTCTTCTTTTCTGGTAAAGCTGGAGGAGTCTCTGTTGGCGGTGCTGCTCCCGAGAGGCTGCAGAATTCCAGTGGAGGAGAGCTGCCCTGGGGGAGCTGGAAAGCATGTCCATGGAAAGGGGAGCCAGACTCGCCCAAGGACTCTGGCAGTGGGCTGAGGACACCTGGCACCTGCTGGGGTACCTGATCAGCATTGGAGAGGTCCTGCTGCAGGAATTCGTAGTCTGGATCATAGTGATCCGATTGATCTGGTTAAAGAGAGGAGACAGGAGAATGATGCATTAGTTTCTCTCTTTTCCTTCTCAATTCTGTCCCTCCCGTTCCATCAGTTAATTAATCAGTTCATTTTAATCAGAGTGGAACTTCCTTGCAGCTGGGACCATCTTTTACACCTTCTGTGACATCAAGACTTTATAAAGCTCATAATTAATTCTTTACACTAGCAAACAAACAACAGAAATTCAATAGGTAGATGATTGCAGACATAATTCATGCTTCGTATTATATTTTTGTTTTCTTTCCTAGTATACAGAAACAACATTGCTTTAGTCTACTAGCATTGTAATTTCTGCAGACAAGTCTGAAGTCAACAAAACATTCCACTTGAGAGCTGAGCTGAATTTGAACACAATCATCTACAACAGCCAGGGTAACACATTCCCCTGGGCTTTTTGCTCCCCGACAGAATAACTCTGCACAGAACCGCCTGCAGCAATGACAGGATGGCAGTTACAAGCACAACCTATTTCTTTCTGCATCCCAGCTGTGGCAGCTCCCAAAGCAGAGGGAAGGGGGGCCCACCAGGCCTGCAGAACTCACCCAAGGTTTCACAGCTTGTGTTGCGGGAGCACTGGCCGCTGTCGCGGTCCAGGGACGAGAGCTGCTCGTCAGACTTGCTGAGCTTGCCGATGCTGCTGCACGGTGAGAGCCGAGGAGATTCCCCCCCATAGGAGTGGCTTCCACCTGACAGTCTTCTCTGGGCATAGCAGTCAACATCAAAATCCTTCAGCAAAAAGAACATCAAATCACCAGCGCTCCGGGCAGCTCGGCAGTAAGCAAGATGAAGCTTGAGGAGCAAACACCTCGTGGAAGGGGAGAGGATCAGTGCTGGTGGCCCTGCCTAGGTAGACAAGCTCATGGGGAACACAGAAACCCCCTGATTTGGTAAATAACCCATGCCAGGGAGCTCTGTATGATCTTTTTCCAGGCAGGGCGCGCTGTGACCCACATTGGACTTCACAGACACTGAGAATATAAGAGATTTCCTCACTGCTGATTACTCCTTGTCATGACACTGATACCAAGTAATGAGACTGCAAGATTTCTTATAAAATACCTGGGGCTTTAGCAAATACTTGGTTGGCTTAGGTGAAAGCAAAGGGAAAAGAAACTACAGCGAGAGACAACTTTCTGTGACCATGACTACAGTTCTACTTCAGAAATTACCTCAAGCTTGTCAACCTGTGAGTGAACCCCTCAACTGTGAGTGAACCCCTCAACTATTGCCCCTCCATCAGAGCAACCTTAGTGTGACTGTACAAGTAATTGAAGAATGGCCACAGCTTTATCTGGGTCAGCCAAACGACTGCAGAGGCTCTCTAAGCCAGACCTGAGGCTTTGGGGATGAGGACCAGATTGATTTTGGTGCAATTTAATATGATTGAGGTCCTCACTGCTGAGTTAGTAAGTTCCTGAATGTGTAAAGCAAACCCAGCCATTTACAACCTCATAAACCCCAGACTAGGACAAGAAATGGAATGTGATTAACCCACACCAACTTCTCTATTTTTCTACCAGAAAATTTACAAATTTCCCTCAAACTACTGCTTGAGTTAGAAGATGTTTTGAATTGTGACTGGATGAAGGCAGACTTCTGATCTCACTCTGCCACATGCTCCCTTGGCTTGTAAGCAAACCACAGTGAGACAGGGGTGAGCTCAGCCAGCTGCTCTGTCCCCTGATCCATTTGACATGGCAACACTCAACTGCTCCCATCCTCCCCCTCTGCTACAGCTCAAGGCAACAAAGTTTGCAGCAATTTGTTAATTAAACACAACTCTGTAAAAAAATACTAAGCTATTCACATTATTTATTATACTGATGATCCTGCCACTAAAACTCCCACCCCAGAGCTCTGTTTGGGATGAGCAGGGGCGTGCAGGGATCTGTGCAGCTGCAGGTCACGGCACTTCTCTGAGCTTTTGCTACAGTTCACAGCACGTTCCCCTTGGCTTTCACAAAGGGCTTGTGCCATTACCTGTCTGTTGATTCCAACAGGTAAACTGGAGCCACTGGTCGCTCGACTCATGGGGGCCACAACTGCCACTCTGGTTGGGGAAGGTGCCGACTGACGTTTTTTAGGGGGCAATGCTGGTGGAGGGCTGCAAGACACAACAGGCATCGATGCTTCCATCACTCTTCCAGCAAAAAGACTCTTTAGAGGCTTCACAGGTTGTTTTCCAGAAAGCCTTTGTCAGCCAGGAGATACTCAGCAAACTATCCACTAATAAACATAATTTTAAGAATATTCTCACAGGTGCAGTCCTGCTTGGGGTTTTTTAACATTGGAAAAGAGCTGGTATTTCTCAAACAAAAACAACTGCTGCTTTAAAAAGTATTTTAAATGGAGCTAATCAGCATGGTAATTATTTCTGAATAAAGGCAGTGAAAATCCAAATTAAATGCTTTGGTTGACCCAAATATTGTTTCCATTGTACATTCCCTTCTCCTTCTCAAACCTTCAAGATTTGAAAAATGCTCAAAGTTTCAAAAATTCACAGGACAGGAAAATTCTTTTTCTGCCCTTTTTACTTTTTTGGTGAACTTCAGGGAACAAGAGGGTCAGTGCTGCTCTCACCACACACACTGTGAGGGCCCACGTTTTGGCATTAATCTGTTTCCAATACACACATGAGCAGCAACCAGTGAGAATTTAACCCCAGAATTTTTTCTTTTTGCTTCTAATGACACATAATTCTGGTAATCATTAGGCCTGCGAGGTTCCCAAGAGCACACATATTCTGTTCTTTGAACAGGAAGTTTTTATATAACCCATGAGAATTCATAAAATGCACAGAAATGTGACTCTTTTTTCCAGCCATAGCCCTTGATGCTGCATTTTCAAATTAACACAACATATATTTTTCACACCAGCCATTAGCAGCTGCTCCTAGAGAAGAAAAACATCACACAGACCAAAAACCTGCAAACTGGGGGGTTTCTCTCCCTTCTCAAAATAGAACACAGAAACTTTCATGTGGTTACTGGCAGAACAGGGTAAGAACAACCAAGCACAAGATCTTTTTCACACACTATTGGCTCCTTTCACTCTTAAGCTGATAAGCAATGCACAAGCACCTCTGATGAGCCATGCAGAACAAGCTGGCTGTGCAGGACAGACTGGTAACTGCCAGCTGAGGTTAAAGACACATTTCCCATTGGATACAGCAGCACAAAACACTTGCACAGTGTGGAATTCACACAGCTTTATATAAGGTTATTATGGATTTATGTGATGCCTCTCCTGCACGGACCTCAGGGCATGGCACTATCCTCACATAAAAGGAAGGAAAGGAAAACACAGAGAGAAAATAGTAAGACGGACAGAACACAAAGTCATAAACAGTCCAGGAGCAGGGAATAATGATTCTGGGAGACTGGAAATTCAGAGGCAGCACTAACCCACCTCATGAATTCTCTTGTGCACATTTTGCAAGACTGTTTAAAAACTAACCAGCTGGTAAGAGGTCCTGGTGTTCTACAGACAACTGGCTGGCCAGTATTACCTGTTCTCTGCCACACGAATGCTGGGCAGAGGGGGTTTAGGAGGAGCAACTTCTTCATCCATGGAGTCAGTCAGCAGCTCGTTGGATTGAGTCATATTAGTTGTTTTGTTGAGGATCTCCATTTCTCGGTCTGTAAGGGGAAGTTCTGATGGGCTGCAACATGCAAAACACAGATTGTAGACCATAAACCACAGCTGGAATGCAGCCTGCTGACAGATTCATTCCTAGTTTAAATCATGTGCAATCCAACACAGCCCTACAGCAGAAGGTAGAATTTGCATCTGCAGGTGGAATTCTATGTATATGTAGAATGCAATGTGCACATGTCACGAGGGATGTTTCATTGCCAGATTTTGAACTCTTCCCTATCACAGGATATTCTCTTTTAGTGTCCCACTGAAATAGATGGGGCTCCATAAAGAACACTACATCACCCTCTGTGAAGAATAACTGGATGCTTTCATTCATTAGCTACTGACAGAAATGATCCCTTCTATATTAGTCCTGCACACAGAAGAAATCCTTGCCAGTGACCCACCTGTCAGATTTACATGCTGGTAAACTGGGTTTAACTGGGCTTGTGGGAGAGGGATGCTCCTGCTTTTCAATTGTGAGTCTGACCAGCTCCTGATGGATGGAGAGAAGAAAAAGAGAACAATCATTATTTGCTGAATGTTGCTCTTGAACATCCCATAACAGAAAGGGATTCTACTGCAGTAAACTCTTCATTAGCAGACAGAGAGGGAGCAGAGCTGGGTGTAGGTCTGGTCCTGAGCCACAGAAATGAGGTAGAACAGCTGCTAAGGAGCAGCCTGCACCCAGCAGCAGTTTGGCCATATTTCAGTTAAGTTCATAAACCCTGGCCCTATGGGGATTCTGTCCAAACCCACATATGTGTCTTTTTGCTGTGCTTCCTCTTTCCTCCCCAAAAAAGTGTTCCAGTCCCCACAACACCCTAGATAATGGCAAATTGGCTTTACATATATAAATATAAGTACAGAACAGTCACTCAGTGGAGCACTTCACCTCGCCAGTAAAACATTGAAACAATTACTTTATATTTTATAAATAAATATGCATTTGTTTTAAAAAGCAAGTTTTCTTTACAATGCCCCACAACAAATTTAATAGTGAACACCTTTATTAAAAGGCCTGCTTCCCCTGAAGCCACTTTTTAACATGTTAGCAATGGAAGTCTTAATCATTCAAGGAGCTACTGTAGTGCATCTGTTATAGGCAGATAAGGCTCTGGATAAAGAGATAAGGGCATGATAATCCTGAACTCTACATCTGCCAGCAGCCAAAGCAACAATCATTCACGCCAGGAAGATGGAGAGAACATTTTATGGATGTCTGAGGCCGACAAATAGATCTACTGCTCACAGATACAAACACATGCCCTGTTACAGGCAGGCTGGAAAACTGGCAGTGCTTCCTGACAGTATTGGCTTCCCAGCATATTATGCAAAGGAAATTATATGGAATCAATTTTAATTTATTTATTTTTTTCAAAGCAGCCTGAAGTACTGTGTCATCATTCCAGTATCATCTTCATGTCCTTGTCTGCAGAGCTTGGAAACAACTGGCATTGCTCTCTCAATGCAGTAACTGCAACTGGAACGTCATCACCATCATCCTTCTGAGGAAGGAGAATATTCTAGTTGTGGTATTTTTACATAAGGCTCTATTTAAAGCTGAACTTCCATGGGTTAACACACTCAAAACAAGAGGAATAAAGTTGCACTGGATGTGCAAGGGATGGTAAACACAGTAAAAGTGTCCACCTTAGCTGATTTTGGTTGCCGTGTTTTGCTTACATTCTTGGTGTGAGCTTGTGCTCCAACAGAGTGTACACTGTGTTAACCAAAACCAGGACAAACAGCTTTCCAAAAGCTGTTCTGGAAAATCCCACACAGGGGGAAGGAAAAGGGAGCACAAACAGAGCCCACGCAGATGTCCATGGGGACTAATGCTATGAAGATGTTCCTGTTGGGACAGCCAGACAAGAGCCCTGGTGAGGAACAGCATGTTCTGAGAAGTGCCCTGATGAGGATAAGCACAGCACCAAGCTGACCACAGCACAGCCTGGCCAGCTCCCACCTCCCAGGGCAGCCACATCCCCCAGCAGGGAAAGAGCAACCAGGAGCAACCCACCCACAGGGCTTGCCACAATCCATCAGTGTTATACAGAATACAGAAAAATAAAATAATTCAGGCCCCCCAGTGACAGAACTGCTACAGTGGTAACACGGCCGCTGAACTGACCTCAGAGCTCTCTGCTGAGTGTCCCTTCTTACTCAACAGAAACTGTTTTAACAAAATGTACTTTCCTCTCTTTTACCTTCTCTTTCAGGATGAACAGTCTTTAATTAAAACCTTGCTATTCCTTTTAGACTTTAGAAGTCCCCCTATAAAGTTTACAGAACATCACTAGGAAAAACAATCGAAGGACCTGGGAGCCGATAAACCTCAAATAAGGTTTTTCTGTGAATCTGACCATTTGGAAAGTACACAGTGACACCATTTGACCCTCATGGCTGCAGCTGTGGCAGGGCTGAGTGAAGCCAAAATACTCCTTAAACATTCCCTTGAAAGGGCTATGGAAGGGAAAATGTTTCCTTTTCCTCACCTTTCTTCACCACTACTTTGCCAGGTTAAAATGGGAGAAAACCAATCCAATTTGGCTCCAAAATATCTTCAGAATTATCCAAACCATTGGAACTCTGGGAAAAAACCCAAAGCACCAAGACAATGTATGATTGTTAATACCTGAGAGGATCAGTTTCCCTTCAAACTTTGACAAATATCACCAGACCCTGACTGTTTCTCCTCTCTACTATCCCCAAGTGAGAACTAGCAGTTGGAAATCAAGCCAAGATCTTTAGCATACACACAGAGGTAATCAGCACACAACCGAGCCAGATGCACATTATGCTATTCCTTATCAGCAAGGAAAGAGATTCCTGCAGCAGTAATTAGAGATAATTAAAGCTTCTCTGCAAACTTATGCTACTTCAGCAAGCTGGAAATTCCAAAATGAGATGGATTTTTAAGAACTTATGTAATCAAAACAAGGCATTTTTTTCCCTTTTATATATGCCTAGCAAGGCTCTAAAACCTGAGAGCAAAACATCAAGTTACAGAGGTGAACAACTGACTCCTTTATGTTCAGTTCTGAAAATAAAGGGGGAAGTAAGCACTGAAATGTGGAAGTGGATCTTGTGTGATCTGCCAGAAAAACAAAATAGGTTCTGCTGTGGAAAGAAGTGTCCAACTTCTCAGTTCTGCTTCCAGACCTGAAAATTGGCCTGGCCCTACTAAAATAAACCTTGTGCTGTGCTGTGCAGTAGATGAGAGCGTGCCACTTCCAAATGCTGGCCTGTTGATGGGCAGACACATTCACCTCTACCCAGACAGCCACACATCTGCTCTGACCATGTTCCAGGCTGACCAGACACGGGCCAGCTCCAACTGGAAGGCCAAAATAACTTTGAGTGTAACAGCAAAGCAGACACTGATATAACCACGATGCTCAGTGTGGATCCAGAGCTCAGGCTTAGCATTGCACAGACATGCCCGTGTCACTCCCCACCTGGGCTGGACCACAGAGCAGAAATCCAAGACCTTTCCCCATCCAATACCTTGCCCCTCCCAGACATGCTGCTCTGGCTCAAAGGCTACAGGTACCAAGGGTTTAAATACTGCCTGAAGTGAAAGGACAACGTGTGTGCAGGTCTCCTGCAATGAGGCCACACAGCTCTGCCCTGGATCTGGGGATGACACATCTCTCCACAGCCAGTGACAACTCCCCATTTGCTGGGGTATTACAGTTCAGACACCACAGCACCAACAGCAGCTGAGACTTTAGGCTAAACTCTTTTTCTCTCTCCTGCTGTGCAAATTTAAGACCAGCTTTACTTTTAAAATGTGGAGCTTAAAGAGCATATTGTGCAAAATAATCCTGGAAAATCCATGTTCTTTAGGTGATGGAAATGTTTTGTTCCAAAGATATTTATTTTAAAGGCTCACATAGTAATACCAGATTTTAGTATCTGTGTTTGAGTAACACTAAAGAAATATCCAGAGGATGCAAACCCAGAGGTCAGAAAATGTGACAGTCAAAGCTTGGGAGATCCACTTTGCTTTTGCATTCAGCTCCACTTAATAAAAATTAAGCTGAGTCTGAGCCCAGTGAGAGAGGCCTGTTGGTGACACACTAATCCAGGTGAAACACCTGCTGCAATTCTTAAAACTCTACCCCAACTCTCATTCCTTGGTTAATTTAAACATTCCCCTTTAGATTCAGCCCTGCTGTTGAAAGAGGTTTAACTCTACAGTTTCCAAAATATGATTCCCAGGAGATCACAGTCTGTGCATTGGTGACCTAAGCCCAGGTCAAGCAAACTTCTACCTGGACTGTTAAGACAGGTGAATGACAAGCCCGGGACACAGAAATAATGGATGCCAAAAGCTTCCAGGGAGGCAGAAGGAAATCCAGCAGCTTTCCCAGAGTGGAATGGGGAGGGAATGCTACAAGCAGGTCTCACAATGGATACAAAGGTTTCTGTTAAATGTTTCCATTAGTTATGTAAAACTATTCTCCAGGAAACTGAGTTTAGCTCATCACCTGTTCCACACCCTAATCTGACTGCTGAGAGTAGTGATGTATCACCGACAAATCCCTTGAAATTTATCTTAAAAGATGGAGCTGGAGCCTGTGATTCTCTGTGGGCATTGACAACGAGCATTTTAATTTTATTTTGCCTAGACAAAATATGCAAACTCTGTCTTGTAAACTGCATGGGAGATTGGGAATGACTTGCAGAAAAATTATTACAATGCCAAAGAAAGATTAATTGCTTCTTCCAATTCGTCCAAATGCCAGGGTGAGCATTTCAGAAGTTCACACTAAGAGCCAAACTGTTTGTGCCAGCACTCCAAGCAGGATCATTTCACTTATGGAGCTGTTAATTTGAGGAGTAGTTAACTGAAGGCAAGAAAAGGATCTTTTACCTTCACTTGAAAACCTCTTTCACATAGATATTTTCTAAAGCACATTATTACATACTTTACATAACTTCCAGTATCTCTCTCGTGTACCTTGACGCCATCCAGAACAGCTTTTATGACATCCTTCACTGTTGTCACCATCTCCTTGTCTTCTGAATTGACCCCCTCCAGCATCACCTGGTCGGACCAGCGGATGAGGTTGGCCAGGCTCTGGTACACGCGGCTGTAGCAGGACGAGATGGCAGAACTGGGCAGCAGGGCAGGAGAGAGGAACAGAATGAAATTATGGAGATGTTAGCAAATGTAGCACTTCACACTGTTCCAAGTGTGACTGTTCCCCTTTCCCCTCTGACATTCAGCATTTGTGTTTAGCCTGTGACAAAGCTCAGGCTTCTCCTCAGCTGCAGTTGCTCTCCCCTTTTCTACCACCCCATGGGATGACAATATGAAAGTACAAACCAACCAGCAGTTCTTTCCCAGTTATCAGAAGGACTTATCTGGGCTGCAGGTTAACACAGCAGTGCTAAAAATAACATCATTCCTTCCATTTTAATTTACTGCCCCATCCTATGCCTTAACTTTAAAGGTAAGTATTTAAGTCCTACATTTAAGTTTTAGCTATATTATTTCAATATTATCTACAGTTTCCTTCTTCCTTATTAACTCCCCCCAAAAAATGCCTTGGATCACTGAGAGCTGACTCTATTCATTCCTTTACAAATCATTGCCTCACTGTTTACAATGCCTGCAAACATGTAATTAAAATTACTTTTTAGAGAAACTGAACTGAATGAATTTCAGGTTTGAAAGAGGAAGGGTGTTGCTTTGTTTTGTTTTTAATGAGAAACAGAATTGAAGCTATTGTTCTGAAGGGGAAAAAAAAAAAAAGAATTTTGGAAGGATGACAGCTCTAAATAAAAGTTAACTGTAACAACAGTGCTCCCAGGCATTTTCCTGGCCATTCTGAAAACACTGACTTCATTACTAAACAAGGTGTGTTAACAGTACTGCTCATGGCAACGCTTCAGCAATTCTTTGTCAAGTTAAATCAATTTCAGGCTGCATCAAAACCATAAACAGATAAGAGAAGGTGTAATCTTGCAATCATTGCTGATACAAGTGTTCCAACTCTTCCCATTTCTCTTTGGTATCCATTTTACATTGGCTTAACTCCAGTAATTTCATTATCTGTGAGAAAAGAACCAAGCCCACAAGCTTCAATGAGTTTATTTAGGTGAATGAGGTTTGCAGGACTGGGGAAAGAACTATTGTCAAGTTATAAACAGGGGATACAAACAATGGCAAGGACTTGATTGTGCTTGTTGTTTGGGTTTTTTTTTAGGGATGCTCCTTGCCATTTGTTCTCATTTCAAATGAAATTAGCATGGTAGGAGATATTTCCCAAACAGGGCCCTCCTCCAGCTCTTTCTAAGGCTTTGATTTCCTCACCATTAATCTTCAGCCTGCTTCCTTCTAAGGAGGTGGTAATTGAAAGCCCATTTTGTGCTCGATTTAATTACTTTTTTCCTTGATGCAAATGCGTCCCCTAAAGCAAAAAGAAGTCCAGCAATAATTGTAGGCCTTTCTTCTACACTGACACAAGTCTTGCTCACTTTTCTTGAGGGGGATTTGCCATCAAAGTCACCCCTTTGTGTCCTGCCACTAAAGCACAATGGGTAGGCAGGAAAGGACATGGCTTTTTGAGAAAGTCAGATCCCCTTTTGGGTTTTTTGGGGGGCTAAGACAGGCAGAGCATACACTTGGGGGCTGTGCTTTAATCCACACTGTTTCCAGAAAGAGAGACCTGTCACTGTGTAGAGGACTCCATGGAGTACTGAGTGAAAATTCTGCTTATATATGGACAAATATGGGTATCCAACTGTCACATTTGCATGAGTTCACTACTGAGAGAGAGCAGATAGAAATTGTGAAGAATAGAAATGTCTGAAATACTTCATCTGCTGAACACCACTTAGTTGATATTTATTTCCAAATACATTCTTGGAAGGAAAGATCACCCAGCAAACACCCCCTGAATACACAAATCAAAGCAAGTGACTATAAAAATAACATGTTCTATCCTAAACATATTTGCTGACATTTCACGTGTTCTCCTGGTGTAAGAGGAAAGTTTGTTCTCTCTTTTATTAAGTGAAAGCAGGTGCTTGTCAGGAATTGGTAACAACTGAAGACACTTCTATGTGTGTATCCAGAGGCCTGATGAACATTCCCATTCCAACAGCTATTGGTCTTTGTGGTTCAACAGGTCCAACCTAACCTGGCTCTTACCTGTCCCAGCCACAGGACTGATACTCTCCCATTGCCTCTTTCATTTTGACAGACTTGGCCTTTGCACTGGGGCCAAGCACAGCTGAGCATTCTGTTTGCAAAGTATTTAGCACCTTAATGCTGCCTCAACCATAATATAAACCCCTCTTACACCAGAATTGAAATAAGCATCTTGAAAGAAAAAAAAAATTTGGAGATATTTAATGGAAAACCAAATAAGAACAGCAAAAAAACTGGTCAGATTTCAGGAACCAAACCCCTGCATTTCTCTGCTTAGTTTTGTGCTTTTCTCTTTCTGTGCTAACTTTGCTCTTTCCATATTATTCAACGATGTTTGTTTGTTTTCTGTAAATCAATTGTTCCGGCATCCACAGGATGAACAGCAGCAATATCTCTATGGCTTGGCAAGTCCACAAATTCTTATAATCTATTATGAGCTTAGCTTTAGCAAATTTCTACTTCTGTCATGGCTTCAAACCCACCGCCTAACTGGTAAAAACATAATACACATAATCTGTTAAAAGATAAAACAATAATCTGTTGAGTGCGCCCAGGAAAGAACTTGGTTAATCTGCTGAAGTACATCTATTTACTTCTGTGTCTGATCCAGTAAAATCCAAAAAAAGCAGCAAAGAGTGCAGGCTCAGACTTCTGTAAAATCAGGGTGGATAAACCAAACACAAAAAAGGATTACTCTGAAGATAAACTCCTTTTTCAGGTAAAGCTATTGGATTTGTTAGCTTTTAGGGTACCACTGTGGACTGCAGAAACAGTAATACCATCTGAGGAGAATCTCCCACCAGCAAATGATGAATTTCCAAGTTTCTGCCAAGAATCATCCCTTCCTCCTCTCTGAAACCGCTCTGATTTGCTTTATCTTTCCACAGCATGAGCTTCTTCGCAGCAGGAAATCTGCTCTTAAATTATGTTTGAAAACCACCACATAATAGTAAGAATAGCAGTCACTTCATCAGCAACCACAGCATTCTCTGTCTCCTGCACAACGCGGCTCTTCAGACACAAGAAGGGGAGAAGCTGGGAGCCCATTGGTCTCTCATGGTCCCAAAACCCCAGGAGGGAACTCACCTTTGCTGGATGCGAGGATCAGTTTGCACCAAGGGCAGGATGGCTTCCAGCACTTTACTTGCTGAGCCTGGCAGCATCTCCAGCACTTTGTTATCAATGGCCATTTTATCCACAATAGTCTTAAAGTAGCGCAACGCACTGACGACCTCCTTCTCCTTTTCCTCCAGCCATGATACGTTCTAAAGAGGAGGAAAAAAACAGGGGAGATGTGTTAAAACTCCAGGATTTTTAAGGGCAAGGTTCCTTTAACACACCTGAAGCATGGTGACATGAGGTACATTCCATGAAGAGTGGAGAAAACCCCTTTGACCACAAACACTTCCAAACTGAGTTGCCACTCTTTCGGAAGACTAATCAGTGCAAAACTGCACCCACGCTTTAACTTTCTGAATCACCTGCATTCCAAACTGAAGGCTAATCTTGATCAGTTTTAGGCCAAGATTAACACTCCTGATGACATCAAGGGCACTGCTTTGAAACCCACACGCCAAACTGAGGAGGGTGGAAGAAAAAAACGTAATAAAGAAACACAGGGTGGTTTGGGTTGGAGGGACTTTAAAGACCATCTTGTTCCACCCCCTGCCACGGGTAGGGACACCTTCCACTAGACTAGGTTGCTCCAAGCCCGGTCCAACCTGGCACTGAACATTTCCAGGGCTGGGGCAGCCACAGCTTCTCTGGGCAAGCTGTGCCAGGGCCTGCCCACCCTCACAGGGAAGAATTTCTTCCTTGTATCTAATCTAAACCTGCTCTGTGTCAGTTTAAAGACATCACCCTTGTCCCATCACTACATGCCCTTGTAAAATATACAAAAACCTCCAAAAAAACCTCGACTCTCATGAACCACCAACCAAAGTCAGTTTGTGATGCTGCTGGAAACAAGGGAACTCACATGCTTTCCACTGGGACAAAGTGTGAAAGCTGAGTTTTGGCACTGGTGAATGAATGTTGCAGAAGGGAACAATTAATTGGAATAAGGCTGAATTGTGGTCACCAACTTCTGTGCCACCAGCAATACAAGAAGAGGAAATTCAGAAGTGATACATGAAACCTTAATGGCATTCTGGACAGGGAGAGTTTACCAGAGCATGCCTGGAGGACTTTTAATGCCACAAATAGTTCCTAAGTGAGACCTAAACTAACTCCTGAACGCTGCTAGAAAAGGAGCAGAGAGCTTAACAGAGTCAGATTTCATCCATTATCTCCTCAGTAAATTCAGCTTCAAGAATTAATGACCTATGGGCATTGTGTGCTCCCCATACTCTTGTCAGCTGTTAAACTGCTGCTTTTCTGCAAAATCAGGCCAGCAGTCCAAGAGGTTTTAGGAAGAACAGTTTATAGGCAGCACTGGTTAGTAATTTGGGGCCAGTTGCATAAAAGGATTAGAATCCCAAGTTCCATCTAGCTCCAACTTTAGAAGTCTAAGTTCCAGTCCAAGATCTGCAAACCACCCTGTCATTTCCTATCTCATCTGGGAAATGCCCAAACTCTGCTGCTGCATCCACTTTTTGACAATACTGCTTGCCAGGCACTTCAAGTTCTGATGTGCAGCCCACAGTGCCCTGAAATCCCTTGCTGAGAAGCATCCTGGCAACTCACTGTAATAAAAAAATGACATTTCCCCATTTTGCAGGCATGTGCCCTCACCACTGCACAGCTTATTCCAGGATATAGAATCATAAAAACATTTAGGTGGGAAACGACCTCGAAGATCATTGAGTCCAAGCATTAATCTATGGAGAGGTTCAGTCTCTCCCTGAAGGTTTTGCACTTCATATGAAATGGTCACACATTTCAGGGATCAGAGAGTCTGTATATTCCCTGAGCGACTATGACCATGGCCCAGCAGTCAGAGCTCTCAAACAGAAGTGAAAAAATGTGGGCTGCAGTTCCTGCTCCGGTGGCTGTTTATGGATTTCATTCAACAACTGTTTCCTGTAGAAAGCCTTGAGACTTAATAGCTTAAACACTCTCCTGGTGCTCGGGAGGGATGGGCCTGACTGGGAGTTCAGGGCTGGGAATGATGAGTGGAAACACAAACCCTTCTGTTGAGCACATGAATCCAGCACTGGACACTGTCTGGGGCACAGACCTTTTGGGTTTTTTTCCCAACTTCCCTTCTAGTTCTTTGGGTCATATTCCCTAGGGACACTTTGTAATGAATCCTCTTCCAAGGTCCAAAGACATCATATGTAGATGTGTGTATAGAACCACAGAATCATGGGGTGGTTTGGGTTGGAGGGACCTTAAAGACCATCTTGTTCCACCCCCTGCTATGAGCAGGGACACCTTCACTAGACCAGGTTGCTCCAAGCCCCATCCAACCTGGCCTTGAACATTTCCAGGGCTGGGTCATCCACCCATTTCTCTTCTGGGCACCAAATGAGAAAAACTTAAAAGTCAGGCAAAACAGCATCTCCTCTCCACTCCCAGGTCTGACACATATAGATATTTTTGAAGTTTTCCCTTAAATAATTATTGCAAATGCATCATGTATGAGACATAGCTGACCCAGAAAGGGTCACACTGAGCTGTACAGAATACACCCAGTTACTAAAGCTGGAACCTTCCCTTTTTTCCCTATATTTTGGCAGTGAAAAACCTATCATAAGTCTGCATATGGTGTTAAAGGACACTATTGTACCTACAATATGCCCTATGACAAGAATCAAAGACAAGGTCCAGGGGACTAAAGGAGGCTCTGAAAAAATCACCTCCAATGTTGTCCCCATCAAGGTATAAAGGGGGAGAGGAGAAGTTTGAAGGGGCTAAGCATAACCTTCAGCTTCCACATACTGACTTTACACTAATTTTTAGTATTGCTATTTCTGCTCTACAATGATTATCTACTTCAAGAGCACAAAAATAGCATCTTAAGTACTTGGGGGGGAGAAAAGGATGATATTTGGTTTATCAAGTGTGCCTTCTGACAGAAAATCTCCTGTTTGTCAACTGATGTCTATATTCCAGTGAGAAAACCTGGCGACAATCCAGGTGCATCCTCTTCCCCATTCCCTCCACAGAAAGCTAATGAGCTGCCCACATCCAACTAATTGATTAGTTGGACAGTAGCTATTAAAATAGATAAGGAATGAGCCAGAAATCAGCAATATTTCACAATATAAAAATGAATACAGCTTATATAATCATGTACAGTAATAAAAATTATTGCAAGTGTTTTGTTTTCCAATTAAAAAAATCCCAATCTGTACATAAGGAAAGGTTTTGATGCCCAGCATGGCTTATTAGTAAATCCTCTTGCACTGTTTTTAGGGAGAAGAAAGAAAAGCAAAAACTTCATCTATTATTAACATGCTACTATGTATTTGCTAAAGAACAGCATTTTGAAAAGGGCTTTTCATTTTCTAATGCTTTTAATGTGGCCACATATCATTTTAAAGGCAGGCCTCTAAATTATCTCACGATACCATCCTGAAACATCAGTGGAATTAAAAGCCTTCAAGGACTACTCTCAGATTTATTTTTTATTTTATTTTTAAATATCAGTGAGCAATGGAAGGTGCTCAGCTCCCTAGAAAGCATATTCACAGCCTCCTGGAGAAAAAAAACAACTATACAGCCTGGGGCAAAAAACCACCACATCATCTTCCACCTGATGGTGCAGAATAGGGCGAGGAAGCCCTGCAGCAACTTCTCAGGATGTTAAGCAAATCATCCAGGGGAAGATAACTGTACCTTGCTGGCTGCCCTCAATAACACTACAACAACCCTCAGCAGAGATGATCTAAAAGAGTTTGCATGTCTGGCACTGCACATTGGGTGAGACCTTTAACAACTGGGAAAGGTTTTGAGTTATCATAAATAACCTCGATTGTTCTTAACTTTTGGCTTCAATTTAGACTTGAAAACTGACTGTAAGGGAGAGAGTCCCCAGCCTGCATAATCAGGTCACAGCAGGAGAGGAGATAACACTGATAGGTTTGTGAGCTCAGCTCTTGGAGGACCTCAAGGACGTTGGGTCTGAGGGACATTGTGCTGGGAGCAGCAGCTGCTGGAACACATCTGTTTGACTCTCCCTGCTGATGTCACCAGAGATTGAGCACATCCTTGGATCCTCTTCAAGGATTTGCTCGCCTGGGTTTGAGGTTTTCAATGGATCACACCCCAAAAGCAGGCAGTTATTTGGAAGCTGTGAGGGTGTGCATGTGGAGAGGATGTGTCAGGCCATATGCTACGTTCCATAATGAGATATTTAAATGCTTATGGAAGAGGTCTCATCATGTTCTCCAAAGGGAAGTAAATGCACACAATGCAGTTTATAAGTAACCCCAAAGTAATCCTGAGGATCCCTGAGCTGCAGAATTCTGCAGAGGACAAAGTCACGCAGAGGATTATCATAAGCAGAGTACCAGGAGGCAAGAAACCATCAGGACTGAAAGAACATGGCCTTTGCTTACTTTGTTCACTGACTTCTCTGGTGTTTTCACTGTCAGGTCAGCTGGTTTTCCTTTCTTTGAAGGTGTTCTCTTTATTTTTGGTGAATGAAACTTGCCCTTCAACTTCATAGTGAACGAGGAGAGGTGGGAACGCTCAGAATCTAGAAAGACACAGAAATATGTAACAGGATTAGGGTAAATTTGCTGAAACCAGGGGACGTTGTGTTACAGCATTACCTGGAAGACACTTGCACCATGTAAATTTATTGAGTGGAACAGGATAACAAAATAATAAATTGTGGTTCTCTATTATGTTTCCAACCACAATATCACCACCATTTCCTGATTGCCCTCAGAGGAAGCAATGCTGCAGAGCCAAGGCAGGAGCAGTGGGATTGCTGCTGCTCTGTGCCTTGGAGAGAAGAGGAAAAGCACCTCTCTTCAAAGCACTTATCTCCAGCAGATTCCAAAGGACTTTACAAAGGAGGTAAATCATCATCCCTCTTTTGCAGATGAGCAGCTGAGTCAAAGGGATGAAGTGACTTGTTCACAGATCTCTGGCACGTGGGTGTGCAGGGCCAGGTTCTGCCTGGTACTCAGCACTCGTGGCTGGAAGGGACAACACAGTCCAAGATAACGCCCTTCCCAGGATTCTGACCTCTATCCACTTGGTAGCATCAATTTTGAATGTGGTTCCACGGGTAATCTGAACAAATTGCAAGGGATTTCGCTTCCAATGTCCCAGACAAACTGGAGAACAGAGGAATGGCTTCGATACCGGGGCATCCTTCAAGGAGCTTGACTGCAGAGCTGCTCAGCCCTTTAAAAAATTGTATTTTCATGGGGTTTTGGATATCTAAAAGCAGAAGTCTCAAAGGTTTGCAATCATGCCATATGCTGACTTACTGTTGAAAGGTATTTTTATCTGTTTAGCCACGAAGCTAAATAAAACCAAGCTGCCTTGTAGAGAGCAATTTAGAATGTATTTTGAGCAAAGAGCACTTTAATAAATGAAGCTCTGAATTGCTCTCTAGCGACCCAGATAATTCAACAGAAGTTACCAAACTTGTCTTTAACTACATCATCACAAAAAGGAAGCAGTTTTGCTGTATATTTCATTTCTCCTTTTGATTATTTGGGAATTAACTGCAGTGGCTGCAGCGAGTCCAAAGGGCAGCCCCGTGCATGCAGCACTGCAGCACCTCGTTAGCATGCAGGCTAAAAACAGCAAAGGCTGCTGAGTCAAAGCGAGTCCCCAGGAGCCAAATGGCACACGGCAGCTCCAGTACTCAGAAATTACCTAACCACAGCCAAGGGAAGGAACCTGCACTTGCCTCCCTCCCCATAAGGGTTGTTTCCCTTTAAATGTGGTTTCCTAGTAGTGTGTTAAGACCTTGCAATGAGCGTGTTCACCAGAGCCAACACTCTGATGAGGTAGGTCCTCTAGACCAAAAGTTGGTAGCATCCTATGAATAGAAGCTGCATGAGCACCGACCCTAATCTAGTCTGGCTGCAGACCTGCTCTCTGCTTACAGAAGTAAATGTTTTTCAAAGTTTTCTTTGTATCCTGTTTAGTTCACTGAGGAGGGAGGCACTAAAATCCTTGGTCACTGCAGATAAATCAAGGCATATCAGTTGGCCTCTGAAGAATTCCTCAGAGCAGCTGGCACCCCAACTTAGCAACAATTTACGTCAGGGCTTTGCATGCACAAGGGGATCTCCAAACCTTTAAAACCTCTCTGGCTCCACAGGGTGCTGAAGGTCACCACTGAAAACAGTTCCTGGCTGCTGTGATAACGCTCTTGCACTCCTCCCCAAAAAATCATGTGTATTTATTGCATATACCATATGAGAATTTCCATACATGCACGCATATGCACGCTTGCCAAGAGGAGTCATGGCTCTGAATTAATTTTTTGAGAACTGGCAAACAATTACAATAATTAATCTACAGGGAAATAATGGTAGCAGCAACAAACTGTGTCTGGCTCCTCCATGGGTGCAGTGAGACCCAAACTGTTGGTCTCAGTGAGAAAACACTCAATGCCTACAAAACCTTTGCTTGCCTATGGTGTTAATTTTGCCTTGTAGGGACAATATTTGGAAGGGAGAAAGATTTCAGAAGGCTACCATTTCCTTTCTTCCTTGCCACCAGACATCTTTACCCACATTAGGTGGGTAAACCAATGTGTGTGCAGAGTCAGGAACCTTCAAAAGAAGAGGTCTTGTCAGCAGATAAAGTTTCTTTTCTGCTGACAGCAGATCCCCTTCAGCACCATCAGCCCAACCACTGCCCTTCACTCTCTTTACCCATTGGTCACACTGAATGCCAAAGCATTTTTGCCCCACACTCTGAGGGAAGACAGACTCACAGAGCAAGGACAGAAGCAAGTGGCTGGAGCAGAAAAGGAACTTCTTAAAATAGTACTAATGAAGTAAAGCAGCTGACACTTGCAGAAATAATAAATGTTATTGTTTGAACAGCCCTGCTAAGTCCTGCTTTGAAGATCACAAATTAATGCAGCTTTTTACTGCCATGGGTTTCCATCCACACCAAGCACTTTCCAAGCTCTCATCTGCTCACAAGTTTCTGATGCATTTGCAGTTAAACAAATGAGTCACAAACCAATATTCTCTCACACTCAATTACACTTAGCACTTAAAATAGCACTTTTCTTGTTCCAAGCACATTACAAACATATCGTTCTCATCCTTATGCAGTCAGGTCTTAACCTTCCCCTGCAGATGGGAAGCAGACACAGAGGTGAAGCAACTTGTCTAAACAGAGCAGAGGGTGAGTCAGTGACTCCAGGACAGCATGTCCATCACACTGCAGCCCCTCTGCCCCTGCCCATGGATCAAGCAGTGGAGCTCCCGTGATTATGTTCAGTGAATGCCAACAGACATTATTCGGCACGATGGGCTTTACGGTTTGCAAGCTGATACATCATTCAAGCACTGTAAACACAATTTGCTTTGTAATGAATCTGGATGACGTGGCATAAAAGAGAAGTGACACTTAAGTAGAAAGGTATTCTAGCTCAACGGTGTTTGGTACCCAAGTTTTTAGAGATGAAGCCTTGAAACCTCCTGCAAAGAGAACAACTGAGCAAGACTTCCTGGACTGGTTACCATAGCGCTGGTCTGCTTTGAAGAACTCATTTTCTTTACAGTATATCCTACTTTAAATATCTAACACCCCTGTGTCTGTCCAGTTAAAAAGTTCAAACAGCACAGCATGTCTTTACAGATTAAATAATTTGATAACATGCAGAGAGAGAGGCTGAAAACAGAGCCATGGCAGTGCTCAAAACACTTCTGTCACTCTGCTCCTTCTTGTCTACCTACAGTAACCAAACCCCTTAATGCAGCATTGAGGTTGCTCTGAGCTTGGGAGTCTGCCCGCTGGAAATTATTCTATCATATTACCCTCGCCTCTTATTGATGAATAGCCAGCAGTGTTTAGCTGGAGTCTCAGCACCAGCTTTCTCAACTTGTCTTTCTCCTCTCTGATGCACAGGAGGAGATGTACTTAGTTCTATGCAGTGCCCAAATATTTTTAAGATGAATGGGAAAAGTCAGGGTAATCAACTCGATGGAGCGATTTCAACTGGAAGCAGAAAATAAAAAAAAATAAAAATAAAGTTGTATCAAAGAGTTTCTCTCTCAAAGGAACCACCGATTTTCCATCTGTCCATATTTCATCTGTCTGGATGCTCTGGGGCTGCTGCACACAACTGGAAAAAAAAATCCCTTCAAAATGACTTTATTATGGGTTGGAGTTTCTTGATTTCTGACTGGAAGCTTTACTACGTCACTGGTTTCACAGCTAATTCCAGCCCCTGTTAGCGAGGCTCCCGTGCTTGAACACGCTCCAGCTGTTGAGTCACAGCCCTGCTCACCTCTCAAGCTCATCCCCTCCAGCCGGCACGTGTCTGGGGTCCGACCACACACACAACACCACCAAGCTCACGTTACATCCCTGCCCCAGCCAGCCCTGCTCTCAGGTGTGGCCAGAGGGTTCCTTCGGCACCACTCGAGCCCCCCGGGCCGAGGAGACCACGCTCAGCCAGGAGCTGCCTCGTCCCCCCGCAGCAAGCCCAGCTCCAGCTCCCGGTGCTGCCTGCCAGTTTGCCAACAGAAAGGTAAATCTGGGGAGGAAAGAACTGCACATTTGAAACAACAGGAGAATAAGAGGCACAAGGGAAGGCAGATAAATCAGCTTGTGTGCTGGTGGGTGAAGAAATGAGGCTGCTTAGGAGAAAGCCGGCAAGTCAAAGCCCAACGTCCATCCCTGCCATGGTCAAATGGTCCCTTTCCAGTTGGGTTCAAATGAATGCCAGAAAATAAGTCTAAACACACGCAAGCTGGTGGATTCCACCAACCTAACCCAGCAGCCAACTATATAAAGTCAAAGTGAAAGTTCAGCCTTTTACAGAGCTCAGTCAGAGCAGAATTTCCAGCTGCTGGGTCCTGCTCACCAACCACAAGTAACCAGCACATGGGAGGCCTCAGAGATGGGAAATAATCCCCTGTCTGCTTCTGGACCTTCTGGTCATGTTTTCGACACTATGACACAGCTCAGTGGAAGGTTCCAGCTGCTGGGATGGGCAATGTAACTGCTCAGGTTGTCTACTGATTGGATCATATAAAACTAATTAAAAATAGACTCATTTTTCATTAAAAAACCACCAACTTTAGAACACAGTACTTTTTCTTTCCTTCACCTGAAAAACTAAACGCTCCATCTTCTCTCACTCTCTGTGTGCTCACACAACAAAACCCTGCAGCTTCAGAGGAGACAGAACCTTAAAAAAGGGTTATAGCTCATTTTCCAGCTTGTCCTGACTCTTGTGGCTCGTTAGAAAGAACGAAGTGGAGTCTAAAAATCTTCTTCCACAAACAGTTCCTTTTTCAAAGGCCATTTGGGTCTCTGCTGGATGCACATATTTAAAAGCTATCAGATTAAAAATAACAGCAGACATCTCTCCCCATGCCATAATGAAGCTATTGTGCACATTTTTAATCAACCGCTCCTGCCACTTTTGCCACGAGTCCTTTGAAGGCAGCGGTGACTTATGTAATGAGTTACACAACGATGCCCATTAAAATGGCATTTGTTCCCTTGGGCTCAGCTCCATCATTTGGGGAAGACAAAAGGCAAGTTGCAAGGCTTCAGCTAAACCCTAGCTGACAGGGACTTTAAGAGTTCTGAAGCAAAAAGGCAAAAATAACGAGCTAGAGTTCAAAACGACCTTTCTGCTGAGGATTGCCTGGGCTGTGATGCAGCACCCAGCGAGAGCCTGCAGGGCTGGGGCTCTGGCTCCTCCAGCCCCACTTCTGCTCCCAGAAACACGGGGGAACAGGTGATTCAGGACAGACAGATGGGCACATGAGAGCTTGCCATGAGACTCACAAAGCACAGGTCTTTCAAGATTTTATATGAATATTGCTGTAATTCCCAACATCTTCCTTCCAGCTTCACGGCAAGGGCTGTATCTACTACATACCTGTAAGTACACAGATCTGGGGCCTGTGTCTTGGCTAAAGCTTTTGGGCTCTGCTGTAATGTAAACACTAAAACCATAGTGACCGACAGAAATCCCAGCCTTTGAGCTTTCAGGAAACTCAAACAGCCTCTCCCAACAGCCAAGTTCCTCCACAGGAGAGTTGGCAGAGGAGGCATGTGGGCTGTGGGCACCAGAAAGCTGCTGCAGGGGCTCTTGTAAAACTAATTTTTAATAATTTTGTGGTGGAGGGCAGCTCTGTCTGTCTTGTGACAAAATGTTCCAGCTCCTCAGTGTGTAGCTAAGAGGATGGAGAGGAAGCACTAGGGCTTAAGGGGGGTTGAAGAAACAGATGAGGAGAACTCCAGATCCTTCTCCACCCTTTCACACCTGCAACATGTCACTCAGCTCTCACATCACACAGCAAACAGCCTTGGGCTACATTTCACGCCCTCTTTCTCCAGAAGTCCCGAGGATGTTTAGAAGCCTAAAAATGCTGATGGGCAGGATTTGTGCGAAGCTGCATGTTCCTAAAAGGATGAACTGGGATCCCGAGTACAGAAGAGACAGAATGTGACAGAACAGAATTAAAATATCCCTTTTAAACACATCAGCTGCTGCATCACAAGTCCTACAAAAGTCTCAGACCCACCACTTCCAGCTCCTTGAGTTTACTTTTCTCAACGTTACCCCTACCTCCAGACACTGAAGCCAAGAGAATTTATTCAGAAACAAAAAAAAGACCTGGTAGGGGACCCGGAAAGGGAGAAAAAAAAAAAGGGAGGGTCTGGTGTCAATCAGGAAGTTTGCCCACCCTAACCTTTGTACCTTAGGTGGAGTTGTTTGTAAGCTGCTCCAAGTCCCTCTCCAGGGAATCCAATTGCTAGGAGAGCTGCCAGGTTTTAGAGGAAAACGATGGAGGAAAGGCAGCTCAAGAATCAAACAATCGTTCTTGAGTGCTAAAGAAACTTTTCCTCCACCATCACGTCACCTTCGAAGCAGCCAACTTTTGGGAGCGGAAAGACCAACTGCCCTTTTTCTTTTCTGGCAACATTACAGTGAATGAGCATAAACCAGTGAGCATTAATGATGTGCAATGACAGCACACAAACTTCTCTGGAAAAGGGAGGCTCAGTTCCCTCTCAGCTGGCCAGGCAATGCTCACTGACTCACAGGCTTCATTATTTTTATGCCGCCCTCTGGGGCCTCCAGAGGAAGCAAAACATTTTTATTTGTCAGAGAGCACATTTTTATTTTGATTTTTTTTTTTCTTTCTAAGCAACCATGAATGAAGTATCTCCAGCTGCAGCAACCTCATGTGGAAAGAGCTTGCAGTGTTTGGAAGGGAACTGGAAGGCACAGAGGGCAACTTATCAATTCAGCCACGTCTCCCGACTGCAGTGAAAAGGATTGGGTCAGTCACCAACATTAATTTTATGGTGCATTAGTACTACAGTACTACAGCTCTTCTTCCTTCCAGTATCATATTTGGAAGCAAATCTTCAGACTGCAAGGAAGAGAAGATGCACAAGATCAAGCAGCAAGTTCAGAGCAGCTGACCAGGTTCCCTCCTTAGTTCTTTGCACCTGAGGTATTTCAGAAGAGAGGAATCTCCTTGCATGCAGACACATAAACCAGGAATCCTTTGGCTGCTGAAAACTGCAGCAATACCACCCAACTGATTCATAAGGAAAAGAAAAAAAAAAGGCAAAAAGGTACAATTAATTGAACAAGGAGGGATTTAAAACTCTGCTAGCCAAGTTCCAGCACACCAAAGCTGGCTTTGAGACTCCTTTTTGAAAAAGATACTGTAATTTATCGATAAGCAGCAGCAGCAGACGGGACTTTTGGTCTGTTTTATCAGAAAGAAAGGCACTCCAGCAGATCGGTGCCGTATCAACTCGCAAGCAGAAACGGCGCCGTTCTCCGAATCACCCACAAACCTTTGTGCAGCATCTGGTGAGTCTCTGGTAATTTCCCATTTAAGTACTGATTTTGCACAGCCCTGCAAGCCCTAGAGAACTAATGGGATTACAAAACTGGTAACATGACTCGTAACTCCCACCCCCTGTGCCAGCAGCACTAGAACAAGAGAATCAAGTAGCCTCCAACACCAACATGAATGCCACAGTCCATGCCCACCCTGCTCTACACGGGGAAACCAACACAAATGTTAATAAAGACTGAATTTTACATGGCAAAAAATAATTCAGCTACAAGGCATAACACCTGCATTACTTCAGCAAACAGCCCTGAACACAGAAATTGCAGTGGTGGTGAGGGAATTTGTTGAATTTCTCTGTTCAGCAAACATGACTTAATATGGGGTCCGTGGGCATCCCCATTTGTCTGGCAGCTTTTGGAGAATACGGTCATGACAGTGATTCAGACATCTAAAAATAAAGCCCTGCAGGCACAAGTATGTGTGTGCTCTACCTGAGTCACCCCAGGCTGTGGGGAGCATGGGAGCCAAAGCTCATCCCTTTCATTGACACTCCTGCCATGGCCAAACAAAAACCCTCGTCGCTGAGCTCCACTTAAACCCTTTCTCCCCTCCTCTCATTTTCTCCAGCACATTTAGACCCTTTCCACGGTGAAAAACCTCTGCTAGGCTTGGGTTTCAGCCGTACGGCTGTCAGCTTTGAAACTCAGACCTGTAAGATTATAACCCAATGTTGCTGAAGCTGTTTATCCATCTCCAAGGTGACAGGATGTCGTCACTGCCACTCGGCGGGACACCAAGCAGAAATGCATTATTTCAGTTGCTTTAGGGAAAAGCCTAATTGCTCACAACCTGCCTGCAGGTTCAACAGCTGACAAGGAAGGTTGTAAATGGAGCCTTGACTTTTTGTCTGCCCCACAGCACTAGCTCTGAATGGGAAAAACTCAGCCCTCTTTCATCCTTGGAGAGTAACCTCAGCTCTCATTCATTAGGCGATGGAAAAAAAAAAAAAAGAAGCTGGCTCGGATCTGCCTGACACAATTTCCAGTTGCTTTGGACATTACTAATTATAGTCATCTTTATTTTTGACCTCTGATTACAGACTCTTTGCACATTCAGCCTGAATGGCAAAGCTAAAGCCCTCTTTTCTAGTAGGTTTGGGAGGAACCTTATACCCTGCCCAAAAGCCACCGCCCACACTCATCTGAGCACAAGAAATAAGATCAAAACATGGAAAGCATTTGCTTAAACATGCCCAATTTTATTTCCTTCTTTAGCAAGTGCCATAGATCAAGGGCAACAGTCCAGGTGAGAGTGTGATGTAAGCTCTTTTCCATGCACGTTCTGGGATGAGCAAGTGCTCCATGTGGGAGCCTCATCGCTCACTGTTCTGACTAGCACCGTGTCCTCAGGGCTCAGATGCTGAAAAGCAGATATTCAGTTCAGTAAGATTAAACATGTCTGCACAACTCCAGTCCTCCATGCTGGGAGCTCACATCTCTGCAAGAGAGACAAAAATGAGCTTCAGGAACCAGGCCAGCACTATCTCCTAAAGGCACTGCAATACCAGTGTAAACTTCCCTAATATCGCTTACTCAATAAAACAAGGCACCACAGGAGGGCTATGCAAATCCCTCAGCTTTGAAGTGCTGCTCTCCTGCTGCCCCAGAGGACCAGCTCTCTATCTCCACACACACAGACCAGTGTGTGAGCACAGTGATACAGCACGTGTGAGATTCCTGATGGAATCAGCTCTGGAGCTGCTTTTCCATTATTGTGGTGCCGCTCGTGCAAAGGGTTAAGAAGCTGCAGGCCATATCCTCGATTCCATACTCTGTTCTACACCTGATAGGATCTGCAACCAAACCACCAGCTTTGCTGCCTGCCCACAGGCAGCAGGAAATTTTAGTCTTCTATAAGCACAATTTGAAACATCAGTGCCTCCAGCAAGGGGAAACTGAGATGTTAATTGAACTGAGCAGCCCGGGAGGGAGCTCCCCCTTCCTTAGCTGGAGGATTAACTCATCCCTAGACCATCATGGCAGGAAACAGGAGGTAGCTCAGGGAGTCTAAGTGGGATGTCTGTCTTTCACTCTACTGCACGTAAACATTAGAAGTTACTTTAGCAGTAAACAATTATTTGTGACAAGTTTCTATTTTAGCCTGTCTCCTCATGCCTGAACTGAAATCTCCTGCGGAAAACAGGTTTCAAGGTGAAGGCAAACTGCCACAAACACCTGCAGTTCTCCTCAGTCTTTCTGGCAAATCCTGACTTTAAAACAAACAAAAACATACAGGAGACTGAACTTCTACAGAAGCAAACCCTAGCAGGGCTGGGCAAGCATCAGCAGCAGCACGGAGGGAGTCTGAAGGAATCCATCCCATCTCTAATTCAACTGAGCCTACTGAAGCCTTAAAGTTCCAATAGTATGGAAAGAGTCACTAGAATTTTACTTGTTAATTTAATGCTGAAGAGAAAGCATTAAATTCCCCAGCTACTTCAGAATATCACGCAGCCTAATGCAGTGACAAGTTTGAAAACCCACCTAACAAGGGGATATCTGAGCCTGATTTCTTTGGTGCTTCCTTCTTCACTGGCATGCAGCCTAATTTCTTGTATCACCCTGGCTATCTGCATTCAACAGATACCGTCATCTTTAATGGAAACTACCAAAAGTGGGCCCTACTAAGAATCAGTTTCAATTTTTTGATGAGCTTCCAGTTTGCTCATACAAGAAGCTGGGCTGCATTTCAAGACAAAACACCTTCAAGGCTAATATACAACAACTTGACAACTAAAAGGAACTAAGCTGAGGCTGGATTTTACCAAAATCAAAGCTGAACCTTAGCTCAACATCTCTTTATCATCCTTCTGAAACTATTCTTTTATCAAAGAATAAACCTTGGTGAATTAACAGTGATGATTTTACCAACAGCCCGTTTCCTGATCATATCCCATCCCATGCAGAGCATAACATCAGGACCTTAGGATTCTATAAATAATACTTTTGTACAGTATTTCTATTTAATTTGGTTCTGACAAAGCAGCAGAACCACAACTGCCAAAGCTATTTAACTGTGTGGCGATCCTGCCATCAGCCCTGAGAGGTGAATCAATACCAATCTCAGCTTGTGGTCCACTGAGCAATACTTTGGAGCTTGGGAGGCCTCTTTGGAAAACAGCAGCCAGTCTGAAACTTCAGCATCACAAAGCCCCCAGCCATGGGGTGCTGGGTTAGGCCAGGCCTTGCTCCATCACCTCTGGAGCTCAGGCTGAGCCTGGTGCCTTGTCAAAGCTTCACTGTAATTAACTTTATGCTCCTTCCCTGTGAAAAACACGCCACAACCTACTGATTTCTGCAGCACTTTAGGATGTCACAGCACTTGGGTTCAGCAAGACATAAAGAGATGTTTATAAAATACCTTTTTGAGAAGGGTAAATACCTCCCAGACCTTGTGGGCTTAATATTACCAACAGGTAACATACAACCTGCCTGCACAAGCTTCACCCTGGCTGGATTTTGAGTCTTCAGCTGGATCCAGCCAATGAGTACAAAAAAATTATACTGCAGTAAAGCAACAAGAAACACTATAAACCATCTATCAGCTAACAAACCATTATCTATAATGTTGCAAACACAGAACTGACTTTGTATGTATGATCCATGTTTATTACTTGGCAGGAGCATCTAGTTCTAAGCTTTGTGGCAGTGTAGCTAAAAAGCATCAGTTTTTAATTGCTATCCCATGATATCTAATGAGCTAAAAAATACTTATGCCTAAGAGATTAGGTGTCTGAGACCCTGCAGCAACAAAACAACGGCACAGAATGGTAGTCCCACAGACCCTTCTATTTCTCTAACCTGAAAACTCATTGTGGGGGCAGGAAAAAAAAGGAGGAAGAAGAGGGGATGTGGTGTTGCTCAGCAGAAATAACTGTGCTGTGGGAAGGGGCTGGGGGGAGTCGAACACTGGAGCCATTGACTGCAGGACCTCAGCAAACATCTGCTCCCCACAAGGACAACTCTCCCACGATGCCCTGCACGGCTTCACGAGATTGCCAATCTGTGCTTGGACTTCATTCATTTTAGCTCATGTTTTTGGGAAACTGCCCTTTCATTTGTAGCCTGTTTACAAATTTACACAGCAAACTCACTTTGCCTCCCTCCCCAAACAAACGTGTAAAGTCCTGCCTTTTTTCTCCTCTGTGTACTCGTGAACTCTGAAGCTCAGCAAATAAACTCTCAGCTACATCTCCTGCTAAACTGCTGATTTCTGTAGGAGAATGACAGATGGAAGATAGCTCTCCTGCTTCATTTTTGGCAGCTCTGCAGCCAGAAGTCTGAATACACTGAATGTGCCCTCATTCCTCATTAGCCTGAGAGCCAGTTATGTACCTATTGCAAAGAGTGCAAAACTGGAAGATGTCTCAAACAAATCTTGGAAAAAGACATTTGATTTGGAAAAAGATGCTTCATTAAATTGTGTTGGAGCTTCTGCAAAAGGCTCCTGCAGGCTCTATGACTTTAACCAGTACCATTTCCATGTCTATCTTGATGTGAAATGCAAGCCATAGGTACAAAACACCCATAACTGCTTGATTGCTGCTATTTGATTAAAAAACAAGGCTATATAAAGCAGGCACATAGTTATGAAACTGAACCCTCTCATCTGGGAACTTTGAAAGATGCCCCTCACAGAAGATATCTGCAACAGGGATTCAATTCACTTCTAAAAGAGAATTAAAAAAATATGGAAAATACTTCAATACAGTCAAGTTAATTTATGATTTGTTGGCAGAGAACAGAGAGGGTGAAGAGCTGAGCTGTTTTTCTGGCAGATGCACAAATCTGAACTTTCAGGGAGACTATTACTAACCAGAATCTATCCTGATAAAATGGGCAACATTCAAAGCCACAAGAATCTTATAGCTTAGACTTTATAATGAGAGGGCTTTTCCATCCAGAAAAGTTAATTCAAATCAAGAGGAAGGTTGGAAACTCACACACACTGTTACTCCCTACACAGTTTTACTCTGGAATATGACTGTTCACTTGCAGAATGGATTTAGCTAATTAGAAGGCAAAAGGGTCGTATTTAGGGAGAGTTCTCATGTATATGGGAAGTTGTTTCTCAAAGATAAAAAGATAAAGTCTAGCTTTGTTGAACAGAAGTAGATAACAAACCTCAAAGGAAGAGATTTTTCTTGAAGGAATTGTCATTTTTGATTTAAAGGACACTCCCGTGGTACTCTAATGAATCAGGACAACACAACCCAAACATTTTCCAGTGCAAAGCAGAAATCCCTGTTTGTGCTCTCCTGTTAAGAATTGGGTCTTCATTTGCAAAACAGCCCAACAAAGAGGTGGCAGCTCCACTAAAATACTTTGTCATTCAGGAACCCAGTGGAAGGGAAGTCAGCTCCAGGCCTAACAGCAAAGCTCTAGGCTTACATTTAAACAATGGTCTAAACAAAGCCTGACCTAGCACCAAACAGGCATCTGGTTCTTACACGGGGATTTGCAGAATGTTTCTTTTGCCCCCTTAATGTCAGAACTGCCATCTCTGTGCCTCCAAAACGACTGTGTGATGGTTTCTCATTTACACCGCCAGCAATCAACGGCACAAATGGGTAAGAGGTGGGAATTCAAAGGACACTTCAGGCACACAAAAATGGAGAACAGATGCAAAGACATGTCAGTGTTGGCAGAGGACCTACCTGGATGATGGCAGCTCAACTCCTGGTGTCACTGTGGTTGTCTTTAAAGGACTAACAGACTGTGATCCTGAAGCCACATAATATTCCTATAATGGGTTTGAAACAGGCTGCCAGTCACAGGCACCACATAATACACAGTTTGGTAAAGCTGTCCAAGCAATAAGCAGGTTACTGTGAAAGAAATGACCAATCTTCCCAGCAAATGACCCAGCATAACCAATCTCACCAGCCCCAACAAGCTCTCAGACTGAACAGCACAAACACTTACAGTCACTTTCAGCATTTCAGACCAGGAAACCGCTCCCTCATATTCTTAATTACCTCCCACAGCAAGACAGACAGGGATTTGGAGCCTCCATAAATCCTCAGTAGTAGAGAAATCAACCCATTAATTTTCTAACATTAAGTCTACTAGGTTTATTTTATAAAATTACTAGCCAAACCAGAGTCCAATAATGAGATGATCTATTTGGAAATAACATTGTGCTTGGAGGAAAAAAAGAAACCCTGTTTTCATCTATAATACCCATAAATCACTGTATTTACAGACTATAGCTTGGGGATTCAGGGCCAATCTAGTGATAGGATTTCTCTTCTATTTGCACCGTGTCAGCATCTGCTCTCTTCATGTGAAAACAAAAAGCTGCCCAAGCAGATTATAGCACTTTCACACCCTGAGCCACCCCGAGCG
Organism: Anabacerthia variegaticeps; assembly: GCA_035583185.1. Taxonomy (NCBI): domain Eukaryota; kingdom Metazoa; phylum Chordata; class Aves; order Passeriformes; family Furnariidae; genus Anabacerthia; species Anabacerthia variegaticeps. Next base: position 4,560,076 of record JAWWEW010000038.1, on the reverse strand, counting down.
TGCCTAGTTCAGCTCATCAGGAGCACACTGCACTTGGCATTTCCTCCCATTTTATACTATAAGTGTTTAAATGAATATATGATAAACACTGGGAAAGCAGCTCTTGTTCAATTTCAAACAAAAATAAAACACTTCTTTATTGCAAAAGCTGAAGTCAAATGCTCCAAGGCTTCTTTCAGGAAGTGATCATGGGCATACAAGGTGAACATCAATAAATGAAGACAAAAGTATGTCCTTCTTTCCTCAAGACATGTTCCTACTGTTCAATTACACTCAGTTGTAATGGTATACATGGTTTATTAAAGGATTTTTACACACCTAAGGAGCCAAGACTGGCAGTGATTTTTTTTATTTATTTAAATAAACATTTTACTGCTATATATACATAGTGCTTTTAAAGAGAAGCTCCAAAAACCAATCATGTCCAGGGTAAAAGGCAACAGCCAAACAGGAGAAAAATCACAACAGGAAGAAGAGAAATTACATCCCAGAAATAAGTGCAAACAACATGGATTTCAAAGCATGCTAGGGGCTATAGAGAGCCCACTTATTGCAGATAAGAATTCAGATTGAATTTTGGAGGTCTAACCTGAAATACAGAGAGTCATAATATTCCTGGGGGTAAAGAGCTCCAGAGGGCATCAGTGTTACAGGAGGAGGCTTCTGCCAAATTACCTCCACTCTTACTTGAATTCACACCTTCTGGTTGTGTATTAACACAACCATCTTGTATTATATTGACCTCACTCTATCATTTTACCTCCACAGAAGCAGAGGCCAGAAAGGGAATTTCAGAGTTCAAGCCCATTCTCTTGCTGGATCATAAAAATGACAGCGTTACCGTATCACACAAAAGGTCACCCACTGAGACCTGATGCAAAACAAGGAAAACCAAAACAAGGAAACAAAGCAAACAAGGAAAAATCCTTAAACAAAAAAGGAAAATCTTTGAACTCATCAGTCCACCCACTTAAGGGCTGTTAATTCATAACGTCCCTGATTCTTACAGCTAGTTCTAAATCTTCAACATAGTATGTGCCATCTTATTTAAAAAATACCCTCCACATTTGAATTTCTGAATACGAGCACAGATGCACACAACGCTTTGCATGCTAAAGACGTGGCTTTGTTGTGGCTTCAATTTCACACGTGCCCATCTTTTCAATGGCAAATCCGTTCTGACACTATTTATTGTTACAGGACCTAAAAAATACAGAAACACAGCACCTAACATGGGAGTTCTGGGAGCAGAGAGGCTGTTGCAGGGAGGCTCCAGCCAGGAGGAGAAAAGAGGCCGCTCAGTCGTCAGTCAGACCCTTTTTAATCAGGTTGAAACGCTCTGCTGCAGAGGGGGGTTCAATCTCTGCAATCCACATTCCCATCGCTCACGCTGCTTTCTTAATTAGCAGCAAGTGGACAACAGCTGCCAGCAGCCTGGAGGCCAGAGAGTTATCAGCAAAAAGGGGATGTGTTAAGGACACATGGGGGCCAGCCAAGAGATCCACGCACGGCCAGCATGGCATAGAACCATGGAATGGTTTGGGTTGGAAGGGGCCATCTCATTCCAACCCCCTGCCACATGGACAGGACACTGACAGGAGAGGATGCTCTTCCTGCTGGCTTTAGTCTGGTTGTTTTAACATATGACTAATTGCAATTCAATGGTTTTTTTAATATATTTTTTATTTTTTTTTTAGTATTCCCGTAACAGGAAAATTTAAACGGAGAATAGAAGGAAATGGGAAGGCCATCCTAATGTCTTGATGAAAACACATGAGGGTCAACTCAAAGGCAGAGCAGAATAAAGTCTTCAAGATCCTTACTGAGGTTTTAAGCATAGAAGTTGAATCACAGGAGAGAGCAGGGAGGAAAGATGCTTCTCTTAAACAGCAGAGAAGATAAAACTTTAGCAGAGGATAAAACTCAATCAGAGGCAACTGGAACCCCTAACCTCAAACAGCACAAAAGAAAAAACCTCTGCTCAATCATTATTATTTGTGTATTAAATCCTAGGAGACCAAGTTATTGCACCACATATTAGACTAGTGTGGGTCAACCCCAAATTTCTGTTCCAAAGCAGCGATGCCCTTTGGTCAAACCATGTGCTTATCACACAAGACACTCCCTGGATGATCAAGAAATAAAGTAATTGCTTCCCTGCTGGATGTCCTGATTACTGTCATTTGTGGCAATGGGGAACTCAGTGCAACTGGAAGCAATAAAATGTATTATTAAAATTCCCCACTGCCCATTTGTTGGTGACAAATTGTCAACACCCTAACTTCAACTTCTTCAAAAAAGCCACACTTATTTTGAATTTGGCTTTAATTTACCCAGAAAGCAGAGATTTGGAGCAATTTTCTGAGGCCTGGCTGGCAGTTCTGCCAGTTCTAAATATATCTCAGCTTTCTGAGCTTGAACCCAAGCAAGGGAAGCTGGGCTGAAGATGGAAGCATTTCCCCAAGCTGCCAATAGACTAGCAAGACATCTAAAAACCCTCATCAAATTAAGTGCTTAATTACAATTCAGACTTTGAGACTCTGGAAATTAGGATAATCTTCTGGGAAATTTAATAGTCTCCCACAAAAGAAATTGCAACATACAAGCCAAAAAAAGCACAGAGCTTGGAGAGTGTTATCCCATCAAATCATACCTTGTACTAGATTCTTCACCCTAATTCCTGGCAAATATGAGGTGAGATCCACAACTTAATTTCAGGTTGTCGAGCCTCTGGGAAAGATTAGGATCGACATAACCAGGAAGCTAAATCATGAACAGTAGTCCCATGTCAAAAGTGGGGAAATGTTTGTTGAGATGGGTTGATGGAGAGCTACCTGTGAATGGATCTTGTCACACTTGACTTCACGAAGGGCTCAGAGGCAAGGCCACAAAGGGCACTGCTTGGAGAAGGTCACAACGCTGCCATTGGCACAGACACTGAAATTGTGCCAGCAAACCATGGCTACAGCCCTGCCAGCCCTCTCTGCTCCTCTAGGTGGCATGGTCTGTGCACACAACACTACCTGCATCTTCCCACACAGGGAGATGGCACCACTCCACGGCATTACTTCCACTCTCACTACCTAATGGGATCCTTAAAAACAAGAACTAACTACCCACTCCCAGGATTCACAGCCCCAGCAATTACTGAAAAGCCCACAGAAGTGTAGGGAGAAGTAGAGATCATCTGACCAAAGCACCAAGTTAAACCAGCCCAGTGGATGAAAGGAGGGCAGAAACTGTACTCGCTGTTCTCACCTCACTACAGGCAGCACTTTCCACCACCACCCATCATGAAGTCAGAAGGACAGAAGAAATGTTTGCACAATGCTCCAAAAACGTAAAGCTCTAGATGAACACTAAGCATTACACATTTTCCTTTTTGTTTCATGAAATTATTGCCTCAAGGGAAATGGAATCTTGTTCTCAAAATGAGTGAGAACATCCCATATTTCCTATTGCTACCACCCTCATGAGCCATGACCCCAGAACCACAGTCAGCAACAAGAGGAGCTCTCCTGCTTGTGCAAGACATGTATGGGTGTTCCTCTGCTGTGACATACGTGCCACCACTTGCTGGCACATCCCTCACATCTCCAGGACCACCCTGCTGAATCAAAACCTTGTGACACAGGCAGGATGCACTACAAGCAACACGAGTGTCTGCATCCAAAACAACCTGCAGACCAAGAGAAACAAAGGGCAATGAGTGGTGACAAAGAAGAACTCATATCCTGGTATCAAAGACAACAAGGAACAATACAAAACAAAGTAATTCAAGCTCAGAGCTCAAATGTAGAACATGGGAAGTAACTGACCTTGGGCTGGAGGTATCTCAGCAGCTGAGCTGTAACACTGGTTCACTTGTGTAACACAGCAGCTATAGGGGAAATGGCTGGACTGAGATGTCCATTAATACAAAGCAAACTTTTTGGTGGAAAGCTATGGCAATCTATATGTAACCCCAGCAGAAGTCAGCTCTGTGATTAAAAACAGAGATAGACTATAACAAAAAAGTCCCAGCTTGCTCATTAGGAAGCTCAGGAGAGGGAGGTGACTGCATTTCCAGTGTATGTCCTGCCTCATACAGGTCCTGGTAGAAAGGCAGTCTAAGTAACAGGGGTGCTCCAATGCTTGGGAATGCTCAAAGCCATGGATCCAGTGGAGATGCCTACTTACAGAAACAGAAACTGCCACACGAACTCAACACGGAATAAATCAATTAAATTTGTACCCTGGAGCAAGAGTTTGGGGAGTGTCCAGACAAGCCTTTACAAATATTAACTAGCCTGAAGTTAAATACCTCTCTGTAAACTATCCTACAGACTTTGATACTCCAAGAACCAGAATTCTTTTTCCCAATATAAAATTCTGAGCAAGTGAAAATATGAAAGCAGTTCTTGATAAAGCTTAACTAGACTTTGGTACTGATCATTTAAGCTTGTGCTGCTTCCTACTGATATTAAGGCTTTCATAAGACTTTTCTTATGGCTTACACATAATGAACAGCTGCTCTGGCAACTGCTGGAGTCAGCAGGTACTTCCTGCCCTGAAAAACAGTCATCAATATATCTCAGTACAGAAAATCATACTCTCTTTAAAACAATTCATGATAGGGTTTAGATATCAACTGGCTCCACGCCACAGACACTCCCTTAAACAATGGTTACACCCTCTATACAGCTAAAACTGAAATAGCTGAAAAGGAAGACGTTTTATACAAGTTCCCAGGGTAAAACACATCTGAGAAGCACTGGTCTGGGACTGACATTGTTCTACTAAAAGAATAAATATCTGAGTCCAAACTGTATTTCCTTCACAACACCACCTTCCCAGACTTGCACAAGAAGAAAATCCCTCTGAGTTTCCTTTTATACTTCTGGTGCTCTCCAGCAGAATGAAATTTTATAAAACTGTAAATAAATTAGAAGGACTGCAGATTATGATTTACCCTTTTGTTAACATCACTTGTAGTGCCAGGGAGCCTGTTTGCCAGCTAAGGAGAGCTCTGAAACTCTTTCAGTGTTGACTTTAAGCTGAATACAAATATTGAGTGAGCTGCCTGTACACTGAGTCCTCAACCACAGCGAAGCACAGCGATGCTGCTTACAATGCTGCCAGTGAGACAGGGTGTCAAAACAAACATCATTGTATTAATTGCATCTGTTGATGAACCAGCCCGAGAACAGCCTTGTTTCAATCACAGGCTTTATAAGACAGGACTGAAATGTTACTGTGAGCGTTGAGATGGATGAGTCAACAAATAAAATACAAAAGCATTTGTAAGGAAAGTCTCGCTGGAGTAATTTGACAAGCTGCACAGCTACACAAAATGATTGTCTTTATTGACATAGGTTGTTCATAGAGTCCTTAACCTGGTTTTAGGTTACAGTTTTGTTTTCTGCAGGCCTTCCAGTCAAAGACAGGCAAACACACATGTAGTGTTACCTTTGCAAAGGTGAAAGATCAGCAGAGGCGTAACCAATCTGAAAACAGTTCAAAAAGCCATGTCAGATACTAATCCTTCTCACTGGGGGTGTTTACAATGGCTCTCCTTGGTATTTTGGAAGCTTTTCTTGACCTTGTGGAGTGGAAGACCTTTCAAATCGCCAGGTAAATAAAACACCAGGGGCTTGGGGTCAGAGCAATGCAGGAAGCACTGGCTGCACACCACGGGAGAGCCTCTCCTCCTGTTCTTACTTGGCAGAAATGATCTCTGCAGTGTCACCTAAGGTCAGTAGATTCAGGTTACTGAAAGAATGACATTTTGAACCTGACCCCTCTCTCATCCAAAACCATCTGCAACTCATCTTTTAAGACTGAGATTATTCATTCCGAGCGAATTATCCACTAATCAGTTTTTATCTCCAAACTAGGTCCTCGTGCTTGCAGCTGGTCAAGAGCTCAGTCTGGCAGAGGTTTTGGTTCCTTCCACTCTCAGAACTCCCAGAGGACAGACTTTAAAATACATTTGATGGCAGCTTCAAGTGCTAAGGAAACTGGCACGGATTTACCAGCCAACACATCATGTGCAAAGGTGCAGGGACACACAAAGCAAGGCTTCAAGTTATGAGTCACTTTTACTTGGGCTGGGCCTGAGTTCTTTACACCTTCATGCACAGAGAAATGCTGTGTGAGGTTTTGCACCGCCAGGATTTTCTGAAGCAGGATAAAAAGGAAGCAAACCCAGATTGCACAGCAGGAAAAGGAGGCAAGGACTCCAGTGTATCCCCCAAAATAACAGAGGACCTTTGGCTCAGACCTTTGGCACGCAGACCTTTGGCTCCCCAGCACACTTGCTCACTAGCCTGGCTGCTATTCTGTTCAATATTTGTCACAGTCAAGTGTGAAACTCAAGAGAGCCATGTGGTCAAGTGAGTCAGATCCCTGTGTTCTGCTTCTCCCCTACTTGTTATAGTTCATCCTTTTGCTACAGCTCTGCCCTGTGACAGCAAAGCATTTCATAACCACTGCTCAAGCCCTGTGAAAGCAGTTCCTCCAGTTCCTTCCATTCACTCGCCCGTGCCATGGACCAGAATGAAATTCATGTACGTCTCCATCTCCCAGAGCAGGCACCCCTGTTCTGTCGGGCCTTCAAAATAAGATGTGCCCTTCATTTGCAATTGTCATGCAAAAAACCCCCACAGAAATCCAGGCAGATAAGCTGCCTCCTGCACTTCACCCAGAGGCCAAGGCAATTACTGCAAAACTTGTAGTTTGCATCAGTAAACACAGCAACAGTCTGGTTTATCTAATATTCAGATTTGGGGACTATGTTCAAACCAAACCAAACCAAACTCACCTGGATTTCTCTTGGCAAACAAATTGTTTAACTGGCCAAGAATCATATTTTACCAGCTGCAAAAGAGAAATTCTGGAGATTCTTCAGCTGGTATGAATCAGGGCAAAGGGCATTTTACAGCTGTACAAGTGAGAATATTTTGGGAAAGAGAGATGTTTTTAATTCCCTCTAGTTCATTTAATATTATCTAAACATCATAGCTTAAAATAATCCTGACAGACAAAGCAGGCCAGATCTTCCTATCCAATACAGTACAACATGCACTGTATCAAAAGTATTCTCTACTCCCTCCTTGGGTAAAATGGCAGGGATGGAGGGAAAGAAACTATCTACAGTAAAGAGCAGAAATCTCTACCCAGACCCATTTGTTTTACCCTGAAAGTATTGACAGATGAGTAATGAAAACTTTGCTGCAGACACAGGCTGTTTTTCAAGGCAGCATCAGTTAATAAACCACAACCACAGCTGCAAAAATATTAAGGAATTTAACTAAATGACTCCTTCAAGGGCATAGGATTGCAGGAGAAGCCAGTTTTTGTGTTTTGCTATCATCCCAAAAGTTAAGATCATCGTATGCAGCATCAACACAAACGAGTGTTACTGTTTTGGATATAAAAGCTTTGAATAACAATGTCATTAAATGTACACAACTGAGTACTGATATTTCCAGCATGATTTTTTTCATTATGATAATATTTGAAACTTAGTATATACTGTGTTGCCAAAGCCTTTAGATGTGAATTATCTCATCCGAGAGGAATTAAATGATAAAACCAAATTAAAATAACAGCAATAATATAATTCACAGCCTGTTAGCTCTGAGAATCACACAATCATCAAAGCTGGAGGAGACCTTCGAGATCATCTGGTCCAGTGGTCAACTCACCATAATCACACCTAACCATGTCCCCAAGAGCCACATTCAGACTCCTCTTGGAAACTTCCAGACACAGTGACTCCACCACCTCCCTGGGCAACTTATTCCAATGCCTGACCACTCTTTCAGTGAAAAATCTGAATCTCCTCATAGGACAAGCCATAGCACTGCTCTGGTAACATGGCAGAGAGAGATGTTTTGAATGCATTACCAACTTTGGATGCCAGACTTGGATCAGGACCTCCATCACCAGCCAAGTCATGCTCATGCACACAGGGATTGATTTCAGAATCAGTTACACCTACAGATGATGAGGGAATATTTTTGTGCATTGCCAGTGGAGCTCCAACAGACCAATGGATGAGCAGTGGCTTTAACCTTAGATATTATTATTTATACCAGTCTTAAGTACTTGCAGAACTTGAGAAGTACCAAAACAATGACATAAGCAAACAACCACCTTCCGACACGGTTTTTGTTGTTACTGACACTCTTAGACACCTTGTTGCCAGAGACTCTCACCCTCGTATGTGTCCCTAGTTTTCCTTTCTTTATCATGTCGACTTCAGCCAGAACAACACATGTAAAAATACACATTTGGGTGGTAACTCTGAACACAGATATTTGTGACCAACCACCAGGGAAGCATTTTTGTCCTCACATGCACAGTAAAAAGCCACAATGATCCCAAGAATCCCAGGCAACAACATGGGTTACACCACTGTCTGGTGAAATGACGGTTTGGATCCCTTGGACCTTGGCACTCACCAGGCTTCCAGCCAAATGGAAGCTCAGAGAAGTTCTCCTGTGTATCACTTGCAGTACACCTGATGTCTCCAGGGAGCCCTAGAAGTGTTCCTATGAAAGGTACACCTCACATTTGAGGCCTAATGAGCCAGGATAATGAATTCAGGATAAAATCTAAGAGTAAGAGCTGCCAATGAACATTTGAGGAATTTATACAAGTGCTCTCACCCAAGACAGACAGGAACAAAACAATCTTTGTTTAAAGACTACCTGGAAATAGGCGCAGACAGTAACAAGAAGAAAATTCTCTCTTGGCCTGGTTTTTAAGAGTTTGTTTGCCTTGCAATTTTTACCAGGCTTTTAACAGAAACCCACCCTTCCCTGTCCCTGGCTGGTTCCTCTGAACTGTCCCCAGAAGATACACTTAGTTGCTTTTTTCCAAAAGATTTAAGTCATCTTTGCCAAAGAGAGTATGGGACAGCTACATTTTCCTTTTAGCCCGAATGAAGGCAACGTTTGCAGTCTCTGATTTCCTCAGTCTTCTTCAGAAAATGTGCAGATATTTAAAGAAATTTTAATATCCATTCCTCTGCAAAGTTTGACTGAAATTGGCCAATAAGTCCAAGAATTATAACAGATGGATAAGTTATCACTACTGCCTTATGAAAGGATGCTATAGATTAAATAAGATAAGTAAAGGCAAAGAACAAGCTCATCTCTGACAGATGCACCAAGTTACACATCAAGACTCAGTGGCTCTTCTTTAAAGGGATATGGAATACCTGAATATCACAGAACTGGCCACAGTTGAGAGTGCCAGCTCATGGTAAACAATGCACTTTAAATACCATTCCTTAAATTCACTAGATCATTTTAACAGGGTGGTTCTACAGCATTCTGAAATGTCTCTCCTGTAAGCTACAACAGAGCAGATGGACAGAGCAGGGGACAGAAATGCCAGTTCCCAGTGACAAAGAGCAAACAGCCACACAGAGAAAAGAACCAGAAAAACTAAGCTGGAAACAGAGAAACTCCCCACATCAGTTTCTGTCAGTTATGTTCTAGGTATTGCTCATAAAGATAGAAGATTAAGGGGTTTTTTTTAAGTCATATAACTGTAAGATACATGATGTTTTTGGGTACTGAAAATTTCTCCCACATAACTCCAAGTAAAAGTCCAACTCAACCCCTGCACTGCTCTTACCATGCTCTGTCAAAAATCTGGCATCAGCCTTAACATCTGACTTCGGGTGACCTTTGCAAGGCTATTTATACAGACAAACCACCCCCTGCACACACCAGTGCTCTACGTTTTCTGTGAATCCCTGTAAATTCATAGATGAGCTCTAACTTAACCTGTTGGCAGACCTCCCTAGTCCCTCAGACTTATTATTCTTGTATAAAATTCGGTTTAAAGCTTCTCCTAACAAGAAAAGCCAAAAACATACACTTAAAAGATGAAGATGAATAGAATATAACCAAAGAAGGATACTTAGTTTTCTTGTATGTGAAAGTTGCAGCACACATCACTCCCAACAGTGAAATGCAAGCGAAAAATAGATGGGAACCACGCACAATTTAACTCCCCATACTCAAATCGACAAAATTAATGGTTAGAGCACAACTGAAAGGATAATATAACACCAAAGAAAGTTGTGTTTTAAACAGTACTGTCCTGCTAACCAAAGCCCTCCATCAGATGGATTCACTGAGCGCTGCTCTCCAGAATTGATTGGAATGTACTATACAACCAGAACTAAACTATTGATCACCCTGGGTGCCCTCTATTATGTGACATTTGGTGTGCAAAGGAAACTTTCCAAATATGGAATTAATTCCTGAGGCTGTTTCACCACCTCTTGGACAGTAGGAACAAACCATGAAAAGGTAAGGGATAAAACAATGTCTGCTGTACACTGAGAACACACTCCCATTTTAATTATTAAAGACTCCCTGCAAACTGCAGTTGGACAGATACAGAGCTACGTGTTCAGTCTCTTGGTAAAATTCTATCAAGGTTTAATCAACCAGCCAAGCTGCAGTATCTGCTTAGTCCAACTTTACCAGCCAAGAGCAACTATTCTTTGATTTTAGCTTCTACTGGTTTTTTCCTTTCTTTTCAGAAAGCCTAAAAAGGAAAATTCTCATCTATTTTCTTTCAAAACTCAAGACTTTTTTTACATGTCAGGGATGAAATTAAAGATCTTGCTTAGAATATAAATGGGACTGGTTCAGTGAATATGTTAAGCACTCAACAAAGGGCATCCCCCCATGAAGCCTTCAGAGAGAAAGAATGAGAGCATGAGAGTGCAAGCAAGCTTTAACCTTCCTCCCTTGGCAGAATAATGAGTTGGGGTTTCCTTGGAGGCACTGATGGCCACACCAAGATGTTCAGTTACATCCCAAAATGCACAGTATTTTCATGGCACCAAAAAAGCTGTACTAAATGAAGCAGAGACCAGGACACAGTAAAGTAAGATAATGCAAAATGTGCATTTGCTAAATTCAAAGAGCCTCAGCCCCATAACCAAGAAATTTCTTCTTCAGTGCAGTGCCACCCCTGCTCAACTGACCTTCAAACTGGTAAAAAATTAGAACCTAAACAATTAAAAAACCACGCAATCAAAATGCTAACCAGGGCTTAGAATGCAGCTCTTGTCAATTCTCAGCCATTTTAGATTACTTTCCTAAATATGATAAAATAGAAAGCAAGTGTAGGGGGACTGATTCTCCCAAATACTGTGAATATCATATCTCCCACAACACCAAGTGAACATTCTCATACAGAGCATCTTTTCCTTGTACTTGTTCCTATTCCCCTCTCCCTTGCTCTCAACAGGAAAACATTACCCTACAGACTCCAGACAAGGTAAGCTACGGTAGCAACTAAAACAGCAAACAGATCTAACATGAAGAGACTGTTTCAAAGCTGAAGAGTTTTCACTGAAATATGCAACCCAAATAAGAGCAGATCAATAATCTGATCCATCACCTTCCTCAAGCTGCTTGACAGAACACATGGGGACATCATTTCTCTCTCTGAGATGAAGCTGTTTGCTCTGTCAGTGCCGATATCACACACCATAGGAAGAGATCAGAAATGTATTTTTAAGAGTGGATGCTGTGGGTTGGGGAATAGAGTTGTAATTTGTCAGGCTGCAGTAATGTGAAGAGCAGAACTGCAGAACATTCCTCTGGCAGCACGTCCCAACCTGCAGGATTCCTGTAGCTTTTCCGGATTGCTGAAATTCATCTTCTGTCTCTTTGCCTTGGAACAGACTCCCGTGAAAGCCGCTGGGAACGTCCTCCTCGCCCATTTTCCCCCCTTGACATCCGTCTTGTCTTTTCCTCCCTGCTCTCCTCGCACGCAACTCACCCACTGCTCTCTCCTCTTCTGTCCTCAGTGGGTTGGGCATCCTCTCACTTCTCTTCTGGTCTTTCCAGTCATTCCATCAATATCTCCATTTGTGATGTCCCTTTTTCCTTCTCTGGCCACCTTTTTATACACCTTGGAGTTCTGGGGCTGCAAATTCAAACTTGCAAAGGTGACTAAATCTGGTTTTCTTTCACCTTTCTCTCCTTTTCCTTTAATCTCTACTAAAGCCCTGAGAACAACATGCTGTTCTCTGCTACCATCCCCTCATCCTGTTGTGTTCTATAATATCTCTCAACTGTGGACCGTGCAGGCCAAACTTCAGTTATTCAGACAAAATTGACATATGATGAAGGCAATATCCTTGCAATAGCTATGTGATTTTAATACTGCTTCCATTCTGCTTCCATGACACTGGCTGAATCCCATAGTTTGCTACTGGTAATAAAGAAAAAAGATGAAACACCAAAGCAGGATTTCCCAAACATTCAGGCACTTAGAGCACAGCAAATTTTCAACTGTTTTCAGAGAGAAAAGCTTATTCTGTCACAAATCTGAGAAGCTGGAGGATCCCTCTCCATGTACAGGACTTTTCTCCAGATAATGTAAAGTCTCTACAGGCAGAATACAGGCTGGAAGGATTCATTTCAGGCTAAGCAACATTACACAGAGGTCAACAGCTTTGTAAACTAGCAAAGCAACCCAAATCTCTAGTTTCAGCAGAAAAATGTTGGGATGATATGCCTTGGAAAATGGAACAAGTTATATCTACTACATGTATCCAAACTATGCAAAAAGCTGGGTGTGGTGAGGAGGGGGAGAGAGGAAGGAGGCTATTAAATCACCTTACCTGTAGTTCTGACATGTAATTTGTTATTTTTAATATACGACATAGTTTGTGGAGTTTTATCTGGCACGAAGACAGGAGATGCTCTTTATCATTTTACCTCTGCAGAGGTACAAGGACCTTCCAAATCTGGTGCTACAGTAACAAACAATTCCAGCTTTCAGCTCCCAGCTAAGCCCAACTGAAAGCTACCTGCAATACACATAATGACTGAGAGATTGAATTAAATCTGATTAGCCATAAATGCCTCTGCCAAGGAAGGTATAACATCCCTCTAGCTTCTCTAAAATAAAGTCTAGAAAGTTAACTCTTCATGTTCCTCCACTTGCAGTTCAGGTGCTGTAAGATTCTGAACTAAATGCTCTCCTTCCAAAGGATTTGTAAGTCAACAGCAAAGCTCATTGAGCCAATTCTAACAACAGGATTGTGACTTCGGAAGAAAAAAGGTCTTAATGTATATTTTTTTATATGCATCATCATTTTATATACAGCATCAGAGTCTATCTGCACTTACAATAGAGCTACTAGAATCAGCTGAAGTATCAACTGCAATTCAGAACTTCCAGAAAAATGAACACAGCCCCAAGGAAACCTGAAAAAGGAGTTACCACTTGACTCCTTTCCCTAGAAACAAACACCCTGGTTTCTTCCACTCAGGCAATATGCTGCAGCAAGCAAAGCCATGCTGGCAGCCTATGGATCTCTTACAAATAAGAAATGCTTGCTGCAAGTGAATCAACAGACCTAAAGGAGGGATATTTGTGTTACAATCTTGACTGACAGCAAACTTCCACTCCTCCCTGCTCATCAGGAGGTTAGCAAGAGCCAGTAAGAGTTACCACCACATAAAAATCACACCAAGAGATATATTTAGTCATTGCGGTTCAAGGAAAACGATTGCTTGCACTGAAAATAAATTTAGCAATTGTTTCCAGTTTCTGCTTTTTCACTGACTAAGGCACAACCCAGCTGCTTCACATTCCAGTAGCCTTCAGCTGTCTTTTTTTCTCCAGTCCTTGCCCACTTCCTTCTTACAAGTGCTCTGACCATCCCAATCCTGCAGCAGTTATCCCACAGGCTACATTTCGGAGCACACCAGTCCCAGAGTTTTGCAACACAACACCTGTCAAGCCTAGGATGGCTTATAAAAGGTGCCAAATTCTGCTCTTTGTGCCACTAAGCAATGATCATCTTGTACCTGTATTTTGCCATCACACAAAACTAGGTTAAATTGCTGATGCTGTTTGAACAAGTTACAGCAAAACACATGTGGGATGTCACTTTGGGAGCAACGTATAGTAGGAAACAGTAGGTGCTGAAAGCCTGAGTAAGGAAGAATTGGAACTGAATTCTCTTTAAGGTTGTGAGGTGAGCTTTTAGAAGGGTTTAATTCTCAGATTACAAGCCAAGAAATTTAATATTTTTTTACTTTGAGCAGCACTTAAACTGGTCAACTGTAAAACTTCTAACCTGAAAGCCCTCACTTACATTGAGGAACGTGGTACAGTGGTGAACACACTACAGAGTTCTGCACAGTAACTCACCTAAGAATGGCAGACAAAGAGAAACTGCAGAAAACTGTCCAGGTGTAAAAACTATGCAGGCTGATTTCCACAGAATGATCCAAGAGATGATTACAGTTTAAAATACAACCTCCACAAAAACAAGATCCCCAAAAAACCTCACGCTAATACAAAACCATCTGCAGATGCACAGTTGCCAATCACATAAACTGGCACAGAGGACTCTGGATAAGGATTAAGTTCCAATAAAGATGGAAATAATCTGACCTCCTGAATTGTGTCTGCTATTTTTGCCATTTTCCTCAAGAACAGAGTTCTCCTGGGATTACCCCTCGATATTCATCCCACCAATACTAAAGGACAAGAATTTGAGATGAATTTGCTTATCAGGCAAGTGCTCATGAGTAAAAGGTAAAGCCAACAGCATTTTTGGTCTACTGGGAATAAATACATCCAGTTGGGCCCTGAGCAGAATAGAGATGACTGCCTGAACTCCAGGTAGCTAGGACTGGAAACAGTCATTTTAAACAACCTTTGGCAGACAGCTGTTGGAAAAGCAAGTTTACAAGGGATATGAAAACCCTGCAAGAAATGACAAGATTAAGACTGAAACACCCAAGTAGAATAAACCTTCAAAGTATGGCACCCATATGTTCTTTGATTTTAATAAAGGGCATTCTTGAATGGACTTGCTTCACGAAGAGCTTTAGGTTCAGACCTGATGTTGCCTAACTGCTCCCCTGTTCTCCCTGAATGATGCAGAATAGTTCAATCCCCTGGAGCACGTAATCCATCAGGTAAATAAATACAGGAATTCATGCATTGCCATGGTAACAGGAAACCCCAGCAGAATCTGTGACCTTCTCTGCTCTTTCTTGGCATCTCTATTTTGGATTTTGCATCAGAAGGGTTAGAGCAAATATTTTCTGCAAGTGAAGACAAAAAGTCACAGTTCTAGAGCGAAGAAAAGCCAACAGCCATCCCTTCTCTTCAAGTGTTTGGAAGTCTCCTGGCTGGAGCCTAACAAAACAGGGGCTCTCACACTTGTTAAACCAAAATATACCGGTTTATTCTTTGTTACCAGATGGCTGCCCTTCACTCCAAAGCAGAGCTCTGAATTGCTCTACAGTGACCCTTCTGTTGATTAAACAGCAGCACTGAGAGGCTCCAGAGGGAGCCTTGTCTGCTCTTTCTTCATGGGCAGGATGGTAGCTGCTATCTCTAATCACTTACTATTGTTTTTTATTGAGTGCCAACAAGGTGTTTCAGCTAAGGACCCAGGGAGCAGATGGATGCAGGATCTCTGGGGGTCTAACCCTCTAAGGGATAACACATTTTTCCCAGCATACTGTCTACATGGACACACGAGCCAAACCAAAGCCAAGCCCACTCCAAAGTTTGTCACAATGGCTTGGGATCAGGCAGGAGCCTATTTTATTTACAACATAATGTGTTATGCATGAATTTCTGTTCCCATTAGAAAAACAAATTCAAATGTACACAAACACACAGACCTTAGACCTCACAGCATTTGTTTCATGATTCCACCTCCTTTGTTCTGCTACTGTACACGTTTTGACAAACATTACCCCAGAATGACTGTGGTATTACAGCCTGTGTTTATTCAGTGACGCTATTAACCAAACTGTTTGTGTCAATCAGAAGTTCAAACACTCAGAAACAGCAATGGAGATGCTCCTGCACTGGAACAGCTGGTTTCCAGCCCTCCCTCCCTGCCTCTTCTCCTCCCATTTATATTTGGAGTGGATGTTTTTTTTAAATATCCTTCTTAAAGAAATGAAAGTACAAGCAGTTGAAAGAGGACAGATTCCCAGATTTACAGTTTCTCTTGTTCAGCAAATCATCACTATTACAGACACCCACTAGAATGAATGCCTCCACATCAAGGCTTCACCCACTGCATCTTCCAGCTGTACACCACTCCCAGCACCGACCTGGGGACAGATCCTGCATGAACCTTGAGCTCTTCAGTGGGAGCTCAGTGTGTCAGCTCTCTAGGTCATGCAGCATGATTTTTATATGGTATTTTATTGCTGTTCCATGGTATTTTATATGGTATTTATATTTATATGGTATTTTTTGGCCTTTCTGTTCTACTGTTTATGGAACCACTCTACATTTGTGTGTGTGTCTACAGAGTCATCTTCCTGTGCTTGAACTCTCCACGCTGCCTCCCAAGTGTGGAGTTCTATTTACTATTCTCACAGGGTTATTTACTGCACACGAATAAACAAAACGTGATCACTTATTTATATGTCTGTAATTACTGTCTGCACTTACTAAATCCCAAGCCAAATTCACCTCTAGCATAAACAAGTGGCAATTATTCCAGAGCTGGCCCCAGGTCTGTGTACTCTGCTAACACCTTCCTTACTCAGTGGAGTAATGGGCGAGAGGAGGCAGGGATATTACAGCAAGCATGGAAAAGCAGAGCCAGAACCCCAGAGCAAAAACCCACAGCCAGAGCAAAGCGCTACATGGCGATACTATGTAAGGGATGGTGCATCAGATTAACCTGTGATATTTCTGGAGCAACATTTGTCCCGTGATGCGAGGCACACTTGTTAGACAGTAACTCAGCGCGAAGAGCTGGAAACATGCCTATGTTCTCCAGGGAAAAGCCGGCTGCCAGGGAGCCAGCCTGCTCATCATCCCCCGAGGCCGCTGCAGACCCGCATCACTGGAGAGCACATTCAATGCACACGGTGCAGTGCAGGAGCCAGAGCAAACCAGGGTGGAATGATCAAAACCAGAGCGTGCTGCTACCGACTCCACTCCTTTGAAACAGGGATCTTTCCTGCATCCGAGGCTGCTGTCCTGGAAAGCCTGAAGGCTGCTCTTCCCACATCCCGACTCAGGCTGCTGCCCTGCCTTCCCCAGAAGGAAACTGCCTAGCTATTCCTTACAATAAAAATACAAAACAGCATTGATTTTTCTCTGCTAATTAAATGCAACATAATTAAACTACGTAACTTCACTGCTTGATTTGCACAACACTAATTGAATCTTTTTAAACTTACTATTCCCACTACGGAGAAAAACATGGGCATTCAACCATCTAAAGTGACAACTGAGAACCAGGCACGACTCCAGAAGCACAGAGAGACAATATGATCCGTGCTTGAGCGTTTCCTTGTGAGAGCAGGAGGAATCTCAGCAGCCTCCCATGGCTCTCATGAGCACCCCAAGCAGAGGGGAGAGCTTTGCAAGGGAGAGGAAAAAATGAGCAAGTCCCCTCTGACATTTGCCTATGGACTCGTCTTTTCTCATCCTGCACCGAGCACCAGAAGAGGAAAGTTGGGAGAAGTTGAAATTAATCATTGCGTGTAGGCCCCAAAGCGCTGCAGCGCTGATGCTCGGCTGCACGGGGAGGATGGACCAGGCGCAGGGACGTAAAAAATAAAATAAAATAAAATAATTAGGGAAAAAAAAATAGGGAAAAACGGGGTATGGGGTGGGGGAAAGAATGAAAACGCGAAGACACAAAGCCTGACCCGGACAGCGCCAGGGGAGGACGGGCTGAGCATCCCTCGCTGCTCCCGGTGCTGGCTGCGCTGACAGGCGCATCGCGGGGGGATCGGGGGGTCCTGCCCGGCTCCCCCAGCCCTGTCGGGTACCAGGAGGGCCCTGCCTGGCTCCCCCAGCCCCACTGGGTATGAGAGGAGCCCTGCCCGGCTCCTCCAGCCCCACCAGAGATCAGGAGGGCTCTGCCCGGCTCCCCCAGCCCCACTGGGTATCAGTGGGGCCCTGCCTGGCTCCCCCAGCATCACCAGGGATCAGGGGGACCCTGTCCGGCTCCCCCATCCCTACCGGGTACCAGGAGGGCCCTGTCCGGCTCCCCCAGACCCACCGGGTATCACTGGGGCCCTGCCCGGCTCTCCCAGCCCTGCTGGGTACCCAGGGGGGCCCTGCCCGGCTCCCCCAGCCCTGTCGGGGATCAGGAGGGCCCTGCCGGGTACCAGGAGGGCCCTGCCCGGCTCCCCCAGCCCCACCGGGTACCAGGAGGGCCCTGCCCGGCTCCCCCATGCCCGGCAGCCCCGCGGGGCCGGGCGGCGGTCGCGGCCTGTCCCCCCCACCCCTCACAGACCCACCCCACACTCCCCCCACACCCCCCCGGCCTCCCCGCCGCTCCTCACCTGCTTTCTCGATCTTGCCGGACATGTCGGAGCCGGCGCCCGGCCGGCTCAAGGCCCGGCGGCGCACAGGGCTGTGTGTGGGGGGTGTGGGGGGTGTGTGGGGAGGGCGGCCCGGCCGATGGTGCTGCGCGGCTCCCGCAGCTGCCGGGCGCGGCGCGGGGGCGGCCGTGCGGGACCGGGAGCAGGGCGGCGTGGGGGCAGGATGAGGGGCAGGAGGAGCAGGAGCGGGAGCAGGAGCAGGCTCGGGATCGGGAGGAGCAGCGGCAGCACCGCCCGCCCCCCGCCCGCTCCGCGGGGCCGCGACGGGAAGGGGCGGCCCGGGGCTCCCGCCGCGCGCGCCGCCCCCCGGCCCGCAGCGCCCCCCGCGGGCGGCGCCGGCACTGCAGGGGCGGGGAGAGCGGGGCGGCGGGACACCGGGGGGCGGGATACCGGGATACCGGGATACCGGGGTACAGGGGTACTGGGATACCGGGATACAGGGGTACAGGGGTACAGGGATATAGGGGTACAGGGGTACAGGGATACTGGGATACCGGGATACCGGGATACCGGGGTACAGGGGTACTGGGGTACTGGGGTACAGGGATACCGGGATACCGGGATACCGGGGTACAGGGGTACAGGGGTACTGGGGTACAGGGGTAGAGGGATACTGGGATACCGGGACCCTGGAATACCAGAATACCGGGATCCTGGAATACCGGATTGCTGGAATACTGGGATCCTGGGATACTGGAATACCGGGATCCTGGAATCCCAAAATACTGGAATCCCGAAATCCCGAAGTCCCAGAATACCGGAATCCTGAAATCCTGCAGTCTCAAAATCTTGGAATCCCGAAATCCCTAAGTCCCAGGATCCCGAAATCCGGAATCCCAGAATCCCAAAACCCTAAAATCCCGGAATCCTGAAATCCCAGGATCCTGGAATCCCAAAATTCTGGAAACCCAAAATCACGGAATCCCAAAATCCCAGAATCCTGAAATCCTGGGATCCCGAAATCCTGGAACCCTGAAATCCCGGAATCACAAAATCCCGAAATCCCAGCATCCCAGAATCTCAGGATCCCAAAATCCCAGGATGGGTGAGGAGGGAGGGATTGCAAGGGAGGGGAGGGCGCTGAGAGTGGCTGAAACAAAGAGCCAAACCCAGCGATGGGGAGCCACTGAACAGGACACTGGTTTTATTCCAGTTTTATTTATTGGCTTTTATTTGTGGGGGGAACATGAGGTGTGGCTCTCCGTGTGTGTTCCTCACTTGTATGTTCTCTACTGGATTTGCTTCCTGGCAGAAACAACCCTCATGGACCACGTTTTTGTGGGGAATGACTTCTGTAAATTAATTTCCTCCAGTGCGCTTTGATTAGCTCAAGATCATGATCTTCGTTTTGCAATATTAAAACTAATTTATGGGGGGGGAAATCAACTAAAATGATTAAAATACAACAAGGCTCAGAGCCTGCTAAATTCCTAAGCTATCTGAGATAAATGCATAGCTCTCTTTCCTAACTCCAGCCCTAACTCATTCCCTGGTCCAGTAGGGTCGTCCCAGAGCAGCAGGATTGCATCCAGGTGGGTCTGGGATATCTCCAGTGGGGGACACTCCACACCCTCTCTGGGCAACCTGTTCCTGTGTGCGGTCACTGCACAGGGAAGAAGTTCTTCCCTGTGTCCTGGTGGAGCTTCCTGAACATCAGTTTTATTGGCACCACCCAGCAGACCTTTGGCACCTCCCTTGTAAATATTTATACACAATAATGAGGTCCCCTCTGAGTTGCCTCTTCTCGAGGCTGAACAACTCCTCCTCCCTCTGCCTTTCCTCATGTGTCAGGTGCTCCAGTTCCCCAG
Organism: Anabacerthia variegaticeps; assembly: GCA_035583185.1. Lineage (NCBI taxonomy): Eukaryota > Metazoa > Chordata > Aves > Passeriformes > Furnariidae > Anabacerthia > Anabacerthia variegaticeps. Next base: position 4,539,903 of record JAWWEW010000038.1, on the reverse strand, counting down.
GCATCCTTGTTGCCCTCCACTGGACCAGCTCCAGGAGCTCCATGTCTCTCTTGTCCTGAGGAGCCCAGAACAGGACACCTTGCAGGGCTTTGGAGCCCCTGGCAGTGTGGGGGGACACTCAGCACCACGGGGCTGCTGTAAGCTCAGCTCTGCACCCCAAGGCAACACCGAGGGGATGGGGGACACCCCTGGGCATCCTGCTCAGTTCTCTCCCTCTGGATGAGGGATTGGGATTGGCCTCTTCTCTCAGGCAACAGGACAAGGGAAAAAGGGCTCAAGTTGTGCCAGAGGAGGTTCAGGTTGGATATTAGGAAAGATTTCTTCATGGAAAGAGTTGTCAAGCATTGGACCAAGCTTCCCAGGGAAGTGGAGTCACCATCCCTGGAAGCGTTCAAACATGAGTAAGAAGTGGCACTGTGTTTTACTGGGCACAGTGGCACTTGGTGGAAAGTTGGACTCAATGATCTTCGAGGTCTTTTCCAGCCTTAATGATTCTGTGATTTTATGAAAAGGGAGCAAGGATGGGATTTGTGCAAATCTGGCATGTTTTTTGACTCCAACTGGGCACTGATGCCACAGAGCATTCTCACAGCCTCTGCAGACACCCCAAATACACCCTCAGGGCATCCGTGGCCAAGGTGACCTCTGGTTGCCCAGCACAGCTGCTGGAAGCCCCATGGCAACCCCAGGCAAGCACTGTGCCCCTGTTCCCATTCCTGGCTGCCTGTCACCCTCAGCTCTGTGTTTGCCACCCTGACCAACACAGGTGCTTTAATGTGAGCCCAGGGAGCAGTGGCAGCTCCCCAGGGACAAGGAAGCAACAGCAGAGCCAGTGGGGATGGCCCTAGGCAACAATAAAAGGATTATTGGTCCTATTTGAAAATTAACTCATTTCTACAACTTAATTAGGGACAAATATCACAGCAGTACCGTGACTTGCAGGTAGCACCCTGTGTTACAGTCCAATAGCCTGGTGAGCTGTCAGAGGCTGTTTATTTCCCTTACGAAATAAATCATTCACGAGGTTGCTATTTTTGTCAGCTTTATACACAAATTTTAAAGTGACTTCATCCGACTCTTTAAACATCTCAAACCCGGGGCTGGGTACAAGCTATAGGAAGAAATGTCTAAGAGGCAGAGCATGCATTTTTCTCTCATGAATTCTTTTTCGTCGAGAGGTTTGTGGAGAGTTCCTGATTGCATTTGCTTAATAAATCTAACAGAGGAAGATTTAGGTACAGGTTCGTCCGTGGCTCACACAGATGTAAATGGTGGCTGTTGTAGCCACGCTGAGCTGTGCTGACTCACCCGTACTAGGGAGCGATAGTAAGGAGGAGCTGCAGAGGGTGATGCTAATGAGAGCAGACCCGACTGCCAGTACACAGCACACACAGGAAGCAGACAGATGAAGTAAGAAGCTGCTATTCTTACACCCTCCGTTTTCAGACTTGGGCAAGGAAGAAGGAGCGTGTGTGCAATAATGTGAGAGATGAACAGAACAGCTACTAAATTGGAAGGTCTTTTCATAGTCTCTGATATAAAAAGCCCCGTTTTGCCCATGATGTGTTGCCTTCCGGGGGATGCTGGGGTTTCTCTTCTAGCTCATGCCTGGAAAACCTGATGCTTCTAAATATTCCATGGAGTCAGCCGGGGGAAAATGCCCCAAAGCTGAGTGTGTTGTCATGGACAGAGCCACGGCCAGGAGAGCAGTGAACAGAGAAGTGACTTTTTGTGCTGTTACAGAGCAGTTTGAGATCCCCTGGGGATGGTTCTTGCTGCCACTCAGGACAGAGAAAAGGGGGTGATGGCAGCTGATTACCTTCAAGAGGAACAAGAAACACCCTGCAAAGGGTCAATTTTTCAAGAGCCGCTGCTACATCAGGAAGAAGAGAAGAATATGTTGGGTACCTGCTTTGTTATCAGATAAGACCGCAGTGCCAAAGTTCACCTTGCAGCAAGAGGCATGCGAGGTGTGTGTGAGGGCAACAACCGGAGCCTCCTTCCCTGAACGATTCTTCGCTGGGAGAGATTCCCTGGCTGCAAAGCTGCAGCAACACTCCAGATGGTTGGTCTTTAAATGCAAACCCCTCTGATGGGTTCTGCCTCGGCAGTGCCCAGCGGTGCTGACAGCACCTAGGCAAGGCCAGCAGACATAAACTGCACCCCACAGGGTCATTTCCTGCAGTGAGTCACTGAACTTTACAACTGACCCACTGGACAGGGGAAATTGTGCAAGAAATGCTAACGAGACGATGGAGAGGTACGGCTAGAGAAGAGCTCTCCTGCCCTCTAGTGCTCGTCCCAAATTCCAGACTGCTCCAGCCCCAGCCCTGCTCTCCTTCTCTCCTCCAGTTTGTGGGATCAGGGCTGGGGTCATGCTGGGTCTTTCCCTGCAGAAAAGCCAGGAGATAGCGGATTATGCACAGTTTAGCCAACTACTTTCTGGGCGCCTCCCGGACATGATAACGTCGCTGGTCAGGGTGGTCACAACTTGTTTAAGGCACAATGAGCTCCTTGAAAGACCTTATTCAATGTGCAGAAGATCCCCAAGTGACAAACACACCACAGTGCCCCTGCCACCACCTCAGCTCAGCTTGTGGGGTGGAAAGTTTTGCCACTGGGAAGAGCTGAAAAAAACCAAACTAGTGGAAAAAACTGAAGCAAAAGGGTAAGATTCTCACCTTCTGTTAATGGCTGCAGATCCTCTGAGGGCTTCAGGGGTGGAAAGAATAGCAGTGGGATGCCTGTATATGGGGGAGGAGAGGAATTGTTCAGGGAAGGAGGACAGCATGGGGTTCACACTCTTGGTGAGGGACTCAGAGGAGCAAAGCAGAAAAGGGCAGAGCTTCTGCCTCAGTCACCTGGAAAAACATAGAGTGATGTGGGCTGTGCCAAAGTTCGTACGAGCAAAAAATGGCAAATGGGAGATCCTTATTTGGGCACGTTCCCACTTTCTCCTCCTTGAGGAAGGGTCAGCGTTCGGGCTTTTTTGGTGCAGCAGGTGATGGTACCTGGCTGGTGGCGGCTGTGTGACAGACCCTGGGGCTCTGTGTGTCGGACTGAGACAAGGTATTATGTGGAGAGCTGGTGGTCTGGGCAGGTGGGGCAGACGTGGGTTCCCCCTGAGCATCCCCCGTGGCCGTGGGGCTGGTCCCCCCGAGGGGGTCTCACGGCCGAGCCCTGGGGAGAGTTTTCACTGGTTTTCGTATTCTGACACGTGATGGGACAGGGCTTGCTTTCTACCAGCTTTTTCTTTCGAAAAAAGCGGAATTTGGGTGCTGACTGTAGAGGGCAGCATATGCCGGCACATGGGGCTGGGCGGGGGGCAGAGCTGACCCCCCACGCCCGTCGCAAGCAGGAGCCCAGCAAAGCCCCAGTGGCAGGAGAAAATCCAGGCAGTGCTTGTGCCGAGGAAGGAGCAGTGAGGATGCTCCCCAAAGGCACACACTGATCTCTGAGCTCCTAAGTACCAAAAAAGGGGAGCAGGGGCAGAGAGACCCTGGCCCGGACAGCAGGTGGGTTCACTGTGTCTGAGGTGGGACAAGGAGTGATAGAATCATAGACAGGTTTGGGTTTTAAAGGTCATCTAGTTCCAATCCCCCCCGAAACGAGCAGGGATACCTTCCACTGTTCCTCACACCCCAGTCCAGCCTGGCCTTGAACACTTCCAGGCATGGGGCATCCACAACTTCTCTGGGCAACCTGTGCCAGTGCCTCACCACCCTCCTTGTAAACAATTCCTTATTTATATGTAATCTAAATTGACCCACTTTCAGTTTGAAACCATTACTCCTTGTCCTATTGCAACATCCCAACCCTGAAACACCTTTGTCCCTTCCCTACTTGGTCACAGACCTTTGATTTGTTTTGGGTTGTTTTGTTCTCCAGATGAATCTCTGGAAGGGATCAGAGGCCAACATCAAATAAGGGAAATCTCAGCCCAAATCCTCAGCCACTGCCTGGCCACATGAGCATCTTCCCCTGCCAGGACAAGGCTCTGCAGCCTCAGCCCCGGCTCGGACTCACTGCTGGTTTCAGGAGTCCAAGACCAACAAACCCTTTGGATGTCTGGGATGTGTCACTCAATTTCAGGGCTCCCCCTATGTAAAACACCAATGGGCAGGAAGGTAGAGACTCAGGTCACCGGGACTAGCAAGGGTTAATCAAAAAATAAATAAGTTGCACCTTCATATCTGTTAAAGTGGCAGCTTAAAGTAAAACTTTCCGGTGTCCTTCTCTCAGTGTTTTTGTGAAAAGAAGTAAATAGGAAAAAAACCTGCAGGCCTCCCATTGCCACAGGAGGATGAGGTGGATCTGAGAAGGAAGGCTGAGAAGAACTCCAGGCCCTGAGATTATTAAAAACTGAGAGATTAAACAACTTTTGAGAAACCCTTTGTACATTTAAAGTCATTAGGAAGGTGAGGGTGGAAGGATAAAGGCTATAAAGGTTCTTTCTCTGGTTTAATCTTTCCCCTCTCCTGGGACCTGTATTTCACAGTGGAAACATAAGCATATGAATCACCAGAACAATACATACAAGCTAACAAGCTGTCTGGTACTCCAGGGTGTTTCTGTCAGCACTTCCTCAGTGGTCAGACGTCTGGCTGTCCTTTCACCTCACCATGCATGGAGGTTCACATCGATAGCTCATCCTCCTGGGCTTTATTGGGATAATGGCAGGTAATTCAATACAGAACTTTGCTGTGCATGGCTGAAGCTCAGCTGCTGACTTTGCTGACCACATCATGGTCCACCTTTGCTGTTCTGACCCTTCTACCTTCTGGCTCTGGAGTCTGTGTTGGTGAGGACAGGAATGGTGGGAAGACCCTCTTTGCTTTCAGAGCCCAAGGAATATCCTGGGCAGTCCTTTCCACTTGCAAATTCTGAGAGCATCTTCCCAGAGACACAGATGGTCCCAAGTCTATCCCCATAGGACAGACTGAACATCAACTGGTGCCACTCTGCGTCACAGACCTTTGCCAACCTCTGCACACTGAGCAAGCAGAGGAGAGGGAAGTTTATTGGATCATGGCACAGGCTGCCAGGTACATCAGGTCTGTGGGAAATCTACCTTAGACTCTGCCTGCTAGAACTGAATTTTTCCTTTATCTGGAGCATCATTACAAGTCAGTACTGAGGATGGAACACAAGGAGACAAACACATTTCTGTGGCAAACTCTCCCTTTCAATCAGAAGCGGGTTCTGCTGGTCCTGCTGTCCACAAAGGTCAGAGGAGCTCCATATCCAGACCTGCTTCATTGCTGTGCAGTTCCCATCCATCTCTTTGAAGGACCTCCTGGAGAGGGAGACAAGTTACCATATAGCCAGGAGGTATTCAGGAAGGACAGGATGGAGTGGCCCAATTCAGAGCATCTGAAACAAACCCAGTCCATACACCAGTGCTCTTTAAAACCTTGCTTTTCTTCCAGGTCCTTTTCCATGGACAAGTGACCCTTCCTGCCTAACACTACAGAGCAAGCAGGTGCTGAAGGTGAACCAAGTCACTCCCTGCAGGAAAGAGCGAAACGAAAAGGAATCAAAATAGGAAACGAAAATCAATATTCCAAAGTCAAATAATAAAAATTGTGTTATGGAAACAAAGGTCACACAGGGAAAAACGTAATTGGACGTGACAGCCTAGATTTCCTCTCTCTGCCAATCCCAGCTGGGGAGACCTTGTGCCCAAGCCAAAGTGTCACCTGCCCACGTGGCTGAAGCACCATAAGGTCTGTACAGCTGCCAGCAGCTGCAGGAAGGATGGGGGAGAAAAACCTGGGGGAGCAGGGGGAGATGCAGGCGGTCGTGGTTTGAAATAGCAGAGGTCTTGCAGGGCAGGAATGAGCTGTGTTGGCAAATCCACCTGGGGAGCCCAGCACTGAATAAACGAGGCTGTGGCAGGTCAGGACTGAGATGTGCTGAATCCTGAAGATCCAGGCTGGGGAAAGGCAGCACTCCCTGTGAACAATGAGTGGCACCGAGGATGTGCATGGGAGAGAGGGAATGTCTTTGTCTGCGCAGGGACATCGCTTTCAGTGCAGAAAGCTGACTTGGGGCAGGCTGGCCTCTCTGTGCCTCAGTTCCCCCTTTTGTCAAATGGCCCTTTCACCTTTCCAATTAGACAAGAAAGGCACAGACACCTCTGGATCTCATTAATGAGAACAGCAACGAGCCTGGCAGGCAGTAGGAAGAGGAACCAGAAATTCTCACCCAGCTCCTCCGAGGTCCCTGTCAGAAGTGTGCAGGGTGAGGAGCTGCAATGCCTCGTGCAAGTCTTCTCTGTGGCCCTTCTGGCCCTGAAAGAGGGTCAGAGCCACCCCCACGTCGTTCCCATTACACCACACGAGCCCCGATACATTCCAGGCAGCATTGGAAATGTGGGGCACGTCCGTCCGATAATGACACAAACCTCAAACCATTATTTCTCAGCCCAGAGCGCTTCTCTTCATCGTCAGGCTGGTGCTGATGCGTTGTTTGGTGTAGTTTGTTCTTCTTGCCTTTAATTTTTTTTATTTTTTTTTTAAACTTGACCTCCTGATTCCTCCTGGGAATTTATGTTGGATTCTTTTTATTGTTGCTTGCTTTCTTTTTTTTTTTTTTTTTTTAACAAAGTCAGCAGCAGGGAGATAAACTTCCCATGTAGTCCATTTGCCAACAAAGCTTTCTTTAGCACAGCAGACAATGGAAAAGCAAATCTAATGCTCTGGCTGGACGTGACATTTCCAGCACCATGGTGACCGTGGTGGCTGCTCTCTGTCCCCCCACAGCTGGCCCAAGGGTGACCTTCAGCTCCATGAAATGCTGATTTCTTGTCAGCTGAGTGTTTGCCTACCTGGCCTGGGGGGGTCCCACTGCAGGAGCTGGGGCTTCTGAATTCTTTGGCAGCCCCATCTCAGCAGTCACCTCTCCAATTGCTCTTACCAGCTTTGTTACCTGGTTTTGCTTCTTTTGGGCTTCAGTGCTTCCCTGCAGGCTGTGGCATTTGGGGGAATGTCTCCTGTGTGCTTAGGGGTGGCTGGATTTAGCTGAGGAATAAGGACAGAAAGTAAAAAGTGTGGTGAGATAGAGAGGCTGGAATCTCAGAGTCCTGTCTCCTTTATCCGCAGAAGCTCCAGGGCGCTCTGGAGAAGGCACAAAGCCCACAGACCTGAATTCTGCCCCGGTCTATCCCTGCCCATTTAACTGGAATTCCCCAAAGCAGCCAGACTGCCCAGGGAGGACTGCCCTGTGCCCCCTGGCTGGAGCCATGGGGTGACAGCAGGGTCCACTGGTGAGGAGATGGGTGGGCACAGCCAGCCCTGGTGCTCCTGCATCTCCTGCCTGCAAGAGGAGGCACAGACGAGCTCTCAGCAAGAGCAGCCCCTGCACTGCTGCAGGCCACTCAGCCTTCAGCACAATTACCATGGGACCAAATCCTGTTTTCTCCCCAGCTTAAAGGTGGACAGGGTTTAGCTCTGCTTCTGCTAAAACTGACACAGCTGCAGTCTGGATGGCAGAAAACCCAGCATGCAGCACATTTCAGATGGACATCGAGACTCATTTCCTCGTGGCTGCGACAGGAATAAAACAACCCCCCAGCAAGCTGGAAAAGCAGTAAAAGCCAAACTCCATCTTGAAGGAGATCCAGGGGATAAAATCAAGGATTTGCAGACCAGTCACCTTCCAGTAACAACAACAAAAAAAAAATAATAAAAAAAAGAATTGATTTAAGTTATAAGGTATCAAGAGCTCAACAAAGAGCAGGGGCTGGGAAACACGACTGTGGATCTCAACTGCTGTGACAACACCAATGCAAACACATGGAGAAAACCACAGACCCTTCATCTGGTGGGTGGGGTCTTCCTGAGGGATAAGCCCCCAGGGAAGCAGCCTGGATACTGCTGCAGGCAGGTCCAGGAGTATGGAATGTGGTGGGCAGAATCTGCCCCTTCCCAAAACCAGTGGGTTTGGACAATGCAGGGAGAGGCAGCAAACCTGCAAATATTGCTGTGACTTTATAAACTTCACCTTCAGAGGAGTCTGCTCGCCCCAGCATCTCAGGCAGGGTAGAGCAGAAATGGCAAAGATTCAAAGAAGGGCAACAAATAGTATCAATAATCCATGAGAAGAGATTAAAAAGATTTAGGACTATTTAGTTTTAGAAGAAGAGGGGATGGGATAGAGGTGAAGATAAGGAGGGCATGGCAGAGGCATACAAAGCAATGGCTGGTGTAGAGGAAGGGCTGGGAGCACAAATTTGTCCCTGCAACACCAGAACAGGAGACGTTCAGTGTGGACAGAGGATGGTGCCCTCCAAAAGAAGAAGAGGCAGAGCTGCAGGATGTCCTGCCATGGGATTCACAGGAACGTGGAGTTCAGCAGGATCTACAATGCCAGTGGGCACAAACAGGAACAACACCAGTGTTTGGCAGGATTAAATTTAATAAGATACAAACTGCCCAGGAATTTGTACCTTTGAGGTCTCTGGCGTGGACTCTGCTGAAAAGAGGACAGTGGGGTGGGGAAATAAACCTTTGGGGGGATAATTCCTACACCTCCATCAGCCTCAGGTTAAATAGCCTGAGGACAGGCCTAGAGCTACTGTTGGGAAACAGGAGCTGGATTTCAGCATCTGCCTGGAATAGATCCCATAAGCGTCCTTGAGGGACTTGGCCATGAGACGAGAGAAATACATTTGAGGACCTATAAAAAAAGCACCAATGAATGACAATCCCTGGCACCTACAGCATGTCCTTCACCCTGGCCCTGGAGGTGAGAGCCTGGACCCCGAGAAACTGAGGCATGATGAAACCTGGGGATGGAGGATGAGGAGAGAGCCCAGGGCTCCTGCACACGTGCAGAGCCCCAACTGCTCTCCCTCCCCAGAGCTGCACATCCAGCTGGCAGCAAGGTGAGTCAGCACGAGCACAGCAGCCAAGCAGGTTATAAATCCAGGGCCAAGAAGGTACTCAGGGAGGGCTCAGGAGGAGGCAGGAGGGATCCTGCCATGCTGGGGGGCTCCTGCAGCATCAGCTCCATCGCCTTGTGCCACCACCCTGCAGCTGACAGCATTGCCAGTCATTGACAGCATCACCCTCCTGCGTGGCAGGGGATGGTGGCACTGGTGGGAGGGGGGACAATTTGAGCCTGGCTCAGGGTAATGGGACAACAGGACCACCTGCTCCACCTGCTTTATTTGGAGGGTTTTGCTGGCTTGCTGGAAGAGCCCAGAGAGGAGGATTATACGGGAGCTGTCAGGAGGCCAGTGACATTTATTAAGTATTAATCCCTGCAGTGTGTCGCTCGCCAGTGTGTTTGATAGTGGCTCTGTGCTGGCTCCGCTGCTCTCACGCCTCTCTCTGCTGCTCAGCAGTGGGTTTGATATGCTTCAGGGACTTGCTGGATATTCTTTCCCCCAGTCACTTTTTCTACCAGGAATGCCTTCTCCTCCTGTCCCACAGCTGGTCTCTCCTCCTGGGTTTACCTCGTGGCTTGCTTTGATCATCTGCTCCCTCCCTCTTACCCCAAGCCCCCAACTCCTCCCCAGACACAATCCCCAGTGCCGCCTCTGCCGGCTCAGCCCTATTTCATCTTTAAATAAGGCTTAAAAGACTCTTTGCAGGGGAAGAAACAAATATTCCTCCTCCATATGCACAGTGGCACCCCGTGGATTCTCTGCCAGCCCAGCCCAGCCCAGAGGCACCCGGCCACGCTGGGGCTCAGGGAGCATCACGCCAGGTGACACCACAGTGACAACTTCTGTTGCTCGGCCGCCCTCAGGGAAGAGAAAAATGAGCAACTGTAGCTTTAAAACAAAGATTAGATGCAATTTTCCCCCCACCCCATCTCTCCCTCCCTTTCTCTCTCCTTTTTTAAAGGGAACTTGTCAAGGTTTCCATCAATAATAGATAATGGTGCATCACTCTGGCAGGTTACACCCTCCGGCTGTTTTGATATTTTCCAGAGAATTTGTCAGCAATCTTACAGCAAAGGAGGGCTGGGGGAGGGGCGGGGGGGGGGGAAGAGGCCTCATTAATTTTTTGTCATTTGCATTCCCTCTGTTAAATAATGTATTGATTGCTCTTTCTCTCTCCCTCTTTAATTCTCTCTCTTGTGCGGCGTCTCGCAGCCCGTGGCCCTCGGTCCATGACAGATGAGTTTGTCAGAGGCACCAGACAGCTCACGCTCCCCAGGACTGGGCTGGGAGAGCTCAATGTGACCCCAGCACCAGCCCCAGCCACACGAGTCACAGGTCTGGGGACACCAGCTCCTCGCAGGGGGACACCGAGGTCTCCCCAAACCAGTCTGTGACTTGGCGATTCACTTCCATACCCGGCTCCTGCATTTCGGGAGGTCAAGGACAGCACTGCATGGTCCCAGCACACTTGGATGTCACCAAAGGGGGAATTGCCAAGAAGCTGGAGGAATGGTAGCGATGCACAGCCAGGGAAACCATCACCCTGCCCTCATCTGAGGCTCTTCTGCCAGCTCAGCTCCCTGGGCAGTTTTGGGGCTCTGCAGGAAGGAGCTGCTGGAAAAACCACCATGAGCAGCTCTTACCTCAGGAGGGCAGGAAAATGGAAATGCTGAAGGGATTTTAGTCCACTGACCTTCAGCAGGCATCTGCTTCCCCATCCCTTGGACAGGCCCGAGCCCACGCCCTGAGAGCCAGAATTAAGGCCCATTGAATTGGCAGCTGAGCTAAACAAGAATTTGCACATGATTGGGACTTTGCTCAGCTTAATGCGGCTTGGCTTCCTTTTTAATTAATAAATAATTATATAGTTAATATTTTAATATTTCCTTTTAAAAACGTCTGATTTAATGGAATTACTGCCAGCTATTTGTTTTGTATGACTTTTATATTTATCTTCCTCTTTCATTTCTCATCTCCCCCTCCAAACCCATTGCTCTAATCCCTGAAGCTCCCACTTGATCTTGGTTACTGGAAATCAGGAGCCAGGCTTTCAGCTGAAATATAATCTGGCCCTTGGCACTAAAATCCAAAGGTGCTAATGTGGGTTATTAACACTGGGATACTTCACTGCCACTGGAGAGGGGAGGGGAGGTGACATAGAGGGGAGCTGTCCAGGCAGGGGAGGTGGCAGAGGAGCTGGGATAGTGGGCAGGTAGGGGAATGGGGCTACCCCTGAGGTCAAATCCAAATATGGGGAGAACCCTGAGCCTGTGTTTGCCTTCCAGGCAAGCCTTACCTCCATGCACAGCCTGTCTCAGGAGCAGCACTCCTGTACCCAGCAGTGGGGTGACACGAGATGGATGTGACCTTCAGCACTGACAGCTCCTCACCTCCTCTCCCAAGCCCTTGGCTCCTTGTTCCAGCTCCTCTTGCTCCAGGGTAGTGCTCACACCAAGCCCTGGGTTGATGCATTGAGAGAGACACTGAATTAAAGCAACTAAGGCTTCCTGCAGCCCCTCCTGCCCTCCTTTACTTCCTCCCTCTGTCCCCAGCAGCCTCTACCTCACAACCAGCACACCCAGCCTGCAGAGTCCAGCTACAAAGCAGCATTCCCACAGCACGGGTGGGCTGGGCTGTGAGCCTGTGCCTCACCTGGGGTGGGAATTCTCCTCCAGCCTCCCCAGGGTGGGACACCCGGTGGGGAAAGTGGGTGTTTTCACAGTCATCTCCACGAGCAGCCTGTTGGGATAATAAAACAAATAAACAGAAGAGTTATAACCAAGGCACTTGGGGCACCATAAAACAGGCTAAAAGCAAATACAGTGTCGTTAATCCATCATAAAATAACAGCCTCTTACGATCCTGAATGCATCAAAAATGAACGGGAGACCAGCAGGGTCGCAATTCAGCCAGGGATGTGTGGAATGTGAAGTAGGGCTGTGAGTGGCAGGTCAGGAACAAACCCCAACCCTCTGGAACTCAGGACTCCAGGAACCCAGACCTTCCCACCCAGCTGGGGTTAAAACCAGCAACACCAGTTCAGGCCAGGAAGCGAGGAGGGCTGATGAGAGATGTCAGTGAAACCGGAGGTGATGGGGCATCATGTCAGGAAAGGAGGAGATGAAACAAGTCTGGATGGAAACTTAACGGGACTCTTTAGTGCTCCATCTTCTCTGCTAATGAGGGTTCTGCACAGGCAGGGCGAGAGAAGAAAACCCACCACGCGCTAATAAAGCCCCGTGACTTTGCTGACTGGAGGCACTGGCACTAATGAAGTCACCAGAGAGATGGGATTCCTTTGGCAGCTCTGACATTGCTCTGTAGACTCGTTGTTTTAATTCAGTCTGAGGAAACAACGGCAGGAAAAGCTACAGACTGGTGTGACATGCCCAGGCAGCAGCTGATCCCTCTGGTTTGCCCAGTGGCTGCAGAGCCCAGGTGGGCAGTGGGTTTGGGAATGGGGATATTATGAGCTTCTTGAGGGATGGGATGCTCAGGTCTCCCAGAGCAAGGAGATGATCTGAGGTTGTGCCAGGAGCCCTGGGGACTTGGAGGGGAGGGCAGAACAGACAGACATGGCCAGACATCAGATTTTGTTTCAAAGTATTCCATAAATGCCACGTGCACACTCAGCACGGCTGCCAGAGCCATCCCTGGGGCAAATGCCCAGCAAGGGCTGGTCGATAGCCCTGCAGGTCCAAGATTGTTTCCTGAAAGCAATGGTTTTATATATGCAGACACACATTTAAATATATCACCTAAATACATTAGCATACCTAACGTATCAATATATTCAATAATATCCCTAAATAGTCCTCCCCATATACATGTCTTTGAACATATATATATATATATAACAGCTCAAGGCCTTAGTCTTGCACTGACAGCAGTGACTTCTGCAGAGGCTATTTTTGGAAGCATCACAATGTCCACTGGGCCCCCCATTTCTGGCTGCCAGCGGCTTTTATTTGAGCAGAGAAGTTAAGGACGAGCCGCGTTGCCACCCGGGAGCCAGCGGTGCCCACTGTCCTCATTGTCACCTCGGCGGGCAGGGAGGAGCAGACAGATGCCCCTCGGGGTCCTTCTATGCTTCTTTTTAATTAGAAACCTTGTCTCTGAGTCTTACATGCCCTTCTGCAGGGTTAGTCACTCTCACCTGCTTAATCCTGGGAGATTATTTTCTGGTCTCTTTTAAAAAATAACCCAACCACCCCAAACTCTTCAGACTCTTTCAATTCTTTTCATTTCACCTCATTTAATTCCTTGCCAGCTTAATGACTTGGTAGTAATGAATAAGATGAAAATTAGGGCTTAATAAGTGTTAAGAAAAGACAGTTTTCTTGCTGATGAAGGGAGCTCAGTGGTGGGAAAGTGGAGCCTGGGGAGAGCACAGAGATAACCCCAAAGCTCCTCCTGACCTTGAGAGGGGCGATGCCAACTCCAGGCTGCAACCAGTGGCAGTGACAAGCTGCAGCCAGACCAGGGACATCCCAGTCCCAGGAGAAGGATGCTGGAGGAGAGCAGGAGGGGATGGACACAAGGAGGGGCTGGCACAGGGGTTACTGGAGGGGAGGTGACTGTACCCAGCTCAGCACCCCAAACACCCCATTGCCCTCTGGCCAGAGCAGGGGCAGCTTTGCATTGGGGAGCCCTGAGAGCTGCCTCCATCTCTGACGCCACCACGTTATTTGAGCCAGCAGCTCCTCCACCATCCCCTTTGCAGGTCCCCTGGCCATGCCCTGCTCCCAGTCCTGGTGCTGCCAGAGCTTCTGCCTCCCAGGGATTGGTTTGCTCCTCCTGCTCCCAGGCACTGGCACTTCAGAAACAATGGTCAGTTTTGAAGTGCATTTCTTGCTGCTTTGATCCTTTTCTTTTTTTCAATTCCCTTGGAGTAACTGGGCATGACCCAGTGAGAACACCAGATCCCAGCTCTGGTTAATGTGTCTGTGTGGATCCATGGAGGTGTCTGAGAGATGTCTGGGCTAATTCAGGGCAGAGCTGTTTTGGAGAGAGGGTTTTGCCCAAAGCAAAAGCATAAATCCCAACACCTCTAATTATCCCATCGAGCCTGGGGGTGGCAGTGACAGTGATTCTGGCCAGGGCCAAGTGCCATCCTGGTTTTGCTCAGCTGAGCAGGGCTGTGCCAAGAGCTGAGCATCACCGTGAGGCCAAGGAGGAGCTATTTGGGTTCAGTGTGAGAGTGTTTCCCATTAAATCCACGTGCTGGAGGCCTGGGGTGGAGGCACATCCGTAGTCCCACACTGGGACCATGTGGCACTACACACACACAGCTTCAATTCCAGCCCTTCCAATTGCAAGAGACACTGAAACCCAAAGATGCCTCATGAGACACGTTCAAGGTTTGCAGAGCCACTTTCCCATCACCTCCTCCTTTTCCAGGTGCAGAGGGAATGATTCAGGTGACAGGGGGGGATTTTATTTCCCCTTTGCAAGGAAGGGAGGCTTTCTTGGTGCAAGGACTAGAGGTGATTAAATGGTTTTTCCATGTCACGTGAGCTGCTGAAATCCTTATCCAAGAGTGATGCTGGCAGAAAAAATATTGAAGAGAAGAGTGAATGAGGAGCTCAGTGAGATGGGGGCATACAACACCAGCATGAGGAAATTCCCTGGGCTAAAAATAGTTGACACTAAAATCTATTAGAGGGCTCAAACATATTATAGGGGATCAAACACCCTGTTCCTGCTTGCTCTTGTGCATCCGCTTGTGGCTACTATGAGAGACAGGAGACCTAAAACCAACTAAAAATCCACTATTTTGTAGAAGGCACTTCCAGCAAAACAGCGCTTGGATTCAAAAGGATGCTCCAATCCCCAAACTCCCTTTTTAAATTATTCTTTAATTCTTCTTTATTATAAGCCTTGTAAGTCTCCTCCAAGTCTGGTTCGGCTGTGACAGGCGGCTTCAAAGAGCCCCTCCACAATAAAATCAGATGCTGCTCGTGCACAGCCCAAGATCAGAAACACCTGCAGTGGGGATCGATGGCCTGATTAGGGGGCATTGATTGCCCCAGCCTCATTAGCATATCGTTAGTGCTGACCCCACGGCTGGCCCCACTCAAGGGGGCCCTGACCTGGATGGATTAAACAGCGCAGTGCAGAGGAAGGGATGGGAAATCAGTAAAGAGGAGAGAGGGAGGTGAAGACCCCGGTCGATAATCCACACCATTACCCTGCTGAGGCTTCCAGTGCTCCACACCCATCGCCCTGGGAGCACCTCAGGGGGATGCAGCTCCTGGAGCACAGTCCCCAAGTGGAGCATCCCCGTGGGGACCATGGAGAGGTTCTTCGGGAGCTCCAGCCCTTTTGAACGTTGACTAACAGGTTTTTTTTAGTGCCATGAGTCAGTAGCCCCAGATAGGATTTCCATCTGCGCCGTGAGAGGCCTCGCCAGACTGTGTTTTGGGCCTCCATCCAAATAAAGCTGAAGAACTAGTTGGGTTTGATTTGGTTTCTTTTCTCCTTGCCTTTTTGCTTTTTGGGGGTTTTCCCCCCCTTTTATAAGTTTTGCACACACAAGAAGGGACAGCCCCTGGCTGTTCCCAAGGCTCCATCCAGCCTGAATCTCTCCAGGACCCACTTAATCTGAGCTCAGGAGACTACCTGCAGCAGGGAGTCTGACCCAGCCTGGTATCCCATGGGCAGGGGATGGCACTGAGGGGATGGAGATCCCCAACACCCAGCTTTGCAGGGTGACTTGGGGTTTATCCTGAAGACCTGGGCTATAGCATGCCACAGCTCTGCTGTCAGCACCTGAGGGCATGCAGAAAGTATTTCAGTTTGATTAGAAGAGCAAGGATGAGCCTCTGGGAGTGGGTGGAAGGAGGAGATTCTCCCAGAGGCCTGGGATAGCTGCTGCCCAATGCCCCAGGGCCAAGCTCCAGCCCCATCCCTGGAAGCATCTTGGTCCCTTCTCGGTACTGATTCACACAGGAGCCCCTCTGCACCCTCTGCTCTCTGGTGGAGAAGCAATTCCCAGTCCCAGGGAGGGCAGGAGCACCAGCAATGCAATCAGACATGCAGCACCAGCCCTAATGTTGGACTGTGAGCTAATGAGATCCTGGCTCTGGGCAGGAGCTGACCGGGCATTTGTCCAAAGCTCCATGAAATGCTCGGGGCCATTGAGGAGTCAGTGCCAGCAGCAGCCTGGGGTCCCGGCCAGGACAGGAGCCCCAGAGAGGTCATGGCCATGTGTGCAAGAGCAGAATTGTCAGGAAAGTCTGTTCCCAGACATCCTTTGAGCATCCAGGATCAGTTCTCTCTTTTTTTTTCCTTAGTTTTAAAAAAATCTGGCTACGAGGAGCCAGGATGCTCCAGGACCCACGTGTGCAGCACAGGTGACCTTGCACAGGGCAGTTGTCCCCAGGTAGTGGCATTCAGGCTCATCTCAGGTGACCGCACAGGGAACCAGCATGGGCTGGACAATGCCAGAAGGCCACAGGATCCCCCATGGTCCCCTGTCCTTGCTGTGCTGGGGGGATCCCACTTCCAGCACCATTCCCTCCTGCCTGCAGGATGGAGGTGTTTGTGTCTGACTGACAGCAGTGCTGTGGGTGTCACTCAGGTTCATGATGCATTTTCAAAGCAAAAGGTGCTAACAGCAAATAAACTGTGGTTTCCCAAGCACAGATTTGGCTAAAAAATAATAAAATAAAATAAAATAAAATAAATAAAATAAAATAAAAATAAAATAAAATAAAGGGAGGTTTCCTTGCTTCCACACTGCTGTTCGGGTGGAGGAGTTCGGGATGCAGCAGGATTCCCACATGGGATGAAGTCCTCCCTGCTGATGCTGTCCATCAGCCCTCATTACGGTTCCTTTCCTCTGCTGGCTGAATTATTGCAGGAGACTCGGTGCCGGCAGCCCTTTGCCAGACACTGTAACACAGCGAATTAATTAGCAGCGATGTGATAACTACCCGCGAATCTCATAACTGTAATTGCAGCGCGGCGCTCCGGCCAGGAGCATTTGATCTCCTATTGATTAACCAAACTGGCTTCCCCCTTTCACAACACGCCTCGTTCCCCGCTGGAACAGCCTGGCCAAGGGAGAGCCAGAATTGTAGTTCCCGTGGGATGGAGGCACAGCCCGTGGTCATCACCCTGGTGCTGAGCACTAGTGGGGAAGAGAAACACCCAGGGACCATGTGCATCCCACAGCATCCCTACAGGAACCCCTGGAAATACGGGACAGAGCCCTCCACAGAGCTCCCTTTCTGCTTTCAGCAGGGACCGCGTTTCGAGCAGTATTTTCCCCCAAAACCGACATTCCTGAGCTTTCCCTCTGTTTCTCCAACTGCAAGAAAAGTGAGTGCCTCGCACCCCTCGTCCCGCTCGGTGCCGGATTCCACCCTCCCGACGTGGAAACCCGTAAGAGGAGCCCCCTGAATGGCAGGGACCGTCCCCACCCCAGCGCCTTACAGCAGTGATTACACATTGTGCTGTGAATAAGCAATGTCTCGCCGCAGATTTCCACCTGTTCCCAGCCTCTCCCTGTGATCTCTGTGGCTTTCAGCAAGGAAGCTGGGAACAGGAATCTGTTTTGCAGGCAGCAGAGATGTTTGAAGCCTCCTTCATGCCACGTTTCAAGTGTTTATCTCCTCTGCTTGGCACAGCTCTGCCTCCTCTGTGGCAGCCGGGTGGGACTGGGCAGATCAAGCTCTTGATGTCAAGTTTTCACCATCTCCCAGTGCAAAGGAAAAGTTGTTTGTGAGCATCATTAAGCCACCAAAGAGAAACAAAACACAGCTAGGTTGGGTTGGCAGCTGGATCCCAGAGACTGATTAATTAATTGGCTGATTAACCATCTATGTGTCCGATCTGAGCAGCTTCTCTGTCGCTTTTCTCTCCAGTGAGGGGAACCTGGGAGCTGCAGGAAGGTGCTGGGATGGCAAATGTGCTCACTGAGCTGCAGAGGGAGACACAAAAGCCCTTGTGTGCTTGGCATGTTGGAGATAACTTACTGTTGTTTAAGTATCTTCCTTCTCCTCTGTGTAACAGCCCAGAAATTAAATAGCAAATATTGCTTTACTGTCCCCGAGCACCTCCACCTACCTAGAAAAAGGCAGGGATAGAAAAACTGCTGTGGCTTCAGGAAAAGAAAGAAAGGGGATAAAAAAGACAAATCCCCCCAAGCTCCCTCTTTTCCTTCCCTTGTCAAAATAAGCAAATGAAAAAAAAAATACTGAAAATGTTTTGCCACCAAACCTAATGCCTCACGCTGTGTAGGTGTTCTCCTTCTTTATGAAATTAGTGTTGGCCAAATTTAGTTATTTTCACATCATTTCAAAACAAAGAGTCAAGACACTCCATCTTTTAAGGATTATGAAGAAACATTTTGACACAGAACCCAACCCCCCCATTCATCAACTCCTCATCTAATTCAGCACAAGTTCATGAATAATTTTCATCAGCCTGAAACTGCTTATGCCTGATGAGGCTCAGCCTGAGGTGCCCATATCGGTGTGGAATCCTCTCCCCTCTCAGGAGCTGCAGCAAGAGGTGTCCATCAGCCCCTGGGAGCCGAGGACCTTGGTGGGAACAGTGACCCCAAAACTCCATGAGGATCTCCTCCCAGGTCCAACACACTTTCCTCCCCCTGATGTGACCACATCCTGATAAACTGCTGGCACCAGATTTGCTGTTCTGGCAAACAAAACCTGCTTGGAGCGACAAAGAAAAGCTCATCCTGGGGTAAAAGCCATGAAACAGGGGCTTGGGGAGCCACCAAGGGTCCAGCCCCACCCCAGCCTCTTCCTGGTACACAGTGAGGGTCTGTCCTTGCAAACCTGGGGATCTTGGTCATGTGGAGAAGGAAGGGCTGTGATGGACATATGTCCAGCCTGAGCTCTTCTCTCTCCACGAGGCTGTAGGAGGCTGTGTAAGCTCAGCCTGGCCCAGCTGCAGACCCTGAGTTCCAGGAAGGGGCTTTCTGGGCTCAGACAGCAGCTCTTGGGGTGTTTGGGTGGGGCAGGAAGGCAAAGAGCTCCCCTCCCAGCCCTTCTCCACATACACTGATGGCAGCAGAGGTGCAGGCTGCCCTCAGGGCTTCTCAGCAGTGCAGGGGCTGCCTCTTGCTCCCTTTTTCCTAAATAAACTTCTCTTGAGCAAAAATTTTTCCATGCTGGTGGTATTGTACTGGCATCAGCAGGTACCCCCCAGATGTGGCTGCAGCTGTGTGATGCCTCCGCTGGGAACCCGGCTGTGAAATTCCTGGCAGACTTGCAAAAGAATATTTTTATCATTAGTTTTTCCTTAAGAAATCTTTGGAAGCCTGTTTTCCCTTCCTGGGATCTCCTGGAGTCAGCCTGTGGGTGTTCAGTGTGGTTTTACACATCCAGCCCTGTGGATCGGGGGGTTAAGCTAAAATCTCTCCTTGTTCTAAGTTCCTATCTTTGCACAGTTGACTTTAAGCTGGTGGTCAAGATCCAGGCAGGGGGCCCAGCTCATAAATGCTGCCAGATACCCTTGCAAACATGAAATGCCATTTAAATCACCCATCTGTTGTCACAGAGGTTTAGCCCAGGGCTGGGGGCAGTTTTGGCAGCCCAGGCTGCCCTTGGAGCATCGGAGCAGACGCTGCCATGGTTTTGCCAACCAGCCTTTCTAGCCCTATGCCCACCCACACCCAGGGAAAGTTTCTCAGCCCCTCTCCCTTCCACGTTGCCATGCACAGAGCACCCTCATTTCCCCAGGGGATCCCAGTGATGCTGACTGGGAGCAGATTCCAGGAGAGATTCCAGCTGCAGTTCCCAGGATGGTGAGGCAGGAATTGTTGCCTTCCCCAGCCCTGCTGAACTTCAGGGCTTGGAGCAGCACAGCCTGTGTAGATGGCAGTGGGCAGAGGTGGATCTGAGGTGCACAGGTGAGCAAGGGTTACCCTGGGGAAGCATCTCCCTCCAGGCAGAGGTTACAGATCCAGAGCTGAGGTGCCAGTCACACAGTGCCCTGGCACAGCTCAGCTGGTGAAGCCACATCCCCTCACTGTGGGATGCAGCCTCTGCCACAACCACCTGCTGACAGCCCCAGGAACAAAACAGGCCTGTGTGGGGGAAAACAATGAACAAAAAAAATGAAGGAGAAAAAAGAAAAAAGGGAGATTAAAAATTATAAACGGCAACAGACAACAACAGCAACAAAAATATACAGCTTTCTCCTCAAACTGTTCTTTTAGTCCCAACAGCGTCTGCTGTGCAGAGCTCGCATCTCAGAATTCACAGCTGCTCAAAAAAAACCCCAAAAAGCTCATGAATTATTTATCCCTGCTCAGATCAATCCTTCAGCGTGCTGTCAGTGAGGAATCAAAGCCCCAACAAGGCAGGCAGGGGAGGAAGCAGCTTCCAAACTCCCCAAGCGAGCAGCAGGTCCCTCAGCTCGTGTGCTGCACCTCACCTGCTCCCCTGCCCATCCTCAGCCCTGTCTCCAGCCCATCCCATCCCTGCCCCTGTCCCCAGGAGGCCCTGGTGCCCATCACACACATGCCCCATTTCTGAGCTCCTTCCAAGGCCCTGCATATTAATAATTGATGGCAAATGCTTATTTTAAGGAATGTATGTTACCTTGTTCCCAGGGAGGCATCTCGCCCTCGCCCCAAATCCAGCCTCTTTCCCCCAGCACAGCACTACTTGGGAGCACTTCATCCCAGCTCTGCCTTGCCCAGGGGGATTCCATCTCTTGCCCATAGCCTTTGATACTCTCAAAATCCTGAATCTCTCCCCCAGTGTCTCCTTCACCCTGTAAAATGGCAAGGAAGTTTAAAACAAGCAATTGGAGCAGCTGAGGGAAAGAACCTTCCCCATCCCCATCCCCGTCCCCATCCCCATCCCCATCCCTGCCCCATCCCTGTCTCCATCCCATCCCCATCCCCATCCCCGTCCCTGTCCCCGTCCCCATCCCCATCCCCATCCCCTCTGCCCCGTCTCTCCAGGGCTCTGTAGGTGTTCATGGAGCTGCAGACACAGAGGAGAGTAGAAGACAGGATAGGGACATGTGGGGTCTGGAAAAACATTGCTTGTCCCCCCTGGCTGGTGTGGAACAGGGCTGAGGGTGGGATGGAGAGAGAGAGGGAACCTTTCAGCTCCTTTTCCTTTTTGCTTTTCAGGTGAAAAATCCAGCCCTGCAAAGATAGATGGGCGATGTCCCTGCACTCAGGGGATGCTCCAGGCTCTGAGTTGTGACCAGGAAGGCTTCCAGGCTCTTCCCTTGTCACCTCAATGAGAGCAGCTCTCACAGGAGGGTGGCCCAGGGTCACATCCCACAGGCCAGGATGGCAGAGCCACTCACAAACCCCACAGCAAAGCACCCCGGTGTGCTAACTCAGTGCCTTGCCTGGTTGCTTTGGAGACAGGTGAGAGGAAAACATCCCTTTCCACCATAATTTCTGAATTTCAGAACATTTTACATCATTCTTGACAACAGCAAAGAGCCCAGTGCAGCATCTCCTCCCTTTCCCATGAGCTCCCCAACCAGCCCTAACCCACCTGGGGCCCTGAAACGCTGCCCCATGCCCAGGGTGGAGCCCTCTCCTCCCAAAAGCCGTGCTTTTGGTCCCTCTTTGTTCCCCACCCCGAGTTTTGTGCTGTCAGAGCTCTGCTCTCAATCTCCTTCCTACCTCACCTCTCCTCGAGCATCTCCGTTTCCCCAGGCGGATGCAAAGCTGCTTTAATTAGTCCCTGCCCAGCGCTGGCTCCATCATTAACCCCCCTCCTGCTCCCACTCCAGAGGGTGTTTTGCTGCAGCTCCTCTTCTGCAAAACCCATCCACGGCTCGGCAGCCGGAGGGAAAGGCAGGAGCACACCCGGGACATCCAGCCCCTCTGCCCTGCCCTGCCCTGCCCTGCCCGGGGGTCCTCTGTGGGTTTGCCTTGGCACCAACCTGCAAACCCCCAGGCAAACCGGGTTGTGCCCGTGGTGTCCCCCCTTTGCTCCTCGCTGTCCCCATCCAACCCCCGCGATGCTCCGGCAGAGCCGAATTCCCGCAGCCCCAAATTCCCGCAGCCCCGAATTCCCGCAGCCCCTTCCCTGCTGCAAAGCCATTCATCACCCCGCCAGCAGCTCCCCTGCTAAAGGCCACGCCGTGACAAAACGCCAATAGCTGTATTTACATTCAATATGTCCCGCTAATCTGGCCTTCAGAAAGCGTCTGCTGAACCTGCCCGTTCCTTCCTGGGCATCACCTCTTTAATCAGCCCCTTGTTACTGATCACAGATTGATTCCAGGTCCAGTAGCCAATAGGTTTTCCTTTTAATTTTCAGCATCATGTTTAATTAAAGCAGGGTGGATCTGACCCCATCAAATCATATCAAAGTCTGCCCAAGCCCCAGGTGAGTGAAAACACCGGCATAAATTATTGACCAGTCTTTGTTCAGACTAATCTATCACTGCCTCTCCTGGGCAGGGTGAGGATGGAGCTCCCGAGGTGTTTGTGTCGTGGCAGGTGTTCTGTGGCAGCTCAGGACACGGTGGTGGCCCAGCCAGGGAGATGAAAATCTGCATCCCTAAAGCATCACATCCCTCATCCCTTTCTCCCTGCAAATCCCAGGCCAGGGACACAGCAGGTGCTGGATGTTATGAAACTTCCAGAGCTTGTTACCCACTGGGAGGAGGATGCAAACCACAGTGCGAAGTGGAATTAAAAAAATAATCCCCATTTCTGCACAAATCCCAGGCTAAAGGCCCTCGGGCTGGAAGAACAAGTGTTTCACCCCAGTCTTGGAGATCCTGGAGCTGCAGGGAGTGATGCTTGAGGCAGGGAAACCCTTCTCCCCTGCCCGCTGCAGATTTCCAAGTGATCAGTGGAAACCACCACCAAGTTCATTCCTGGAGGCAGTTTTATGTCAGCACACAGAGGGGATGAGGAGCAACAAGGGTGGGTGTGATGGGGAGAGAAAACCAAGCAGACACGACAGGAGGTGCTGCTGCTGCTCAGCCCAAACCTTTACCCCTCGTGGGTTCTGCCAGCACCAGAGCTGGGAGAGTTTTCTGCCCCTCCTGGGCTGGGCAAGAGCCTTAGCTCTGAAACAATCCAGAATTGCTAAAAACAGAGCCTTGGAGCAGCTCAGAGATCCCGTGGGGTTCAGCTGGAGCCGACTCCTCTGGCACTGCAGCAACCCAAGCCCAGAGAGCAAACACACCTTTGGATTATGAATAAAGACATTCCTGCCTCTCCTGCCTGAATGCTGATTGCTGCCCGGAGCTGAGACCACTAAAAAGCCTGTTTGGGGCCAGGGTCTGGAGGAGACAATGGTGTATTTGCACCATTGTGGGGGGCTTTGCTGGATCCGAAAAACTTCTGTTCTTGGAACAAACTTTGGATGCTGCCAAGACCTGAGAGGGGTGAAGGGCTGGATGGAAATAGCCTGGAGAGTGGGGAAGGATTGCCAAGAGCATCGGCTCAGCTTGTGAGTCAGCAGCATTAGCTCTCACCTCAACAAGCAATCTGCAAATTGTGCAAATCTGCTTTTCACAGTTCACCTAACCCGTGAAATGGCCTCAGATTTACAGCCCGGGCGTTCCCGCTCAGAAACAACGGCGTTAATGAAGGAGCAGGAGGGAGGGGAGGGGGAATGACACAAACCCAGGAGTTTGGGTTTCACTGGTGCCATCCCACAGGAGGGTTTCTGCCACAGGATGCTTGGTTTGTGGTTCCATCCCCAGAAACACCCGAGGCTGCCGGGCATCCCTTTTCTTCCCTATTTTTCCACCTGCTCCCTGCACCTTCAGCCCCCTCTGAAGCCCTCGCCGGGCAGAGGGATTCTTTGATAAGGGAAAGATTTCCAATCCTCCTGGATTAAACCCCTCCCGTCACCAGACAAGGGGATCGGGCTGTGCAAGGAGAAGATGACAGGGGCCGTGTTTCCCCTCCCTTTGTAAAGTGGCGAGATCAATGCCACGTTTCCACTGGGATAAAAGAGCCAGCTGGGCTGTGGGGAAATGGCTTGGGAAGGAGGAGGAGGCAGGAGCAGAGTGAATCGGTGGAACGAGTCACCCCAGGGTTTACTTTTAAAGTATTTTTAGCATCGAGCTTGGAAGAAAAAGCTGCAACCCAATAGTTCAGAGCAGGACAAGTAGAGGACATCAGCACATCGAGGAGTTACCTTTGTGCACAGGTCCTCGAGCAGAGCTGGGCATGGAGAGGGAGCTGAGCAGAGGAGAGAAGGTTGTGGCAAGTTCATCTGCTGCTTGTGCTGAGCTCTGGAAAGCGTGTGAAAGGAGGAGGGTGGCTTTGGAGAGTCTCTTGGGATCTCACCCTTTGGCTTTCAGATCTTTAAAAGAAAATCCATCAGCTCTTCACGCAGGGCTGGGCGTGAGAAGGAACCTGTTAGTCCCATGTGTGTGAAATCCAAGTGTCCCAAACCCCTTGGGGGATGTGCTGGATCATCCCCAGCCTTTCATGGAGCTGTGCCACCCTTTGGCCCCTCCATCCCCATCCCAGCCCCGAGGCTGAGCCCCTGTCCCCCTGAGCAAAGCACAGGAGCCCACGCTTTGCTGCCAAGCTGGGACTGGGGGGCTTTTCCAGGGGAACAAGCAGCCACTCACCTTTTCCCCCAGAAACTGGGACTGCCAATCCCATTCCAATCCCAATTTCAAATGGTGTTTGCTCTGTCCCCAGATAATGTCATCTTAATGTTCTCCAAAGGACTACTATTAATCTTGTGCTGCAGATGGACGGATCATTATGGATGGGGGGAGTGGGGGGATCTCAGCATGGACTGATCAATCCTGTTACAAAAAAGGGATGTGATTTATGTCCATATTACACCACATATTCGGATGTTTCTGTAGGCTGTGCCCCCCCACCATGGTGTTCCTCTAAGGAGCTGTGGAACAGTGTGAGATGTTTCAGGGGGTGTAACCAAATCCTGGTGGGAGAAACACCTTCCTACAAACAGTGGTTGGAGAAGAGGACAGGGCAGTGCTCCTCCAGCCAGGGGGACCAGACATCACCCTATCCCAATGGGGCAATGCAAGGGATGTCAGGTCTCCCCATGGATCACCCCACTCCCTCTCCTTGAGGTCTGGACCCTTTATCTTTTTATCCCCCAGAAAAAAAGGCTTCATTTCCCCTTGCCCCACAATGCAACTGAGATGAGCATCAGACACTTCATCCCTTCTCATCCAGCATCCCTAATCCCAGACCCCACAGATACCCTTTGGAGCACAACACCCCTCCATGTGCCAGTGCTGCCAGTCCCAGATCCCCCTTGTGTGAGAGCCTCAGTTCCCAGCACATCCCATGCTCTGACAGAGGCCACAGGGACACCCTTGGAGGGGTTATTAAACCAACAGCAGGATCCAGGCTCTTTGCACAGACCTCTTACTGCTTCAGGGGTTCACAGATTCAGCCCATGAGCCACCTGTATTTTATTCAGCCCGATAAAGCACCTCCCCCTGTCCTAGAGCATCACCTGGGGAGGTTTGAGAGCTGCTGCATCCCCTCCAGAGATCATTGCATTGCTGCACCCTGGGACCAGGCCAAGGGCTGTCCAAGCCAGTGGAAAACTCCCATCGGCATCAATCAATCCGAGACTAAAAAGGGGCTGTAAAGCCTCTGATACCTCGGGGAAGAAGGATCTAAATATAAATATTTTTCAAAATTTACATTTTAAAGACAGGCAATTTTTCCAGGCCCAATAAAAACCCAGCATTGGCTGTTGTAATGAAAATCAGGAGATCATTCTGATCAGAGCAGAGGACACTCCCCAGAATGTTTTGGCAGAGCCAAAACTCCCCCCAGAGCTCAGGTTGAAGGATGCTACAGGCCAGGAGACTCTTCAGCCCCAGTGGCCTTCAAGTGCAATAAAGAAAAGCCAAGAAACTCTGTTTTTTGCAGCTTCCTCGAAATAACAGGGAGAGAGGACAATATGCCAAAGTTACTCCTTTGAAACAGGAGCAGCTTTTTCTAAAGGTGGTAAAACAACAGAACTCAAATGGCATTCAAGCAGACCAAAAGCATGTTCCTCTGTGCTAAGAGCCTTGGAGGAGAAACTTCTGGTTGGCAGCACCAATTTAAAGTGCAGCTTAAAACCCAGTGACTTCAAGGTGGTTTTTCTGTTTCTGATTTCTTTTTTTTTATTTAAATTTAATTACTTTGTCTTTTGAATGCCCTTCAGAAGCTTTACTTTCTCTACCCAGCAATTCTCACACAGTGCTTGTGCAGAGCCCTGACTGCCCTAGACTTGGGAAAAATGAAGTAAATCCACTTTTAATCTCAGGGGCTGAAGGTGTTAGGTTTTGTTTATACCACCACTATTTAATGTGGAATATTTTCAGCGCTTCTGATAACCCGGCTGAGGGCGGATCGATTTCTGCACCTCGTGCTATCAGGTGGCTTGTATTAAAAAAGAGATAACTCAGCTCTTTTCTAGTTGAGAGCCTGCCCGTGTTTGACTGCTTTTTAAGTAGTGGTGAACCACCCCTCTTCCCCAAGAAAACCCTTGCAAAACGTTCATAAATGAAAATTAAATGCTAACCTCTCTGCTGAGTTTTGCAGCAGCCCATTAACAGCAAAACAACCGAAAGGATTATTAAGAACGGCGAATAAATCAGTTTGGAAGCTGGGATGTCAAACGTGGGGCTACACCCAGGGATCAGGGATGGGTTTGTGAGGACAATGGGCAGTTTTAAAGCCTCTTGAGCAAATTGGGGAATTTCTGTGTTGCAGAAGCCACGGCCAACCTGCAGACTCTCCAGGTCTCAGCTGTGAAGGTGGCAGAGACCTCACCTCTATTTCCCAGCACTATTAGCACGCCTGACAGTGGGTTTGGCAGGGCTTCTCTTGCCCTCCTGATCCCACACTGCTGCTTTAAGGAGGGAAGGATGTCCCAGCAATCTCAGTGTTTCCCAGCCTGGCCTTTCCACTCTCTCACATCAGCAATTTGCAGTTTTAATTTCACGGCTCTCTCTAATTACAGCGAGGGGCGCAGCCAAAACAAAAAGCAAATCTGAAGGGCTTATCAGCTTCGCTTCTTGCCCTGTTCTGTCGAATGCTCTGGGTTTAATTCCCTCATATTTTTCAGCAGGAGAAAAGGATTCAATACAGAGACTCTAATTTGACTGTAACCTTCCATGGCTGTCTCAGCCCTGGGTGCAGTGATGGAACTGGGCTGAGACAGGAGCATCAGGTGCCTCCTCCCAAAGCTCAGGGAGCTGAGCAGAGCAGAACTGGATGTGAAGGATCAGGACAGATTCTCTCCTTCCCTTTATCTGGGGACACATCTCAGCTCTCTGTCAGAAAACCGAGGTTTTGGGGACTTTAGGAAGAAGCGTTTTGGAAGGGCATGAGAATTCCATCAGAGTCACCTCTTGGCTCAGGAGGAATTTATCACAAGAGCTGGGTAAAACCTCAGAGAAAGGCAACAAGATGTAGTTAAGTCTCCTGTTAAGGTCCTATTTTAGCAATTTTTGCTCCAATTCAGCATTTTGGGACATCACCTGCCCTTGGCTCACCCTGCCCCCCCAGGACCAGCTTTATTCCCTCCCGTGGGGTGCAGCACCAGCCGGCGCTGCCATTCTCAGCTGACATTTGCCTTCCCTTCAGGTCCCCCAGCAGGTTCCAGCCTCTCCAGCTCCTGGAACTAACGTCTGGCAGAGTTTTTCATGCAGCAGAAAATGAGCAGTGGCCACAGGGCCCCTCTGCCTGTGGCTGCTCTCTGGATTGTTCCGAACCGAGGGGAACCCACAGCCCATTGTCACCCCCGAGCCCCAGCTGGTGACACTTCAGTGCCTTTAAAAAAACCCACCCCTGCTTTCCCCTCAGCATTTTAAAGAGGGATTGTCAACAGCAGCAAGGCTTTGAGGAAAGAAAAAGGGCTAAAAATACCTTAATAAGCCCAAAATGCACAGGGGAAGTGCAGATGGAGAGACAAGGGCACCGGCACGGGCTGCTTGTCCCCTCCATCAGCTTTATTTTTACACCAAGGCTACACTGAAATTCCTGCTCATAATTCTTCACCCGAGGATGCCCAACGAGCAGCTTGTTGGGAATGCTCAGGAGCTGCAAGGAGGGTACCACGGGTTAATTGTAATTGGGTACATAAATCCCAGCCCCCCTTTCTGTCGGCGAGAGCAACTCTCAGAATCACGTTCTCGGCGCAAATATTTGTTCTCATGAATTCCAAATGATCTCACTGTTCATATTGTTCGCATATTTGTTGTTTTCTGGCAACATTCCTGGGCTGATTTGCAGGAGCTGTTGGGGATGCTGAAGACCAGAGCATGGGGCATCTTCAAACCAGTCTCAGCACCTGAATAACAAAACTTCTCCATCCTTGATCCTCTGGTTTTCCGGGCAACCTTTTGATCAGCACAACCCCCTCTATTACCAACTACAAGGACTCTTGTTTTAAATTAGCCTCCTTATTAACATAAAAAGGTAAATAAAATGAGAAACACTCAGCTGGTTCTTCCAACCCAACACACAACAAAAGTCCATTTACAT
The DNA here is from genome assembly GCA_035583185.1 of Anabacerthia variegaticeps. Taxonomy (NCBI): domain Eukaryota; kingdom Metazoa; phylum Chordata; class Aves; order Passeriformes; family Furnariidae; genus Anabacerthia; species Anabacerthia variegaticeps. The sequence continues at coordinate 4,511,554 of JAWWEW010000038.1, read as the reverse complement.
TCCTATGCCATGCTTCATTTTTTTTAATCCTCCTTTTCATTTTTACAACACAAACCCGGTAATAATCAGGTATTAGTGCTGCTCTTGAACTTTCCAGAGGATAAAATGCCAGATGATAAACCCCCTCAGTTTCTGCAAAGACATCCCCCTGCCCTCCCAGAGGGTCACAGCCCTCCTCGTGTTAACAAGGAGCCCTTCTGGAGATGCCTCTTGTTTTGATCATTTGCTTTTGAAAGGGAAGGGAAAAGACAACCTCAAAAATTCTAAGGAGTTCATGGCACACACGTGTCTTTATAGGAATTATCTGATACTGCAACTGCTGTCCCTTGAGGCGAGAGAGGTGACACAAACCCAGCTTTGTTTTGGGGCTGCTGCTCAAAAACAACTCCATCCAAACCCTGGCTGCTCCCGAGCAGGGAATGGCCACGGGACAAAGAGCTGATGTGTGATGGGAAGAAACCCAGATGATCTGACACGTCCCTTGCTCTCCTGCAGCAAATCTCAGGTGAAGGACACCAGGTGAGTTTGGAACAGCAGCCCTGCCTGGCACTGGTGCATTTGTGATAAACTGGGGGGGAATTGGAGACCTTGGCATGGGCTGTGGGATTCAGCCTCGCTGAGGAGACAATTCCCACCTGGAGGGAGTCCAGGACATGGATCGAGGCCCTGGTGGGTGTCCCCAGGGATCTGTGCTGGGTCCCAGGGATGTGAAGGTGCCTGGTCCTGCCACTGCTCCCATGCAAACCCCCCCTGGACAACAGCTGGTCCCTTTGGGAGGTTTTTGCACATCTCTGTAGGTCACACACCTGGAGACACCCCAAACACTCCAGTGGGGATCCTGACATACCCACAGCCCACCACTCATGTCCTGCCTGAAGGAGCAGCCCCTGAGAGAGGACTGCAGCACCACAGCATGAGACAGGGCTCGAGGGCTGCCAGGGAGAGACAAATATCCTCATATCCAAGCTGCATTTTTACCTTGAAAAGCAATTTGCAAACCCACGGAGCGATTCTGACGAGCCTCTCTGAAACCACATGTCCCGAGCTTGCAAGAAAGATGCTTTCACTGCCCTGGGATTCAGGTGGGATGAATCTCCTTTCACTTTATCATCATCAGGGCTCAGAAGTGCTCTGCAAGACAAACTGGGTCTCAGGTTTGCAGAACCCCAGAGGGTTTCAGAGCGTGCAGGGAGAGGTGGGGGGTGTGGAACCCGTGAGCCCTCCCTGGGTTTGGCCAAGGACAGCAATTTGTGGTGGAAGAAGCTGCAGGAGCCCAGGCAGGTGCCCATGATGTGTGAAAAAAGACCCCACAACTAGGTAGTTGTAGAGAAGGTACCTTTATTCAGCACTGGGTGCATGGGGGATTGCTCCACCAAAGACATGCACCCCTGTCTGTGCTCACAGGCTTACTTAAATACAGGTACAATATGCATATTCATTATTTTTTAAACATATACATTATTTTCTTAGAAAAGGCAGGTTTATTCTAATCAGTTCCGAGCAGTAATTTCCATTTTCTCTGCCCTGCACTTCTCCCATCTGAGTTTGCCCATTGGTTTCCATTTTTCCTGGGCTGGGGTCTTTGGGGATGAAGATCGTGGGTCTTCCTCACTGTGTCCTTTTCAGCTTGGCTCAAAAAGTCACTTAAACCAGTTTTGTTGGCAACCCAAACTAGTCTAATTAGCAAATTTCTATAATTATCTTATTTTCTTGACATATTTCCTGATTTATCTTAGTTTCATATGGTGTCCATTCTATTTTATCAAAGCCAGGTACTATTTTATTAAGGCCAGGTACTGATAGCAACCCTAACATATTCCCTGTTTCTATATTTGTAGCTATTTATGGCCTCAACCATGCAGTCTGTCTTTGTGACTTCAGCAAAAGTCCCTACAATTATTTCAATTAACCCTCTCCGTGTTAGTTCTTTAATGATACCTTCTATCACCCAGAGCCCCAGTGCTACCCTGCTGGGATGGGCTGCCACCCTGCTCCATAAATTTAAGGGCAAAGAGAAAAGGCAGCACCCTCTGTCTTCTTCAAGCCCTTCTCCAAAGGCTTGTGCAGGAATGAATCAGAATTTGGAACGGGACAGCACCTGGAGCTTCCCACTCTCTGCATTTTGGGTTAATATTTCCCTGTGGATTGTTCTCGGGGCTGCCCAGCACCAATTAACCCAGGGACTAATCCCCCAAAAGGTATTTGTTTTCACGCAGACGTTAAAAACTTTGGAAGAAGGCAACAAACACACAAGAAAGGGAAGAGAAGTAAAAGGCTTTGGTTAGAAAATTAAAGTTGTTTGCCATGGCTTGATGGCTTAATCAGTCGATCAATATTGTTCACAGGGCAGGCAGGGGAGGGAGCCATGAGCTGTGATGAAAAATGCATGAGGGGACAAGGGAGACCTGGGAGTAGAAAATTAAAAAGTCAGCCTGTTACATTTGTCCAATATTGGCAGAGAAATTAAAGTGGTTTGGGGAGGGAAAGGGGAGAGGCTGCGCCGTGCTCGGCGAAGCTGCTGCGGGTTCCCTGAGCCCGAGAAACTTTCCCATTAATTAAGGGGCTTTCTTAGCAAAAAGATGGATTTGGTAACCTTTAGCACCCGCAAGCGCCGCGAGCGCTGCAGGAGGGGAAAATAAATGGGGAGCTGCTCCCGGCGGGGAGGTGACAGAGGGGCAGGGTGGGCTCAGGGCCGGGGCACCTGATGGCAGTGCCCAGGTGAGGGGAGGTGCCCAGGTGAGGGGGAGGCTGTGCCCAGGTGAGGGCAGTGCCCAGGTGAGGGGAGGTGCCCAGGTGAGGGGCAGTGCCCAGGTGAGGGGGAGGCTGTGCCCAGGTGAGGGAGGGGCTGTGCCCAGGTGAGGGGCAATGCCCAGGTGAGGGAGGGGCTGTGCCCAGGTGAGGGGCAGTGCCCAGGTGAGGGGCAGTGCCCAGGTGAGGGAGGGGAGGTGCCCAGGTGAGGAGCAATGCCCAGGTGAGGGGCAATGCCCAGGTGAGGGGCAATGCCCAGGTGAGGGGCTGCTCCTCCCCTGCAGCCCGAGGGGCGCTGGGTGTGCCCCTGGTGCCACCAGCCCTGCTGCGATGCTGCAGCTCCATCTCAGCAGCCTGAGCCGCTCGGGCAGCTCTGGTTTCTGCACGTGGAAATGTGACCTTTCGTTTCCCGTGAAATTTGGCCGCTCCCGACGGCACAGCCTCGCAGAAATGACTTGCAGGAGAAAGGCAGGTCTGGAAGATGCTCTGGGACCATTCCTCATGGATCGGTCCTCACTGTTTGCCTTAGGGATCAGAGCTGCTTGGAAAGCTGCAACAAACTCCGGTGGCAAAAAGAGAGCAAAGACACCCCCCTGCAATTAAATCACTTTTGGTCACCCCTCCCTTTTAAGGACGAGAAGGAATAATGCCCAATACCCAGGTGACAAAGCTGAGGAAGGACACTGGGATGCTGGGCTGGCAGAATGGCTCTGTAAATGGCAGTAACCTCCCAGTTTCCATCCCTCACATTCCAGCAGTGTAGAAGTGACCTCCTGATTTCCATCCCTCTCATTCAGAACTCGGAGCTCCTTCTGCTTCCCTCGGGAATCCACATTTTGGGGATAACCAGGCACTGCCAGGACGGGCAGCAGAGACAAGCACAGACTGCATCCAAACTGCTGGAATTCCTAAGCTTTGGAAGAATTTGGGCAGTTGAATTCCACTCCCCAGAATGAAAATATTCCAACCTGTTTCCCTTAAAAGCCTGGAGGGACAGAAATCCCTGCTCCTCCCAGGGCTTATCAAGGGGAGAAGGTCCCCCCTGCTGCATTTCTGGGGGAAGGAATGTGACAAACAGGTTCGTGTTGCACTTCAGTTAAGACAATTATTTTTGCACTGAGGTACCTACAGTGAATTGTGTGACTTTCCATCAGACTCTCCAATTACAGGTTTAAAATTTCAGGCTCAATTAACACTCCGACTTGGACGATGCTGTTTTCTGCAACTAATTATCTCCGAGTGCCAAGACACGATTCCACGTAAAATACTTCTGTGAACTTCAGGATTTGCTTTCTACACCATTATTTAAGCATAAACAGAGCAGAGCAGCCAGCAGTGCCTAAGGCAGCCTAGATACCATATTATTGACCTTTAGATTAACAAAAAAAAATTGCTTACACCATCAGAAACCCAGGCCTTCTAATTAGCACAGTAACGGGATGGAGAGCAGGGCTGTTTATTGCCAAGGCTCGGGCTTATCGAAGATGCGACCGTCGTCCTGTCTTGGGTGATCTCTGTGCTGAGAGGGCTCTGCTTGGGTCAAGGAAGAGCACAGAAAGTTTACATGAAGTAATTCAACTGCATGTGGGATGTGAAATGGCCATTATTCCACTGCTATGGTGCTTCTTGTTTGGTGATTGGGAGAATTATAATTAATAACACAGGGAGAAAAGAATTCGATCTCATTACCAGCATCCTCAAACACTCACAGGCTCAGCCTTCACACAGAGTGTTGTACCTTCGAAGTCATAAATACATATTTTCTTTCAATTCCTCTCTTTCATACAAGCCAGTCCTGCATGGATTTCTGTACCTAGAAAGCTGAGATTCCCACATCACACCCTGTCCTCCCGGGAAGGAGCTGCTGGCTTTGAGAGCTCAGTCTTTTATGTTGCCAACACAGTTAATTCCACACAACTACAGTGATACCCTCCCAACATCTTCAGTTTTCAGTCTCCACAGCTCTGAAATGGGCTGTTTCAAAATGTTGTGTGTTTAAATTCAATTAAACAAGTGTTTTACAATAACTTCTTTCAACTGACTGCAAAAAAAAAAAAGGATCCCTGTCTCTGCCCGGTTTTTGTCCCCCTCATCTCCTTTTTATTAAATCTGATTAACTTTATTCAACAGTCCTCATTGAAAACCAAACTTTGCACTACCAAAGCCTCCAGGAGGGGCAGCTTTTCTTTCTGCAACAGAAACTTGTCCACAGGCAGAAGGAACATTGAAAATGGGTTTGCAGCACCTTCACACCAATGGATTTGAAAATAAACAGGGTGACAGAGGTTGTCCAGAGCTCCCCTTCCCAGCTCCCAAATCAGATGATTCCTGAAGCCTTTGCAGGGGAAAGCAGGGTGTGCTGGTGGGGATGACAGTGGAATGAATCAAATTTGCCATCAGGAGAGCACAGAGCAAACGTGGAGTCCTCAAGAAGTACCAGAAAAGGCACTTTATGTGACAGAACCCCAGGGCTGGGACAGGACTGGGGACCTTCCCTGTCTCTGGGGAAAGGGAAAACACCCAAGGCTTGCAGGAGCAGAACTCTCCCATCCACTCCAAGCAGAGCAATTGCTGGGAGGGATCCTGCTCTGCTCCATGTACATTTTAAATCATTTAGGAAACACGCTGTACGTCTGCGCTGCAGAAACTGTGCTTTAGGGCTGAATTATTTCCCTGCTTTCAGCTCTCAAACACGACTGTCACTGCTTGTCACACGTTTTCTAACCACTTAATACATGCAGATTTTGTTAGCATTCCTCATTACAATTTTAGTAAAGGGAAACAGCTGTTTCCCCCCTCCCTGCCTTAGAAAGTACATTGCATCTTCCAAGCTGCCACGTGCCTTTGAAATTCCATGTTTAATCAACGCCATAATCTCTTCCACAAAAATACCCCCATGCAACAGCCCCCAGCCCCCATCCCTTCAGCATGTTTAAATGTCTCCAGTTTTCCTAAAGAAAAGAGCAGTGCTGAAAAACCCACACCAAACCCAAGGGGTTTGGTTGATCAAATAACAAAACAAACAGCACCAACCCGGCAATACAAAATTTATTTCAAGCTTATAAAAGTCTTCAACATCGCAAATTGAGTCTGAAAACACAAACTGTACACGGGTATTTTTATGAGGGTGTAGCTCAGATCTCCCCAGACAGATCATTTTGGATCACACAAGACATCACTCTCACAGGTGCCCTGCAGACCAATGGCTTTGAAAGAGTCAAATAAATGTACTAGTGCAACCCCAGTGCTCCACACAGGTGAAAGGGTCAGAACTGGGAGCACCTGCCAGCCCCTCAGTGCCCTGCCAAGAGCAGAGTGTTGGCTCCTCGTGGGCTCCTCGGGGCTGCTACTGCCTGCAGGTGTCATGAAAAGCCTCCAGTGTTCGGAAATCCCTCCATGTGGGTGGAAGGCCATCCTGCAGAAACTTTCCGCAGCGCTGGCACGGAGCCTGGAACAGCTTTATGTAACTTCTTAACCAGGTCTAAAAGGAAAAGGGAGAGAAATTAAAGAAAACTGGCTATGGATGTTCCCCTTTGTCATCATTCTTGTCAAACAGCACCAGCAAGGACAGAGGATGTACTTTGGCGAGGCCCCAGTGAGGTACACGGTGATTTTATAAACAGAAACACACCGAAGATTACAAGGTCAGTGTACAGCTGAATTCCCACTTTATTAATCATCTTTTGCTTTTTTAGTCACTTAAGCAAATTTGTTAATAAAGATTCCTGCCCTCTGAGTTTGCAGCTCGAGAATCACGAGGGAGGGCGGGTGTTGTAACGCGCCTCCGATTTCTCACTGGAATATAATTGTTCTTGTCAGTGCCTTCTTCAGCTGAGCACTGGTTTGTTTCTTCCTCTGATCATCCATCACCCCCTGCTGCAACCACACTGCAAAGGGCTGGACTCCTCCGAGCTGGAGACAGGAGGGCTCCCACATCCAGCCAATGAACTTCCCCTCTAATGTGATTTTAGGATCAATACTCGTTGGTCATAAAAAGACCGAGCCATTTTAAACCTGATTACACTGATGAGTGCACATACAAAAGGCTGGACTGCACAAAGTTCAGGTGTTCCCAGGTAAAGTTCCTGCCTCTAAGCAGGTTGTTCCCACTGCCATCCGCAGCAATGAGCTGGGCTGAGTTGGGATAACCCAATTCCCAACCCCAAGAGATACACAACTAAAATCCCCCCAGAGCAGCAGATTTATACTGTGAGGGATGCACATGAATCTTGTCATTTAAAGCCCTACTGAATTACATCGATAAGAGAAAATTGTTCTCTGAAGAAGAGGTCAGCTGAGTTTATTGAAACAAATCCTTCCATCTTCATCAGGCCTTCTCTATAGCAACTGAACCCTGGGCCGTCAATAACTCTCCTCCCAAAGAGCTAGATCTGCTCTGGCTTTAGCAGTAAATACAGGGACAAGGGCAACACAACTCTACAAGTAAATTGCTGTTATTTACTTCAGCTTGGATGGGCTTTGCTTGCACTACACACAAATCGAATCTTCTGAACCGTAACACAAAAATAGGTAAATGAAGTTAAATGGTAAGCTCGAGACATCTGTTGACAGGAGGAAAAAAAAAAAGAATGGGTTCTTCACTCCCCTCAGAAAATCAGGGCTTCAGAACATCCTGTCACGTGGATTGCTTACCAAGGGACTTCCAGTGGAGCATTTGGTACATTCAGGTATGATGAGAGACAAGGAATTACAGTCCCCACTGTCCAGCTTATTTAAATAGGGGAAATTACCACTCCGTGAGAGCTGCTTGATGCCAATCACTGGAAGCAAACTCAAATCCAGCTGGAGAAATGTATTTCCCAACACACTCACCATGAAGGACCTGACCACCACATCTGGCATCTGAGGCAGCTGGTAATGCAGCAGAGCAGTGGTGGCATGATCTGTCACCTGCAAAAGGAGAAAACACCTTTATTGCTTCTCTGCTTCAGACAAAGCAGTGTTAATGTGCAGGAAAACTGTACAAAGTCCATGGGGAAGCAGCAAAGCAAGGAGCACAAGGATTACTCAGTTTCATTTCCTCTGAAACCAGGAATCAATTAATATGATTATGGTTATAAATACTTGCATTGCTAAAAGATTTCTGATAGAAAGCTTTTTAATTTGCCAGCCAGAGCCATAACAAGATCACACTTCTGGGAATTACAGCTGGGCACAACAGATATAAAATAGGTATTATAAGTATTTACAATACACAAGAATAATTACAAGAAATTAGGAAAACTAGTAATTTCCTTAGAGAGACTATAATTTTTTAATTATTCTGGAAGGGGCCAGTTTCTGACAGCTATGACACAATTCTCTAACAGCATTCAGCCTGTCAGCTGCCTCAGTTCTCAGCACAGTCAACAGTTGCTGCTTCTTAGAAATTCTAAGCTGAATGCAGAAATTATTGGAAAAATTCCTTGAGCTGGACTCTTAAAGAACTCAAATCAACACAAGCACGAGAGCTCTTTCACAGATTTTAAATCTCATCTGTAACATCAAGGTATCCAGCAAAATACAGGATTTGATATAGAGAATGATTCAATTGTTCTAGTTTTAACATGAAAAAGCAGTGCTCTTCCCAGGGCTTGCCTATACCCTGCAGCAGATTTGGAGAAAGCCAAGGTGGGAACTGAAATTCCCATTGCTATTCCCGTAGCTGCTCCCATTCAGCACTGGGAGTTGTGCTGGGACACTCCAGCTTTCACTGGAGACACAGAGGTTCGTGCCTGCAGCTCTTCAGGCAGGTGAATCTGCCAGGGAGATGTTCCTGAATAAAGCCATGCCTGGCCAGGCTCTCATTCCCACTGCCCAAGCTTCCTCCCCATCCCATGAGCCCACGGGATCCCATGGGATCCTGCTATTCCAGAATGGGATCTGCACACAGCCAGCTCCCAAAGCTGCTCCAGTCAGTGTGAACAAGGACATGTGATTCTGACCCTTCTGGGGCTGTGCAAATCCTGCTGAGTTTGGAAAAACATTCCCAGAATGGGCCTCAGCCCGTGCTGGCCGTTTATATGTTACCATATATGAAATAAATATCAGAAATAATGCGATTAACAGTGCAGGGATAGCACAGCACAACTCAGACCAGCCATTTGTTTGGAGCGTTCAGAAGCCAACACAAGCCCTAACAGCTATCTGAATTTTTTTTCTTTTAAGATGGTGCTTTTCTAGGCTAGTACCAGACATGTCAAAGAATAGGAAGTTCTGAAGATATTTATGAGCAGCCGCTCTCCTTCTGCTGTATTTTTACTTCTAACAAACTGTGGTTTGGTTTTTTTTCCCCCCTGAACAACAAAGTTGTTTTCTCTTGGCACTGAAGAAAGTTGCTTAAAAAAAATACTGCTATTAACAAATTTAAATTGACTGGCCACTTTGGCAAAGTTACCCATATGCTGTTCCTATTGTAATGTAGAGCTAATGAGATTCCTTGGGGAGATAAAAGCCATCCCGGCATTGCTGGAACACTAATAATGCTTCCTGAACAAAAAGATGGAGATTTCTACCATAAATAACTGCTGATACCTAAAAAAGATCAAAGTGGGTGTCCAATCTGAGGAAGAGGAGTAGGGGAATGACCCCCCTCCTTCCCCAAGCCAGAAAAGAGCTGGGCAATGGATCAACTGGCCAGGGCATGGGAGTGAAGGGAGAATGAACTCCCCCACGATAACAGAGATGATGAGAGAAAGCACAAACTGGGCAAGATTAAAAAAAGAAGAGGAAAAAGGAAAAAAAGATGAGGGGAAAAATAACCCAAAAAGATCAATAGCCAGCTTTACTAATGGCAATAGGATTTCACACCAAAGCAAAGCAAAACAAACTGCATATGCGCCAGCTCACTTAAGGGACACACTTTTCCCCCAGCCAAGCTGGAATCAGAAACTAATTTATTCTGGGTGTAGGATGATATTTTGTACATTTCAGGGTTCTATTTTATTAACTTCACTTTTATGGCTCTGCCTTACCCACTGCTATCTAAGTTATGGGTCACTTTCTAATTCCTCTCCCTCTTCTTATAGGGGATCATTTTCTGGAGAGCACACATCGATTGGGACTGAGCTGCTGCTCTGGACCTTGAAATAGATTTGCAAGAGATCTTGCAGAAAAGCTCAATATTTCACAATTCATCTGTTGAAAAACACTTGCATTTCTTGTCTGAAAAAATGGTAAAACAAGGCAATCTCCTGCAGCACAATTTCTGCTAAATAAAATAGCTATTGTTTAACTAAGCACTTGGATGGAGACTGAGCAAAAGAGACTTCAGTTACATGGACAAAAAATCTGGCAAAGAGACTCAATTTTTCACAGGAAGGGCTGTAATGCATTGGAACAGAACTGCTCTGCTGGAATGTGCTTTCCAAAGGTGACACATCCAAAAAATGGCTTTATTGGGCGTTGATGACACTGGTTAGTCACACAGCATTCCCCAAGCTGGGAAATCCATTAAAAAAAATACAGTTCTGTAATTCCCACGTGGAGAAAGCTGAGCAGGTGCCTCCTGTAACTGGGACAAGCAGCACAAAAGCAAAGACCTGAGATTCAGCTTTGCTCCACCCCAGACCAGGTATGTTCCATGGATGCATGAACCTATCCTAAAAACTAACCCCTAAAAACACAAACATCACATGACTAAATTATACAAGCTCTCTCTCTCTCCCCTGTATTTTATCTCACTGCCAGAAAACACACTTTTCAAAAGTAGGTGCAAAACTTCCTTTAAGAGCCACAACTTTTCTTGCCACTTATTACTGGTTTATTCTTTCAGTGGCACTGACAACTCCTTCTAATATAAAGGGATTCTCTAAATCCCCTGGAAGGTTTTTAATTTTTTTTCTAAACCCTTGTAAGTTCATGGCCTTAACAGTAGCCTGTAGCAATGAGCTGTGGAGGCTGATCACAGCACTGAGAGAAAAAGGAAAAGAAAAGGAAGTTATTTTATTAGTGTTTAGATCTTTTACAGTGTAGAAAACTGCACGAGTGCCTTTGCTGATTCCCAAGGATTCCCATTACTCAGTCTTCTCTCCAGGAACACATGTGAGTGTCTCTGGAGGGAACGTGGTGCCGAGAGGTGCTGGAAGGATGATGGATGGAACAGGTACTGAGGAACTCACTCACACAAACCCTTTACACACCCTTCCCCACTCCCAGGTCAGGAAACTTCTCTGAAACATAGGATTTATCCTTTGTTTTCAGAGCTCAGAGAGTGTTCAAGTTGTAATTTTGCTTGTTCTGCTTATTTGGACTGGGTCACAGAGGTTTTATTTTGCCCGAGGTCTTTGACCAGAGCGAGGGACTGATCCTGCACAGGAGCATCCGAGCAGGTGACCCTGGACCAGTCCATCTCCTCTCCTTGAACAGACAGCAGCAGCAGCCCCCAATTTCTCATGCATGCATTCATCCTGCATGTGATTTCACTCGGAGATTATTGACAAGAATACATCTTCATACATTACAATATTTATGTGTCCTTGCAGTGGTGAAAATGCCATCCCTGGGATCACGCAGCTCACGAATGGCCGGACAGGCACAAACAGCTCCTCAGAGCTTTGGTTCAAACCAGCTTTGGGGAGAAGCAGATCAAGCCAAAACAAAACCATTCTGTGGCATATTTAGGTGAAAATAAGGGTGGGTCTCCGAGATCAGAATGAAAACTATGGGTTTAAAGCCTTTGCATATGACTTAAGCAGCCAAACTGATCATAGGACCCAGCACACCAGCTATGCTGCCCTTAACTTAGCAGCTTGATAAATGACAATTAATGTTTGACACCATCTCCCACTCTGATCCACTCACAATTCTAGTTTTCCCTCTTTTTTGAATGCAAAGTTGGGAATATTGCCCCATTCTCTAGAATGTGCATTTTTTTAACCTTCTGCTCAATGAGCTGGAATTATGCAGCCCTCATGTACACTCTTCTGCCCACCAAGGTTTAAGCGCCCAAATCTTTCCTTATCCCCTGTTTTATTCCTCTTCTTGTGTTAGTGGATCAAGAGACACGAGGTGTTAAAATAAGGAGGTTTAAGATGAAAACAGCTGCCACTCCTGCAGAGCTTAAATGTCACACCAGTGTGAAAGTCTGAAAAACCTTTTCTTTGCTCCTTGTGCTTCTGCCCTTTCAGCCTCCCCTCTCTTATTTCCCAGCTCCATTCTCTGAATCTTACCCTGCTGGTCCATTCAATGCCAATAAGGCTTATTCACCCCAGGCCCAGCTTCAAGGAGTCTCCGGGGAACTGGGAAAATGACTGTACACTTTAGCAGTAATGGGCCCTGCGGGAGCTGCCCCCAGATTATACACACCCGGGGCTCCTGCCTCATCAGGAGGAGAGAGAAAAGCCTTGCTGACACAGCCAATGTTTGCAAACAAAAAGTCAGAACAAATTTAGCTGCCTTTGACAGGGTTGGATTGGAGATCAGAGGTCTCTGGTCCTTAACCTAGAAAGTCGTGCTGCAACCCTGTGAGAATGTGACAGGCGTGCAGCTCCCCAGGGCAGGGATCCTGGGAGCTCCAGATGTTGTTGCCTTATCATTGAGGACACAGTTTGAGAACTTGGGCCGGGGTTTAAAGAGAAACAGCCCTGCCCTTGAGAGGGGGGATGGCTTTGACAGCGCTGAGGGCAGCAGAGTGAAAGGGCTGCACTCCCTCATCCCTGCCTTCCCTTCCCAGCACAGCATTTCCACATTGCCACGCTGGTGACTGCCAGCAGAAACACATTGCAAGAATGTTCAGATGTGCCCTGACACCTTTTTTATTTTTTTAATGGCATGAAAACATTTGTTCTGACGATCCCATGTTACAGATCCTACACCAGTAACTGTAGTAGTTGCTGTAACACTATTTTATGTAGTTCCTTCATTTTGCTGCTGGGAAATCACTGCTCCTGGGTATTATAAATAGACACAGGTGAAGCTTCAGAGAATAAAATCAAAGGAAGCAAAGCACCACAGAGAGAAAACTCACTATGCTGAACCACAGCACTTTTCATCACCTGTTTTAAAACTTGACAGAGGTCCTAGACTTAACTTCTTCAACTATCAGCTCCGCTGTGCAGAATGTATTGATCAGAAAGTGGCACCCCCTTGCATTTATTTTTATCACATTTCTCAGGCAAGGACCTGAGAGCACTGTGCAACCCCTTCAGTGACAGCTCCTGTGAAGTCAGCAAGTATTACCCCAGCCTAAGGCATGCAGAAACCCATCCAAAGAGAGGTTAAGTTGTCCAAGGTAACACACTGACAGAGCTGGGAAGAAAATCTATAAAACTGCTATATAAAAACCCACAGACAGCTGTGCAACTGCTTACAGGCCACTCTTCCCCTGAAGTCTTTCTGGATTTATTCATTTTTTTTTGGTAAATATTAATATATTTGGTATTATTATCAAGAGAGAACTGGAAAACAGGAACTTAATATTCAGGTTGTGTCATATTTTAGAGGATTAGGAAGAGAACTAAGGTTGTTATTTGTCCATTCTGCAGCCACAGGGGCATTTCATGTTTTCTCACTGACCTCTTCCACTCCTGATCTGAAGGCATCACCTGGGCCTGAAGAGAAATTCCCTCTGCTTATTTGTGCTCCCAGAGTCCTTAACATGGCCATTTAAGCAAACTGTACATTTACTCTCTTATCTTACTATAGACAATTAAAATTATATCATCAAACCCTCATGATTTATTATCACTTAGCACAAATTACAGCAATACCATTTCACCCTTCCATGTTATCCTAAACCAAAACATCCAGGAAGACAATGAGTGTCCAACCAAACACACACAGTGGGAAATTGAGATGCTGGCAAGTCATCACAGAACCTTCCATTTCTTCCACTGCAGAAGTTACTTTAAAGCACACTGATCAACAAATGCTCTTTTACTTCCTGCTGTATTATCCTACTCAATGCTAAAAAACCTAAAATATTTAATCCACCAATCTCTGGGGTGAGGAATCAACTGCAGCACAATTTCACTTCAATGCTGGGCAGAGAGGGAGAGCAACCAACCTCCCCCAGAGTGTCCTTTGATCTCTGGCAGGTTAAAATCACAGGTCAAACACTTTTCCCCCTGACTGCATCGGAAACCTTGGAAAGGAGATGCACAAAACCAGCCAATTTGCCCCATTTCTGACCCCTGTTTTTAGGCCCTTTCGAGTCTCTGACCCCCATTTGCTTCACAAACTACAAACACAGATGAAAGGAAGCTGGAGACTCCAGCTCCTTGAACTGTGGCTTGAAGGTAAGGAAGCTGGAATTTAAACCAGGATCAATCTGAACTTACAGCATTTTGACAAGAAGCCTTCAAAGAGAAAGCTTCTCTTCCTTGAAAAAAGCAAGATATAGATCTTTTTAAAATACACTTTAACCTTCTCAGTAGTTTTATTTTTGCTGCTCCCATTCCAAACCATGGACTGGAACTGTGATGGGAAATAAATCCAAATGAAACAACAGCAGAAGTGATCTTCTTTTCTACTCACAGTTTTTCTTCATTACAGATTATTGTTTGTTATTTGCAAGTTGTGATGACAAAGAATAAATTCTGAATTTTTTACCAGAAGGGCCCAGGTATTTAAAATAAACTCCATGTACCCAATATGTGTCTTAGGTAGAGAGAAATGATGTGAGACTTACCTTCTGAAAAACTTGATAGTTGGATTTAGACCATATGTCAAGCTACAGAAAGGGAAAAAAAGAAGTTATATATTACCACACCTAAAGAAGCAGCTGTTCAAATTAAAAGAGCAAACAGATCCTCAGTTCACTCTTCTGACCCACTGCCTTCACCTGCTGCAATCCAAGAAAGGGAATTAAAAATGCAAGATCTCCTTTGTATTGCAGTGAAGGATGAACACAGTTCAGCACAGTTTCACTAAAAATATTATATATACAAGACCTGTTGAATTAATATGCTCTCTTTAAAAAGCAAAATCTTCATTTGTATGGGGTTGTGGCTGATCTATGCAAATATTCATCAGTTTCAGTCTGTTTCTAAAATGAGGGCATTTTTACTAAGTTTATGCTCGTCTTGTGTTGAATAAGTGATTCAGTTACAAACGACACAAAGAACATTTAGCTGAATTAAGCCAAAGCTCTGGTCTATTGGGGCTAAATAAAACATCCCTCAGGAAACTGCATTTACATTTGCAGACAAAAATCACACTAAAAGAGATTTAAGGTTGGAGATAACTGCACACATCCGTGACTCAAATGTGTGCTCAACTATACACCAACTGAAAGAACAGAATGGAAATGTGAGTTTTTAGCCCCCAGCCCCAGGAGGTAAGGCTGGGTTAACAACCCAATGGCTCACATGTTAAACAATTACAACTCACATGCCACTGGCTCTTTCAGCCCAGCCCTGTGCAATTTATTGTATTCTGACAAGGAAAAGCAGCAGGAAGAAAACAAGAGGAAATTCCAGTCCCAGGCTTGAAAATCATTTCTTTTTCTACAGATCCCAGCGTCCTCAACAACTGTGTATGTACAAAACTTGTCACATGACAGGTGTTTGATGCAGCATTAACCTCTAACCTTAGACCAGAAAGAATAAGAAACATTTTGGAATGAATTAATGAAGCAGGAGTGGCTCCTCTAGTGCCTGATACCATGGCTGGACACGTGTTCCCAAAGTGGGGGTTCATCTGCTTCACTGCTACAACTGATTCCTTTAATTCTGACTTATGCACCCAGAAGTTCTAACTGACATTACAAGTCTTTTAAAAGGCACAAGAAGAGTCTGAAATTAAGGAAGTCAGGTGAAGTGAGTAAAACACATTACAGGGGGAGAGAGAGGGGGAAGGATCTGAACCCACATGATTAATTCACAGGGCTAAAAATGTTCAGAATGCTAAAAGCTCTCATTCTTTTAAGAGGAACACTCTGAAGTGGCCCATGTCCAAACCCTGGTACAGCTGAGCCTCTTGTATCCCCAATCCTCAGCCTGGACAGGAGGGGATGTTACAGACTTCAAAAATCCCTTCAGCATGGATGTTTCCTGGCTCAGCACTGCTGACCTTGCCAGGAGACAAAAGGCAATGTCTCAGTGCCTTTCCCAGGGTGGATGAAGACACAAGTACCCCGAGGCACATCCCTACCAACCTTTCTACAGTTCCTGGCTCTTGGGGTGGGATCAAGAACATCAACACTCAGAGGGTTCAGCCCAGACCTGGACCCAGGATTGATTCCCATGGTATTTTTCAACCTGTGCCTGCTGGGAAGGCAGCACTGCACTTCCACATTAGAGAAGGAAGTCTACATTTGAAAATAAAAAATGCATAATTTTTTTTTTAAAAAATCCTGTTTTCACATAATTTAAGGCTTTCTTTGACCGCAGAGCTGCTGTAATTGGAATGTATATATGGTTTTGCTAATCTCTAGTGATCAAACCAAATATGTGATCCTCTCTAGTTAGACTCAAAAAAAGTCCACTTCAGATGCTGCTTTGAGTCCAACAGGTTCTGAATGTTCATTAGTTGGCACGGAGATGGAAAAGCTGAAAAAGTAATGAATGTCTGTCTTACAGACATGATGTTCTCCATGTTAAAAAAGGGAAGAAAAAAGAAGCAAAGAAAAAGCTGCCAACCCCCCCCCTTCCATGCATACATCCTAAATGAGTGCCCACCTTTCCCCCTGAAACTGAGGATTAAGGCAGAGGCAGATTAAAGAATGCATCGTTATAGGTCTATTATTCTCCAACTTTTCACTTTCAATCAAGACACACATTTGTAACTAAAAAACTGCTGAAAGCACAATTTCAGGGCATCCTCTGCATGTGAATTAAACTGGGGCTTTTTTTCCCAGTGCCCCCTCTCCCCACCCACCCCCAGCAGCTGTAACAAGAGGCCACTTTCTGAAGGTCGTCTGAGCGATTTCAAAGGCGATAACAAATCAGAATGTTCCTGCATCTGATATCAAACAGGTCCGGTGCCAACACTTATTAGAGGAATCGGATTCAACCCCCCCTTCACCCAAACACACACACAGCCAGCTTTGAAGTGGTGAGAATGCAGGGATCAGAAATTACCCGAGAGACAGCTCTGCCTGTCTTTGAAGCTTTCCTTTGATACCACTATTTCTCTTCCTCTCTTACGCTAGGAGGCTAAAAGCTGCCTTTTCTTATT
Organism: Anabacerthia variegaticeps; assembly: GCA_035583185.1. Lineage (NCBI taxonomy): Eukaryota > Metazoa > Chordata > Aves > Passeriformes > Furnariidae > Anabacerthia > Anabacerthia variegaticeps. Next base: position 4,494,688 of record JAWWEW010000038.1, on the reverse strand, counting down.
GATATGGGGTAATTAATGAAGCCATAGCATTAACATAACCCAAGTTCCTGAACATGAGAATTCAACAGAGACACTTATGGTTCTTTAGTTAAGTTTAAGGGATGCAAAAATAAGAATCTGGCAGTGATGTGAAGTGCCCACTCTAAATATGCCCTGTCAAGGTGGTTCTTGGCCTCCACATATACTAAAAGTTCCCAATATGTTTTTATTTTTTAATTGGCAGACTTGGGCTACTAATGGCTCAGCTGACCATCTACCTGCCCTGCAAGGGTGAGCTGCATGGCTTCATTTATTCAAGAATCAGGACAACACTAGTAATTAATTACTACCCATGGTTAAATTCCAGTGCACAATGAGTATGTCACGGTTTGAAATTAAGGGTGGCACTGTGCCATCACTAAAATCACGAGGCTAATTAAAATGCAGCAGCCTGTGGTGGGCATGATGGGTTAGGATGGTGAGCAGGAGACTGCAGAGTGAGCAGGTACAGCACCTAGACATGTCAGAGCCTGCCAGTTCTCACCTATTGTTTTTGCAAAGTGTCACCAAAAATGTCAAAGTTATGCAGCTGGCAACTTGGCAAAGACATATTCTGCAGGGTCTGTGAATAATTCACGAGAGGAGTACATGAAGCACTTAAGGAATGCAATGATTCTGTCTGTATAAGCAAAGCTCGAAAATAAAATGCCAGAATGGAGTGTCTTGTTTTACTCGCTGCAAGCTTAAAATTTCTACATTTTCACCTTAATTTTGCAAGTATTTAAATCCATTAGAGGGAGGACCCAATTTAAAGACTTCACAGCAGAAACCGTGTGAAGCTTTCATGTAAGTACCTGTCAAAATACACAGCACAACGTGTGAGGACACAGCAAGATAGAGCAACCTGGAAAATGCAAAGTCAGCTTTGCTGGGTACCTGCTGCTATGTCACTTGTGCAGCTCCACAGCTAGGAAAAACACCCATATTTGGGGTTTTTTCCAGACTTGCCTGACTAAAGGACCAGGAGGCTATCAACACCTCAGCTGTTTGCACTCATCTCCTCCTTTTTTCTTCCCAATAATGCAAAATTTGCTAAAACTGTTATCTTTTCAGTAATAAATGACTCCCTTAGCAGAGAGGAAACCTTCAGCCTTTCTGTGCCCAGCCCATTTCTCACTTACAGTCTGGGTGACCAGTGATGGCCAGTTCTCCTTCTGCTGAATACCACTGAATACATCTGGTTGCCCCAAACCTGGCTGTGCTTGAAGAAAGTCCCCCACTGAACTTCACTTTTGTTACTGAAAGGACTTCCCAAGTTGTGCAGTTTGGAAGGTGACTCAGCAGACCCTCACCCAGCTGTTTAGGTGTGAAGAAGCACAATGACTTATTCAGTGTCCCTTCCTCAGTGTGGCTCACGGGAGAGACAGGCACTTCAGCATTGCCATATTGCATGATAGCACCTAGTTCATCTTCTCACTGCTGTTTACAAACATTAAATGCTTCCTGGGAATATATAAGCTAACTCCCAAATCAACAATAACTGTAAACTGCTCACTGGAAAAATGATCACCTCCTACTGTGTTCCTGACGCTTCTCCATATTTCTGGTATTTAATAAAGATGATACTCACTGATGTTTCCTTCCCCTTCCCTGTCTCTCCCGAATGCCAGTGCATTTTTCATGCTATCAGGCTCCAAACTGAGAAGTCAGAATCGTATGGGGAAGCCTCACTGAAGTTCTTTCCCCACAGCATCTGTTGTGACAGGGAAGGAATTGCAATGGACCGTGTTTGTAACTGACTGTAATCGCTCATTCCCAGCAGGCACAATAAGGAAAGCAAATCACTGTGAGAGCACAATCTTATTCTTATTCTCCAATTACCAGCGTAGTTAATTAGGGGAAAAAAAAAAAGGAGCTCAGTGTTTGTCAATATGGGCTCCAGTTGGCAAAACTAGCAAGCTACGCATTTATTTAATCTTCCAAGCCAAATTTACTCCTGATTTAAGTGGTTCCAACTCCAATTCTACTTAAGTCAAATGAGATGTTCCTATTTATACCTAAAGCGCAGACTTTCAGGTGTGCAAACCCCTTGGGATGCCCAATGGAATAGCAAAGTGCCACGTAAAGGTCACAGGAGGGACACTCGTGGGAGCAGTCACATAGCCCAGGTGTGGACACAGAAAAGCTAAATCAGTAGAAAAGAGACTCCCCTGCAGACTGGCTTAAAGCAAGAAGATGAGCCAGGTGTTATCACTGATGCCCTGGAGGAGCTGAGCTGCTCCCCACTGGCAGCAGGCAAAGGTTAGTGCCCCGTGCCCAGAGCTGGCCCTGCTCTCCAGAGAGTTAACCTTGAGCAGAACAGAAGCCCAACGCCAGATGCTGAGTCTCAGAAAGGAACTCCTTACTTAGCTTTTCAGCACATATAGCATTATTGTATTTCAAGGGAGCTTCAGAGGAAACTGGATTCATCAGAGACAACGAGCACACCCAAATGAAGTGTGACACAGGAATCCATCACCCACTGTCACTGCTCTTTTGGCAGACTATTATTTCACTTCCACGCAGAACGTGGGGTGAAGAGGGGCTGGGGCTGCAACTGTGGATTTATATGCTAATATACAGGGACTGGAGAGCAGCTGCTTCTGTGGCAAACTGGTATTTAAACCTGCATATCTGAACAATGCAAATCAAAATCCAGCAGTTTTTACTTTACTGCTTCTTGGGCCAGTCCCAAGAAGGGAGACTCTCTCACCTGGGAAATGGAGCTGCACTGTTCCCTCCAGCAGCTCAGCTCCTGGCCTTTCCCAGGGAACTCAGGCTCAGAGCCACTGAACTCAGGGTCAGCACACAACGTGCTTCTGTGTGCTAAAACAGCTCTCACTTCTGAAAGGAAAAGAAGTCTCACCTCATTATAACATGGCCTATGGGTGCCAAATACTCATCTTGATATAATGAACTTTTTATTTTAATAGGCTTCATAATCAGAAGAGAAAGCTCCAGAGAGACAATGTGAAACATGGAGGTATTTAGTGCTGTTACTGGCAAGGGAGAGTCCTGGCGGGTGTCCCTGTAAGAGAGACCATTCCTCTCTGGAAAGACAACCAAGTGGAGCTGAAGCCCGTCAGGTCCCATTAACATCTCCTGGTGCACTAAAGAGAACCATATGGAGTGTGTGCAGGCACAGGAAATCTCAGGGTTCAAGCAGGGTGAAGTGTTCACAACACAGAGCACTTGTGGAAACTTGCTTTAGTAGCTGCTGGCCAAGATGTGCTGCCACTGACATGCAAATTGTCGAGGGCTTACCTACACATGGTACACTCTGTTGTGTTTATCAAGGTGAGCACAAAACCAACCCAAGATTCCCCCATGGCTCTCAGAAAAGGGAAAGTTGAACCCTGGGCTCTTGATGTGCTGCTACACTGCAAAAAGATTTTCTCAGCAGACACCACGAATGCAGACTGTGGTCTAAGGTGATGAATTAGATATTTGAGGAAAGGCTTCAGAGCTTAGAAAGAAGGCAGAGATTTGGGTATACAAAATCCAAGCAAAGCACAACAAATTTACAACAAATTTAAACCAGTGCACTCTGCAAACACCCACAGCCTTTGCTGGTTTTACATTCCCAGTGTACCTGTGAGGTATCCTGTTTTCTGCCATGGAAATACCAGGGAAATATGGAATGCAGTGCTGCTGGATATGCCAGAACCCACCTTGCCATCCTCGGTGTAGACATTCTCGTTGTACCCTTTGACGATTGTCCGGTCAATGAAGAGGCTCCTCATCACCACTATGACTTTTAACACTTTTCCTAAGGTGACCTGTGAAGAACAGGAGAAGGACAAAAACAAGCTGAAGGCGAGTCGATGATGTCTGAATTCATAAGACCATCAAGTTAACAGCTTAAGTTGATGCAATTTCAGTTTTCAATATTTTATAGAGAGACCAAAATAAAAGATCTAAAAGCAGCGTGTGTTATGAGGAGGAGAGAGACTATAAAGTGCAGAACAAACAAACATTCATTTGCAACTGAAAATGTATGAGTTCACAGAATTCCCTTGTGCAGACATGACACTGCCAAGCAATTCTCTCCCTTTTATTAACACCACAACTCAATAACTTGTCAAAAACAATGGGCAAATGTGATTATTTTCGATGAATTTGATATTCTCCAATATAAGTCCACTTAGAGAAAGACAATTTGAAAGAAGAATCGGACTCTCCTAATGCTGGCTTGTAAAAGCATGCCATGACTTTAATGGCAAACACTTTCAGCGCGATAAAAATGTAAAATTATTTCAAAGGAAACTACAGCTTAAAGTAAAAATGTTACATTTTCAAAGGTTTCATTTTCTCCTGTCAAAGTGCTAAAGTGCAAAGAATAAAACTAGTATCATGGCAAACATATAGGGTCAGTCAGAGTATCACAACAGAAATAAGCCTAAATTGTATTATTGACAAAAATGCAATAATGAAGGCATTTTAATCTAAAAATCAATTTACATTTCAAAGATGAACTCGCACTTCAATACAGTTAAGATGTGTGTCTAACAAGAGTTCTCCCTTTGTATTCTGTTATACACACATTATTAGAGCTTTTCCTCACCCACAAAAGCACAAAACCGACATAAAAAAGGAACAATTAGTTCATTTTCATATTTCCCAACCAGCAGCAGCTCATTTTCTGTCAGTGTTCCCACATTCCATCCTGCAGAGCTAACACACACCAGGACAATGGTACTTTTACTGCTGACCTCAGCAGACAAACCCACATCCAAAGACATCACTCTGTGAGCATCTTCAGGGATTTGGTCCATGTTTTTGCCTTTTAACTTCTGCTGCTGACTGGAGGAGGAAATGGGGGTAGGAATGGGGTGACCATACAGAGCTTTGCAAAAGCCACCCAACTTGCTGTAAATGCTGCCCTTTATAATCACAGAACAGCAGGGCAGAGCTACAAACCCTGATGGCAAGTCTTTGGTGTGGGACATGGAGAACTCCAGGAGAGTCTAAACAACAAGGAAGGGCAAGTTCAGAGCAAGAGGGAGGGCAGGCAACTGAGAAGGGCAAAAATCAATGACAGCCTTCAAGAAAACAGGGCTGCCAGGCATCATAATGGAAGAACATAAAAAGTGGGTCAGAAAATAGCTAAATTTCTGAAGAAAAAATGTCAAAGGCTGAAGGACAGTAACTTGTCCATGCACACATCACCAACACCGTGTCTTGCTCTCAGGTGCTCTGGATTTTGGTTTAAATGTAGTATCTTGCCAAGGTACTCTGCAACAAGACCTAGCTGGTCTGCAAATGCAGAGAGAGGAATGAAAGGAACTTTAGAGAAGCTGCCAGCACATTCAGAGTTAACAGGGTCTTATTTCTTTCTCTACCTTATTAATAAGACTGGCACCTTGCTAGGATATAGGCTGGCTGAGAGAACTGACTCTTACAGCTTCATTCTACACATCAACCATACATAATAAAATTCAAAGGAGGAAAAGAAGATATCTTAAACAAAAAGAAATCTTAATGGAAGGGTGATAAGGCTGCCCTACAAACACCCAGCTCTGTGTTTAACATTTCCTATCCTCACCACCTTTACACACTTCAGTTCACTTCTTCCCTCTTTATGCCATCTCCCCCTGCCAGGTAGAAATAAACCTGAGGTCGATCCAAAGCCTCTGGGGGATGTTCCTGAAAGTCCTGAGTGAACAGTGGGATGGAACAGGCTGAGGAATCCCACGTGTGGCACTCCAGCTGTGTTGTACCACTCTTGCTTTGACGCAGGATTCCCACTGGCTGGGACAGAGATCAAGATGTGCAGGTGATTTCTGTAGGACTGTATCATTAGTTAAGTGTGACAGAAGCAGAAATTCTGTAAAACTAAGCATAGCTCAGAGAAATTACAGTTCATCATCTCAACAGCACTGAAAGAATGAGGGTAGTAGTACAAAGAATGAACAACAGCCTGTCACTACACTGGAGGATGCTGTTAGATTTCAAAGCCAAAAGTATGTTCCACAGCTATTTTCAGGGTGAAGCACATTCCATATCATGCACAGTAAATGCAACAGCCTTTATTTTTTCCACTAGTAATCAAGCTTTGTGACTATTTCCAGGACTTAATGCTTTTGTTCAACTCAAATGTATTTTACAAATCACGTTTTTCAGCAAACCATTCCCTTTCCGTTCCTGCTCAACTTGGCTACTTGGGAGTCTGTGTTCAGAAAAGATCCATGTATGGAATATAATTCACACTACAGTCCCTACAGGTCACCTGAAGGAAGGTAATAATAAACTAATGGCTTTGGTAAAACAGGAATTTGATAGTTTTACCCCAAGCTCCAACAGTGCAGGTCTCTCCTGCAGGTCAAGACTCATCCAGATGGTCCCTGTTAAATGGGCACTGAAATGTCCCTGCATTTCCACAGGTACCAAGTGAAAGAAATGTTGTTCCCTTATACAGAAGAGATACTTTTCAATTGTGACAAAAAGGCAACAATTTCCTTTCTAAGCCAACTTTTCCTATTAAATTTCAACTTCTCCTGTCGATATCCTGTTAAGACAGCACTTGGCTTTTTAATATTTTGCCTGAAGGATATATGCCAACTTGTCCTTGATGTAGAAAATTTTAATTCAAATCAATACATGTACAAGGTCACTTTAAAATTCAATTAATATGAATGAAAAAATATGCCCCACAGTTCTGTGAGCTGAAAATGGAACAGTTGCAAGTTAAATACTTCTGTAGCTTCTGTTTTGGGCTGTGTAATAACAATGTACTTCTAACTTCCTTTTAACTAAAGTACACTAAATTCAGGCAGTTAAGTTATTCATAAATCCCCTGCTTCCTAAAATGGAAAGCTCCAGAAGAAGGTAGGACAGGCAGCTGATTGAAATCTGCAATATTATGCAGCTTTCCTGACAAAGATATATAAAATAAAAATCTTCTTGAAATATCCCAGTTTTAAAAATATTTTGTCTATCACCAAGATGAATCTCAAGGAGCATCTGACAGACACAGTATGCCAAGAAAGGGGGAAGGGGAATAATCAGGGAGAATGACTTAGATAATTTCTTGTAAGACTGCTAAGAAAAACTTCCCATTTAACATCATTTATAACCAGACAAGAAATAAGTACCTTTGCAAGTAAGTCAGAACCAGGGTCCAAGTGAGTTTACTCAATGAGAAGGATGAAAGTTAATTTACCATGGCAGAACTCTGCCTGGAGGGAACAGTTTGAAATCTCCCCCCACTTCATTTTGCCTTCTCACTGAAACCAATATCAAGTGGAAAAACCCTTTTATGGCAAATTTAAACAAGGCATTAACAAATGTCCTTTCATAAAATTCATTGAGGTTTGAGAGCAGGAAAATGTATGCTGACAACACTGAGCTCCAACACTGAAAAATTCCCAGAGCTGCACATTTCCCCTCAGCATTCCAGGGAATTCTGCCTGCTGGTTTGAGCTGCAGATGCTCTGCAATGCAGAGCTAAAAGAAAGAAAACATTATTTTCAGGGAACATGGGCACCTCCCCATGTTCTATAAAAAGGAGCCCAAGTTTGGGTGAGGTTTTTATTCACCTCAGAAATGAGGCAACATCCAAGCAGAGATGCAGCCAAGCTATAGATTCCCAGCAAAAGGCCACACACCTGCTCCTCTGCCACAGAACCAGCCAGCAGCTCGCCCTCCCACTTGCAGATCTGTCTTACTAAGCAGTGCAATGTGTGGAAATCTAATTTATACAGGCTGGAAAATAAGGGTTTGTATTAAAAATAAAGTTAAAACCCCCCCAAACACCCAGACTTTCAACTAGTTATTTTTTTCCCCCATGGTTTTTATGGCTCATCTGCTGCTGGTACGAAGGCTGAGCTTCCCCTCACATGCTCATTATTCTTTAATGATGCCTATTTGTAAATAGCAAGATAAGATGCAATTAAGCCATTAGAGTCTAAATAAACAAACATACTAATTAGGTTCTTTACAAGCATTTCTTTTTTTATGCAAGGGCTGGAATTTACCTTTCATTAGTCTAACCTAATTGCAATAGTGCCTGATAAAAAGTCAACATAAATGAAGGACTTTAAAATGATTCCACCATATTAAGGATGAGCTGGTGCTCTTCTACCTTGGGAACATTCCATATTCTCTTAATAAGGCCAAAAACCTGGCACAGGATGTTGTTCCAAGGGTCAAGGACAGATTTAGGGAAAGGTCACACAAGTCCAACTTCGCTCCAGGAGATGAAACTCTTCTTTCCATTCTAAATTACAGCACAGCAGGAATTTCACAGGGATGAAAACGATGTCTGGTCTTGCACAATACAAATCTATAGAATATCAATACACCCCTCTGGGCTCTAGGCTCAGTGACCCTGTGGAGGGAGCAAAGCTGAGGACATTTCTCACAGGTCTTTCTACTTTTTCCTACTCTGGTTCCCTTTCCCATCAAAACATTCTTGCTCATCTTCCTCATTCTTATATTAAACAAGCAGAAAATAAGTTACAATTTATCTGCAAACCTCTGCTCATGTTCTTTGTTAATTCAAGACATTCTTGCCCTGCTGAATGGTTTTTAAAGCTTTTTAAATGCTGGTTCTCCATCTGAAGGCACAGACTGTGCAGCCATGAGTCCCAGTGGGAGCTCAGGAGTGATTCCTGCAGCTCACACAAGAGAGCCTTCAGCATCCCAGGAGTCCCCTCAAACATCAAAACCAACCTAATGTCTCCAAGGGAGTAAATCCCTAAATGAATATTCATCCTAAGGGACTAAAAATTAGGTGCCTAAGCCACCAAACATGACCATCAGCTCCATATCCCTCCCAGGAACCTGCCTTTTTATCCAGTGCCTGTGGTTTCCTAATAACCTCCCCCCCCAGGGAAGGAGAAATGCTTACACTGCAGAGAATTTTGGAGAAAAGAGACTGTTTTGGAAATAACAGCACTGAATTGTTTCCAATCAATACTGATTTCAAATCACTTTGCAAATCCCCCCCTGCCCTGCCCAGTTCTCCAACAGCTGGGTCTCTTGCACTGAAATCAGGTCGGTGCCTTTCTAATAGGCAAATAATAAATTTCAGTATCCATTTCCCAGCAAAAATACTGATTTTATGTAAAACACTGATAAACAAAAATGAGACACAAGGAATTATTCAGTGAACAGATGTCTGGCCTATTTGCAATTAATACAACCCACTGCCATACAATCAGACTGCTTAAAATGCTGGGAACAAAATCTGAAAGTTCAAATGCAAATGTGTCTGATTTTATGGAGGATGAATAAAATCGTATAAAAACCTGTTTCGTATTTTTACATGAGAGATCTATTAAAACTCTGGGCAGCAGCATAAATTTATAAAAATTAACTTAGAATGAAACATTTTTAAGACAACCTGTACAGAAGAAATGATGATTTCTGCCATGAGTTAGGCAGAAACAATTCAGTTTATCAGATTGGAAGTTACTTACACATATCATTATGCTTTAGAAATAGGAATTGCAGGAAACAGATCTCTGCAAAAATATCTACCCCGTTTGTAACTTCTGTAGTATTTGTTTACAAATACTGGGGATACGAAGAATTTAAAGACAAAGTAACTCCCACATGTAAACAGGAGAGTAAGTTTCCATCCCCGAGCAGGACTAGGTGGGTACATGATGCTAAGGAAGTCACATTTGTCAGCTGGAAAAGTAGGGCTAAATTTTACTGTTTCATACAATATTTCTGGTATTAATGAATGAATTGTACACAGGATTTGTTTCCCACAAAAAAACATCCTGGTTTTTTGGTAATGGAAACAAGGTGTGTGAAATAATAATAGATGAATTTGATGGTGTGATTATTGTACTACGAAAAAACAGTTATGTATTCAGGAATACAACTAATTATTTAAAAAAAGCAACAATCAAGGTGTTTTTCATTAATTAAAAATCAGTTAATGCTTTCTTAACATACTAGATGAGGTTTATCTATTTACAATTTCTGGCATTTGACCAACAAAATCTCACAAAAACCTTAAAGAGCCCACAGTCCCCTGTGCTGCTGCTGGAAATGAATTTTGCAGAATACACTTATTAAAGCCACTCTAATTCTATGTTTAGTCTATTTTATACAGAGCGCAATTAAAAGATTAATTGAAAACATCACTCCTGAAGATTGGGATTAAGCAGCACCTTGAACCACCACGACGAACTGCCTTTAAAAGGGGCTGAGGATTCCACACAGCTCCAAAAGGTTTCCATTATTTATGGGTTTGGGCAAAGGCAGACTAATGAGCTGCAATTGCTGTGTGTAAATCTAAAGCATGAAACAACTGCTCCTTGTGTGGAGGAAGCAGCAGCCTCACAGCACTGGCAGCTGCAGCTTCTCAGGATCTCAGAAATAGTTGATTTGGATTTTGCTCTGAGTTCACAGCCCGCGTGAGAGCCGTGCCTGGGCAGGAGAGCCCAGCTGAGCACAAGGGTCGCTCACCAGGAGGGTTTGACCAACAGGCTCCCATGGCTGGGAATGATTATGGACTCATGGAATTGTAGGGTTGGGAGGGAACCTTTGGAGATGCTGCAGTCCAACCCCCCTGGGGAAGGTGACAAAGGGATATGTCCAGGTGTGTTTGGGGTGTCTCCGCAGAGGGAGGCTCCGTGCCCTCCCTGGGCACCTGTTCCACTGCTCTATGGAATTTCTTCCTCATGTTGAGGTGAAACTCCCTGTGTTTAGTTCATGGCCATTGCTCCTTGTCCTGTCGCTGCAAAGAGTCTGGCACCATCCTCCTGACACCCACCTTGGAGATGTTTATGTGCGTTAAAGAGATCCCTTCTCAGCCTCCTCTCCTCCAGGCTAAGCAGGCCCAGCTCCCTCAGCCTATCCTCATCACAGAGATGCTCCAGACCCCTCACCATCTTCATGGCCTCTCCAGCAGCTCCTTGTTTTCACTGAAGAGAAAGTCATCCTCTTGAAACACCAGATGAATCTCAACAGTGCAAGTCCCCCCTCTACAGCCAAGGACACGCACTGATTTCCACGTGCACAAGAAGCTGCAGAGCCTGGGGCTGGAACTTGCTGGATTGGGTCTTTTTCCTAAAGGTGATTTGTTTGGCAAAGGCCCCAACGTCCCTGAAGTTTCAGAGTCACAGAGACATCCCCTCCCAATCACATCATATCTTTAGGATATGGATAGTGCTTACCAGTGCATTTGAAGATGAACACATGTTCTTTTTTTCTGGTAGATGGAACAATTGTGCTTAAAGATGTTACAAAAATTAGCCCTTTGTGTCAAGGACCTTCATAAGCAATGGCAGGTATGATACGAACAGTCCAAGGATGAAAATGGCTGAGATTATACAGTCAGTTCATTAACTCTGGGCAAACAGCATGGTTGTGAAATATTTTTAACTAAAATGAGCATTTTCTGAACACTTTGGTATTGTGTTAAACCACAATGCTGCAAGGGAGCAGCTCCAGATGTAACTTGGGCCAAGTTCAGAGTGAGAAACCCGAGGTGGTGAAGAAACCTCCCTCCTTCTGGGGGTGGTGCTCTCACACTGCCCATCCTGCAGCACCTTCCCCTGGAAACAGCAAAAGCTTTTGTAGCAGTCAGGGCCAGATGGAAAGTGCCATATTGGCACCATCAACTGAGACAGATGGGGAAGAGGGAAAACCTGCCTGAAAGAAGGAATGATAAACCCATCACAGGATCACACACAAAAATACTTGAAAAACAATCTTTGTGATCTCTGATCCAAGGCAAACACGCAGAGCACTGGTTCAACATGGGGCTGCCATCTTGGAGCAACAAAAATGGCCTTGATTTCGGCTGCCACAAGGAATTCACTCCATTACTGCTGCTGGGAAAAGGGGCTTCCTTTCCTGTCACCACCCTACCTTATTCCTTAGCCACATCCAAAATAATTTACCTGATTTCCTAATTGAGCCTGAATCTTGAACAGCATCATCTATTTTGTGGGCTCAAAAAGCCATCAGAAGCACAAGGTACTTCCATATGCAAAGAGGGGCTCTGAGGGAATGGAAAGGGTTTCAAAGTAAAGAAGTAAACCCAGATATTTTTCTTTAGCAAAATAGATAAATATAAAGTCAGCTTAAGAGGAAATGCAAAAACTTCCAAGATTTATAGCTTCTTAAGGCTGCACTGATGGATTCCATTCTTTTCTGGAATATATTGTTCCACTTGGTGAATCCAACAATTGCAGATTAAATGTTTTAATGCCAGCTGTTTATTTTAACCTCTGGCTCAAGTTAATCTCTTGTGAATTTGGGGCTGTTCAAAGAAAGTTAATAACAAGATGTTAGACAGTTGATTAATTAAAACTAAACACAATTCAAAATAATTTAAAATTAAAATTAATCACAGCAAAACTTACTAGAGAGAAATTAACAGAACCTTAGAAAAATGCAGGCAAAAATCTAACCATAAGAGTGTTTTAAAGTCAATAAACTCACAATATAAAATCTAAGGCACAGTCCTAATACCGATATACAGTGACTCATCATTTGTTCTGACAAAATATCTGATTTTCAGACTCATTTTTTTGGGAAGAAGAACTATATTGACATGTGCACTACACCCAAGCCTGTGTGAGAAAGGGAATAACCGAAGAAAGTGCCCTGAGAAATGTGAGATGGAAAAGACCAAACTGGCCTCACTTCTTCACCTGTGTAAATGGTGTATTTTCCTAAAGATTTTTTTCTTTTATCATTTTCTAGATTTCTTTAAAATTTGGCAAAATATGTTGACTTCTGTCTTTCACCCTACACTACAGACTCCATCTCCACATTGCTGTCTTAGAGGAAGGGCTTCAAAGTCTTGTGCAAGCAGCACAGCTGCCTGTGGAAATGGATGTGAACAATGGGTTCCTCTGGAATGAAATCCTGCTTGGCCAGGCAGAAATAAGTGGAATGTATTGGACTTGTTTATCTCCAATCCAGCCTTTACTGCTCATTTACTTCAAAGGCAAATTCTTAACTTCATCATATAACAGAAACTTGCTGACCCAAGAACAATGTGAGCAAATTTAAATCATATTGGTTTCCTTCTTTTCTTCCTCACAACACTCCCTTCTCAATTATCATGATTAAGAATCACTCATTGCCAAGTCTGCTGAAAACCAGTGAATATGTGAGTTTGTGCTCACAGTTCTACAGTCACATTTAACAATAAAAAAGCAATAGATCTTTCATTTAAAAGGGAAATTCTTTTTATTGCTCATTTGCCTAAGAGCAAGAAAGACGCTGCGCTGCTGTGACAAACGATGTCTCTGAAAAAAGAGGAATTATCTTTAATAACCTGCATTTTAGGACAGTGATTCAATCTGTTAAGAAAATTCAAGCTCAAGGGATTAAATGATCCAACCTACCAGAAGCATTGCAGAGGTGCCATTGGGCCGGGAGAGCTGGATGGACATTTCAGGGAACATCCTGTCAATCCGATTGATCACGTCGTCCACGTACCTACCAACCACACCAAAACAGCAGCATTAACACCCTCTCCTCACTTCCTTCTGCACAGTCTTAAAAAACACACACAGAGAAAAGGAAACAAACCAAAGCCCGAAGCAAGTTGTTTTGAAAATTAATTACTCTGTTTTTAAAAATGGGCATTTAATTTTTAGTGCAAATCTGTCAGGCTCAAACTCCTGCCATTGTATTTTTACACCTTCTCCTCAGGGAGGGTCAAAGGACACATGATCAAAATTACTCTTCCATCATAGGAATTCAGAGGCTGTCACGTCCTTACTCTCTCTTTGATAAACTAAACTGATAGAGGTTTTATCAAAGTCTTCAGACTATTCTTCGGGGTGCTTTTTTTCCTGAATCTTTCCAATTTATTTCATGCACCGGTGGCTCTGAAATTGCCTAGTACATTCCAGGAGTTTCTCTGGAGTGATCAAACACAAAGGTAAAATAACATCCTTCCTGCTGGGTATAACCCCCTGTTCCTGCAGGCCAAGGTGAGCTGGCACACAGTTGTCTTGTGTCCCGGGATCAAATTAAGAGCTGACATTCATTAACACTGAAAGCAGCCTTACAGAGACCTTGCTTCCCAGGACACATCACCCCATCCCATGGGCAAGTCTCACATCCTTCAGTCACTCCTCTGGGCACATTAAAATCCAAATATTTGCTTTAGCAGAGTTTTACAGGACAGTCTGTATTATCTGTGCACTGACCTGTCCTCGGGGGCTATTTTTGGTTCTCCTGAAGCAGAACCAGCAGAAGGGAGGAGCACCTTCCTTGTTATCAGAGAAGCACAGATTGGTTTGGGTTGAAGGGGACCTTAAAGCTCATCTCATTCCAACCCCCTGCCATGGGCAGGGACACCTTCCACTAGCCCAGCTTGCTCAAGATGCACCTACAAACTCTGCAAATTTGTCACAACCATGACTGAATTCATCCATAAAACTGTTTCCATCCTAACCCACATATGAGTGCTGAGAAAAAAAGACAAGACTTTGGAAAAGCTGGTTGCCCGAGTTAGATTAACAGTAAAACTAAAAAAACTAATTATTTCCTTTTAATCTGCTTAAATAAAGGCAAAAAAAATGTTGAATTCTTGTTCTTCAAAGTCATTCAGTTCTAACGTTAGTGCTAAAAGCCCCTGAGCAAACGATGAGGTGCTATGCTCCAATTGCTGCTTTACAAAGCAAAGGATTAATCAGAAAAAAAATAAAATCAAATCAGGAGAGCTACACTTACACAGCTGGTAAAGTCAGCCCACTTTGCAAAGTAACTAAAGAATGGAATGAGTTATGACAACTTTGCATGACATCCTTAATCCATCTTCTCCTTGTGCCCAAGAAAGCTCCCCCAGTGCCTGCAGTGACTCATTAACACTTGCTGCTGACAAGCAAAGCCAAAATGTCCCCAAGCCAAGAACTTCCTCAGCACTGGGAAAGAGGAGGCACATGAGACACTGCTCCAGGATGAGTAAGCTACACACTGAGGGCACACACCCAGCCCAGCTGAAATGCTACTGAACCCCACACTCATTTCAAGTGGCAGCAGAGTTTATATTGTTTCATAACTGCAATTACTCCGGGCTCTGCAAAGAAATTAGTCCAGGAGAGGGGCTGGGGCTCTCCATCAATACAGCACGATGCAGATTATTGCACAGCTTAAGCTTTCCAAAGCTTTCCCAAGCTTTGGGCAATAAGGAGTTAAAGACAAACAAAATATGAAGTTGCACAAAACAAGACACTGACGCAGTGTATTAAGGAAGGAAAATTCAAGTGATTTGAAATCACGTGAACAACAGTTGGACTCGGGCATTTAATCTGTTTAAAACTCCAGCAGAGATGTACTTTCAGCCTTTGAAAATGGGATCCAGGCTGGGTGGAGGCAATCAGGTCTTCAAAGTCTTTCCTAGGTATGATTATTTTTTAAATGTAAAACTAGTCTTGATCACGAGGCTTAAAACATGACCCAAACCCCACTGTCACCCTGCACTACCTGAGCAGTGCGAGGCAAGAACTCACAGGGAGCTGGGAATTTACAGGAGATCACACATACAGCAAACCAGAAATCTGCTCTTTTGTATTAACCAGCTTCTGAAACCACTTAGAGGTGAATTGCTATGACTTTTTGGGCTTAGAAGTGTGTTCATTTTGTACCACTTCTCATAGATCAGCTGACAAAGGAAATTAAAACCATGTGCTTCAAGAAATACATTGCTTTATTTGGGAACTCTATCAGGACCATCCACACTGGGGGCATTTTCCTTCTCTTCTCAGTCAGTGGCATGTCAAAAGAAAATCCAAACCAATGGGATCAAAGTCCATTGTTTTACCTTTTTTCAAGTAGACATCAGGCTTTCCTGAGCACTCATTAGAACAGAAGGATTCTTCAAAGATGGATATATAATTACTAAATTAGCCTGATTACATGGTGGCCTCAAATATAAAATGACAGACAACCTAATGTAAAGGCAAAATTCTTCTATAGATTTGCCCTTCGGAGAGGACATCTGGTAAAACATCTTGACAGGATGGATATGATAAATCAAAAGTAATGTAAAAGTGTTAGTGATGATGACTTCAGAGAAAACTGAGGAACACATGATAAAGACAAGATAAAGTGCACTCCTGAGGCTGTCTGGAAAGAGGGTCAGAGAAAAAGCTGCCTGGAACTTATTTTGCAGAACTGAGACACGCTAATTTAGTGCCAAAATAAGCAGAGTCACAATTTACACATCTCTGTCCAGTTTTAGCTCAAAAATACGATAGCTCCTATTTATGTTCCAGAACCTCTTGCCCAGTCTCAGAGAAGCAAAGCACTTAAGGATGGAGAGAAGTCTAATTTTACTTTGCCAACCAGCACTTGTAACTTCTGACGTCCTTACCACATCTCAGCTTTCTCCTACATACAAAGGAGGCTGGTTGGAAGGAGCGTTTACAACCCCAGAAGGAATAACGCAGAGCAGGGAAAGTGAATGGAAATAGATTTGCTCAAACATTTGGCCTATTTTCATCTTAAGAAAAGGAAATGCACGGAATTCTCAGAACGAGACACAAGCTGAAATTTTATGTCCCAGAACAGGCATTGTTGTACCCACAAAGGGTTGAATAGAGTGTCTAGACAAACACCCTCCCCATCATTTCTCTGTGATGCACAGGGTGTTCAAAAGGTCTGAAGCCAGACCACAAAAGATCATATCCAGTAATTCCTGTGTTGCAGCACAGCATTTAAACCCTCTGTAGGCAGAATTTGATATTATTTATTCTTCTAGCTCTCAAAAGGCAATACATTAACACCTTCTCCCAAAGTTAGTCCCATTCTGCTCAATAAACTTCCAGGAACTTCCTCAACACCTGTGTCCCAATTCAGATCCATACACATTTCCTAATCCAGATCCACGTGCATCCCAGTCAGGAAAGAACAAGGGATTTGGCCAAGGGACTCCCCATCATTAAATCTTAGCCATTACTAAAGCAGTTTCATTAATCTGGTCAGAGGAAAGACTTTTAAAGCAGCTTCAGCAGAATGTTTGTACCAATTTCTCTCTCCCATTTTTTCCAATTCTTTCTCTCCTTCACGACACAGATTCATGATTTTTACAGGGGTATTAAAGTGATATTTTAGACAGAAAATCTTTACTTAGAAATATGCTAATAGTGTCATGCAGGCTTTTATATCTGAATGTGCACAGAGCCAGCCAGTCTGACCAGACCTGGTATCAGATGCTCTCCAAGGCTGTCAACACTATAAATCAGTATTTTCATTTTAATATATGACTATTTTTTAAATACAAACATGCTGTATTAATACTGCAAAAGTCAAACCAAAACAATCTACTTTATGAACAATAGCAATGACAAAAGTTAATTCAAAATATTATGCTCCTAATGAAGCCTTGTTATGAACATGCAGAAAAACCAACATTAGAATAAAGTAATAGAGATATTTGTTGAAAAATCTCTCTGTCATTTTTCCAATAAGCCCATCCATAAATCCTTTAGTCCCTATTAGGGTTACATTGCCTGGAACAGACAAAAGACACCTTTGAAGCCAGTTAGAAAACACTGTTTAGAAGGGCCTAATTATCCATGCAAAACACTCACTGAGAAGTTTCATGTTAAAACATCAGGTTGACAACGTAGAAATAATTCAGGAACCATTTCTGTAGATAAATGGCCTTGTACCATCACTTTGATTCACATAAAGGCCCCCCAAAAGACAGTAATACAGAAAAGTAATTCATTATAAATGCCTTTCAGTTCCACACTGGACAGATGGCTTCGCTCTCTAATGTGACCTCTCTTTTTTTTCTTGGTTTTTAGTTTGGCTGGATTAGCTCCAGCAATCCAGTGTTGGTGTGATGTTTAACAGCTTAGACGAGACTTAAATAGCATTTATCCCGCAGTGTTTCACTTGCATGCTGTTCATTTTCTCCACTCAACACAACAATTTCAAGATTAGAAATACAGGTATCAATAATGATTTTCCAAAGAGGCCTTTTGGAAGAAAGAAAACTTTGCTAAATGATCTTGGGGAAACAGAGAAAAAGGGGACACACACACACACACACACACATATTTCTAATATGAAAGAGGGTAAACTTTCCTCAACACTCAGTGGAAAACACCAAACCTGAGATGAAAAGAAACTCTACAATTCTGTTGAATTCCTTACATCCTGGAGAGCAACAGGGGAAACTCTCCACACGCTCTCTCACTTGCTAGCACAGTATTTACTTGCTCCCAAATTGTATTATTTTTTTGGCTTTCACTTAGTATTTTCAACCCAGCTAACAATCTCTTTTGACACGTGTGGTATTGCACAAGACATCAGGACTCAGAGCCTGCCTGCACTCATTCCAAGATCTATGGAACTGCTATTTTTTGCAAAACCAAGACTCAATATATAACTTCAAGCTTTTAGCAGTGCCAGGATTTAAAATAGTAGAGATTTTAAAAAGGGACTTACTAGTTTTCAGGCAACCTGATTAGAGAAACAGTGTATTTTAACACATACAAGATAATCACAGTTCTAGTGTGATTTATTCATCACGGAATTAAAGTTTTAATTTGATTCAGCTACCTGCTAGGCAAGTCTCTGCAGGTAGCAAATTCAAGTTGATAGAAGGCTTTTCAGAAGCATCAATTAGCAATAGTTATTAAAACAGTGACCTCTGCCAGCTTTGGTGAGATGACACTTCCTGCTTGGATAGGCAATGAAGAGCGTGAAAAGAAATTCAACACCGCTCACGCTGCGAAAGCGCCTTCAAGCCTCAGGACTAAATGAGACAGCTGGCAGCATCCCTGACACCTGGACAGCAATCCTGGAAGCCTCTGCCTCCTTCCACAAATTCCACAGGTTTTCTTGGAGTGTTTTTACTATTGTTAATTCAGGCTCGTGCTTTTTAGTTCTGCAGAACCTCTATAAAAAGGCTCATGTTTCCTGGCTCCGGTTTTGAGCAACTTCTCCTCCAGCTGTTTCCTTGCCAGGCTGTTTTCTCTTCTTGTCCTTTCTGAACAAACTGCTTCAGCAGTTTCCTCTCTCTTCTCACCCAGTTCCCAAGTTTCTCTTGGTAGAAGACTCCAGCCAGGCTCCTCTTGTTTCTTCTTTTCCCTTCTCATCTGCACATTAACTCTGTCTCTGCTACTCCTTCAATGCCTCCATTCCCACCATAAAATATTTATTCATGACACGATAAAAAGGAAAAATGCTTTCTCTTTCAAATAACTTACTGACTTCCAACTGCCATGAGGTAAGCTGAGGGCAGGAGGAGTAAATCTGAGCCTCTGGAGTTGTGCACAGTTCTTCAGTCTTGGGGCTAAAGCAGAGATCGAGCAGGAGGGAGTTTCAGCACTGCAGTGTCTTCGCAATATGAATCCAGAGGTGTGGAAGAAGTGAGCCAGAATGTGTGAACTGCAAGAATTAATTTGCTAAGACACCTTGAACAAGGGCCCCAAGGAACAAGGTTGCTAAGGTTCCCCAACTCTGCTCTGCCCTGCCCAGGAAAAGCAAGACAACACACATTTAAAAGCACTGGAAGATCCAACTCCAAACCTGAGAGAGGGCAAGACTTCCATGGATTCTTACAAATCCACTTGTTTTCAACTTTGCTGTGCGTGTTATTTTGGTCATAGAGGAATTTTTGTTTTATTATTGATGGGATGCAAAAGATTAAGTTCTGTGCCTAAATAGTCTAGCAGTGTTTACATATAAACACAGGGTGGTCTGCTGCAAAAGCATATGCACACAGAGCTGCATCAAACACTTACCATCTGCACTTCTCACTCACAAAAGGCCAAACCTGGTACAGCACTTAAGGATGCTTGTGAAATGCTTTGGACAGTTCTCTAGAAGCCAAGACAGGGTGTTTAAGGGCTGGATTTACAAAGACATTTAGAAACCTGAGGCTGTGATTCAACAATTTTCAGCCTTCAGCACCACTAGTGACATAAGGCACTGACACATCCCCTCCTGCACGTTCAGCCCCCTCAGCTGTGCTGTGCTCGAGGAGCTGGAGCTCACAACTGAGCTGGCTTCAAAAAAACAAAGTACTAGTTTAAATCTAAACCACTTTCATGACTCAACTCCCTGTGTGCCAGCACAATTCCTGCTGGGACCACGTGTCACAGGCTAGGGATATGGTACACTGGGGTCCTTCTATTACAACAATAAAATATTGGTTTATGGTAAAATGTGTTACTTAAGCGGTGTTGTTTATACAGCAAACACAATTCTGAATCCTTCAGTGCTGCCGTGAGCCCACTGCTAAGAGACATAAACCTGCAAGGAATGTCCTCCAAGGCAAGAGCTGACAGTGATGGTGCAAACACACACAGGTTCTCCCACTGCATGTTCATGGAATGCAAACCTGCTGCTGAATCAGTCTCTGGACATCTGCACACACATTAAGTATGAACACCTCTATAACACACTCTGAAAGCACATGTTGTCAGTGAGACAGAGCAAAAAGACATCTGTTCACAATGCTGAATTCCAGAGCACCACCTTGAAAAGCATAACTCTAATAAGGAAAACTTTAAGTTACAAATAGAGACCTTGCAGTCCAACTCCCAGAGCTGTTTTCTTATAGTACTGATATAGTTTTCTTTGTACTTATGTGGAATGCTCTTCAAAATGCCTTTAATTCACAGCAGTAATCACGAGAGGAATATGGATATTAGAATGTGTGAAAACTGGTTAACAAAACAAGCATGAATCTACTTTACAGTCATCACCAGGATCCTGCCTGAGCCTGCACTAGTCTGTGCTTTATGGAAAACATTAACTCCTTTATACATACCTTGAGAGGAAAAACAGCCCTTCCTTAACCACGCAGCATCAGTGGTAAGATAATTTCAGAACCAATACTTCACAGTACATATGTATTGTTTATATTTCCACTTCTTCACCAAACATCAATGTTGCTCCACAGCCCAACAATAAATGCTAACAGCAGTCATTTGCAGGGGCTTGGAGAAGAATCAGAATTATGACATCAGGGTTTATCTACAAGATGGCTCTCGAATTACTCCTGACTTGTCGAGCAATTTGTGCCCCATGTCAGCCTAAATTTGCACATACATGTTTCCACAGAGCAGAGCTGTGCCAAAATTCCCAGGAGCTGTCCCCCACAGCGTGTCTGAGCTGGGTAATGCCCACCTTCACCCCTGTGGCTCAGCAGTTCCCCTGAGGCTGCTGGCTCTGCACTGGGAGGTAAAATCCCCTCTCCTGCACTGCTGGTCAGTCCTGAGCGAGGAAGAGGGATTAAGCTGTGATTGCTGATGCTCAGTAACCACCACACAGTGCTTTGACAAAGGCCTCAGAATGAGGCATCAAGTCCAGCCCTGCTTCTAGAAGATGTGATGGGCTGGGGTGGTTTTTAGCCCACGTGCCCAGCCAAATTCCCACAGGAAGTGGATGGGGCTCTCTGCCATCCATCTGGGAAAGGTCCCAGTGTGTGGGCTGATGGGATCCTGACACTCCACACTGCTAGTCCCAAGTTCAGCCTTCTCAAGCCAGAATTCAGTGTTTGATAACGTGTTATTTTCAGCTCTGCTATTGAGGAATTACTGTAATAGCAAAGCCTTCTCACTTACTTCCTTTGTGCTTTATTTCTCCCTCAACAGAGCAGAAATTACAGTACTTACCTCCTTTATGAACAGCACCAGATGATGCATGATACCTATTATTTATTCCATACCTATGAAAAGCAGCAAGATTTTACCTTTGGGTGGAGAGACTGATGAACAGGAAACACAGGATGTTGTGCCCAGTTAGACCTTTTTATACACTGTGTTTGACCATATGACAGGCACTCTGGAAGGAAGAGATCTTAGTGATCACTTCAGTCAGGCACATCAAGTCCCAGAATTTGGTGAAGGCATCACAAATTCCAGAGGATGGGAGGAAGGGAGGAGGAATGATATAACCCCCTGGAGAACAAATAACATATCAGAACAGAAGAGCAGAGAAGACATTTCATATACAGGACTGAAACACACAGAACTAGGAAGTAAAGACTCCAATTTTAGGCCTCATCAATAGACTTCAAACAGCCACTCAAAAAGCATCCACTGGTGCTTTGCTAAAATTACAAACTGTGCTAAAAGCAGGCAAGTCCTAACAGCGCTAGTTCTAAGGGTACTTAGGATACTTGATATCAGCCTTTAAGGACCCTTAAGATCAATTTGTTATTCTGTAATTAAGAGGGAAATAAAGATGAAAAAACAAGCAGGAAAGATGAGATACAAAGGATCCCTTGTACAGCCCGGTGCAATTTCTTACACCAGCTTTTACCAAATATCCATTTCAACTTTTGTGATCACCTACTTTAAGTTTCCTTGAGGGAATTTCATAATTAGTCCTGATTTTTAGCTCTCCACAATTATGCTCTGACCAAGTGTTTCAATCCACCTGTAAAAACTGACCTTAAAACTCAGAGGTTTATCAAAAGACTCCTTCAAGGTCATCTTTACACTCCAGTACAGAAACTGGAGATAACAAGTACAATTAGGCATTTATAAACTCAAGGCTCTCCCACTACAAACATTTAGGGGAGAGAAGCCCTTCAAAACATTATTTTCTCAAAAATACATTTTCATCACTTCTTCCTCCAACATGACAAGCTGTTCCTTAGGTTGGGAGTTTTTATAGGGCTTATGGAAATTAATTGCGTGGCTTCCGCTGAAAGTCAACGTGGGGGAGGAGGGCGAATTCCCTGAGGAAATTCTCTGAATAAAACTTTCTCTTGAAATAAGAGAGTGGGCTAAAGGAAAGGCTTTATCATGGCACTTACTCCTGGGCTTGCTGAACACAGTCCAGGCACTGTGGCAAAGCCACTGCAGGAATTCACTGCACCTTTCTGGCCCTTTTCCCACTCATTTGTTACTTCCCCTTGCACAGGGATCACTGTGCAGCCCCCACGGAGATCAGACAGGCTTTATGTGGCTTTCCAAATGCTGGAGCCTCTGTGTTCCAACAGGCAGAGCTGGGCTTAAAATCCTTCCTGGGGCTCAGGCCTGGACTAAAGCCAAGTACCACTGTAAGGAAATACAGAAGTTCAGAATTGTAGCTGTTTTACATCACCTGTAGAGCTTCCCTAAAAAATAAAACATAAACTTGCATTTCTGGCAAATATATCTAAAGCAGAATAACCCCTTTAGAACCACCATCAGGGGAGAATGCTCAGCCTATTAAAAATAATATGATTCTGTTTATATAAGTATACTAAGAGAGAAAAGTGCCCAAGTGAAACCTTAGGAATGAAGATCTTCTCAGGTAAATACAAACATGATTATCAGCACTGCCTAGCTGGGTTCCCAGTGATGCTTTCCTAATTCTGGGCATCCACTTCATGAATATCAAGCTCAAAAGTTGTAAAAAGCAAATTCCTTTAAAGGATGTCAAGGTGATTATTCAAGGTGAAGAAATTCCAAATTGCCAGATAACTTCTAATAGTAAAAAAAAAAAAACCACAACAAAAAACAAACCCAAACTAAAAAGGACAGCCTTGAGTGGCACAAAATAATCTCCCTGTAGCTGGTCACAAGGCAGAAGTTGGACTCTGCCAAAGAGCATCTCAAAAGTGCTGCTCCAGACGGGCCAAGAGCAGACTGTGGCAGAGGCTGAAGAGCCCCAGCCTGGTGACCCCTCTCTGCTCCACAGCCCGGGGCTCTGGCCCGTCTGTCAATGCCAGGGGCTCCCAGCAGGGAGTGCTTTATTATGCCAAAAAGATGCTCCAATAAGGGAGGGTCAGCCCTGAAGCATCTCCGTGAGGAGATTTAATTAGAGTTTTACACTGACTCAAGACATTCCCTGCACACACACAAAATTTTCAATATGAAGAGAAATGGCAGTGTATTTTAAGGCAAGGTTACTTCTGTGTTCTTTTTGTTTTCAACTTGTTTATATTTTGCCTTTTCTTGAGATGGCTCTTTACATGATCCAGTTACACTGTCCGAGCCAAAAGGTTTCTTGTGAAAAAGAGTTCAGTCATATTTTGATTAAAAACTCTCTAGGCAAATGTGCTGAAGTGTTTCACCCCCCAGAGAGCTCTATCTTTTCCTAGGAAAAGGTCTGATGAGAGCATAAAAACATCCCAGCCACACTGAACAACAGAACAACCCAAATTTGCTTCATCACTGAGTCAAAGCTGCAGAGTAGTTTGATATCAAACACATGCACAATATATAGCAATGTAATACCGTGATGCAGCATTTTGATTAAAAATATGCTGGGTAAGGAGGAGAATGGGGCTCAGTTATTTTAATACACACAGCTGCAAACTATCTGTATTAGCAGACAGAACGTTTATGGAGAGTAAAATTATATCAAAGATCTTTCTAAAAGCCACCAGAGGAAAGCTGAAGTCAACCATGAGGGCCAGAGCTATTAGAGCTGTTTCAATCATTAGGAAACCATTATCTCAAATTCATGCTGCTACCAGGATACAGGTTCACCCAGTAACATGACAGCAAATTACATGATTAATTAGCTCCCACACAGCTCAACCAGTTGAAGCTGATGCCCTACAGAAATAGATAAAACACTATTAAATGGTACCTATTGCCTCAAAAGCCTGTCCTGCAGCTATACTTCCAAAGAGCAGTGAATTTCCACATGTTTTAAGGGAGCTCTCCACCCACGCTCACTCTGCATTCACTGCTCACAGCACTGACACTGACGTGCATTTCTGTACCTGATTTTTCTTCCACCACTGAATTATTTTCATTTTTGGCCTAATTGCAGTCATCGAGTTTCCCGTGGATTCCAAACACAAACACAAAGTACACTTGCATTCATCTAATGAAAGATCCATCCTTAAGAGCACTTCATAGCTGTTTTTAAAAAGGAGGCGAAATATTTGCCATTGATTGCATTGTGTAACTATTTGGCAAAAGACACAAGGAGATAAACATTGCACAACATCCCTGGGAAGGAAGCACAAAGATGGGAAAGCTGAAAGTTTGACTGAGAATAGAACAAATGCATTTGGAATTCCATCCACCAGTGAGAAGTCAGCATCAGCAAAAGACAAAATATGGGCAAACAAAACAAAGGGTTCATTTTACTCCTTTCAAAGGCTTTAAAAACACCCCCAAACTCCTAAGACATGAGGTGAAATACATGTGTGTACAAACATTTCCCAGTGTCACAAGGCAGCACCAGTGCTCTGCTCACTCAGAGCTGGACTTTTCTCAATGTATCTTCTCCTTCGCACTGAGGAGATGGACAGGAACTGCTGGTTTAGGGTTTGAAAGCAAAGGGAGTCAACCATGGACAGAACTTCGGTGAGAGGAAAAAAACCTCTTTTTTGAAATTTGCTGAAACAACCAACCAGAGAAGGTAACAGATAAGGAAATATTTGAAACAACCTGAAAACTAAGGACCATCCAACACCCAAGTTTTTTCTGTACTTTCTTCCCACCTGCATTTTAAGATGTGTGGAGAATTTCAGCAGAAAATAGTCAAGAGATTTGCAAAATGCAGACCTTTAAGACTCAGTAAATGCTGACGCTTTAACAAAGCAATTAATGCAAAAGCAAACCGTGGTTCACTTGCGTAAGAGCTTTCTGGTGGAAGATGATGCCTAAGACACAAAGAATTCAAGGGTTTAAATACACACCAGCACAGAGACAGATGATTCAATCCTGGCACTGCAGAGAGGCAAATGCACAGAGCAGGAGAGAAAGAAGGATATTACAACACTCAGGCTTCAATATCAGAATCTCAGACCCCATCGACGACTTCATAAAAAACAGAGGGAAAACAGCAATTGTGGAACAACAAAAAGGGATTAGTAGCAGCAGATAATATTTTAGTTGTACTAGCAAAAATTATAATTGATTTTCTGTCTGTGGTGTTGGAGTTGCTATCTTTGCACCAAAAATAAATTCTCATTTTAAAAGCATAATCACATGTTAAAACAGTTCTACCTGGCATTTTCTGCCCACAAGCTCATTTTACACGTAGCATACAAGAGCCACCATTGCTCTGTCATGTCAAGAAATCCATTTCACTTCCTTAGGAATATCCAAGATTAGACAGCATTAGATTTGCTTATTGTCTATTATGCTGTAAAATCACATTGTTGGAGGAGGAACCTTTTGTCTGAATGAAGTGCAGCTTTCAAAGTAGAAAAGATCACAGAAATATCAACATATAAGCTGCTGTTAAGCCAAATTTTCAATTCAAACATACAACTATTATTCTAAATGCCAAGCACTCCTCCTCACAGCACTCCTTTTAGTTAACTCATCTGCTTTTCACTGTGGGTTTTTAAGCAGGCTACTATAATCTACATTGTCACTTGATGTAGTTTCTTCAAAAATATCTGCTTTTTACTTCCATCAGCCACCTCCCTCAAACCCTCCTTCTCAAGGGTCCACCTTTGTTCTCAAGAAGTGGGTTTTCTGGAGACTTGCTTAAACAAGAAACTCTAACTGGACATCCAGGACTGCTTTGGTGACAGCACAAACATAGCCTTCCATCCATAACCATTCCATTCCATTCTGGAAACATGGTTAGCGTTAGGGGTAGGGGTAATATGTGGTTGTGTTAATTAGTGGTAGTGGTTATTACCCTGGGTAATATGTGGTTGTGTTAATTAGTGGTAATGGTTATTACCCTGGAGGTTTCAGGATTCAGCTGGGCAATGTCACAGCTCATCTCACTGAGCCATTGCTGCATGGGAGGATGGACTCCATGAGCTCCCCAGGTCCTTCCAACTCAATCTCCAACTAAGAAATCAAAGAGGATTCAGAGCTGAGAGGTTGGAGCAGCCACTGCCACAGCACATTTTTCCATTAACACCTACTGGACTAGGAAATATGAAGAGCTGGAGCAGGGAGGGGTTGGCAGAGGAATAAACACCCAGGAGAACAGCTGGAGGAATTACAGATACTGAGGCTGTTCACTGTGCTCCATGGACACAACAAGGTTCAGTAGCTGAAACACCAAACCAGGGATTATCAACCAGAAATGATTTCCTAAACTTTCAGATTTATGGGTTACCTGCTGACAATACACCCCAGTGACATCTGCCTTGTCAGCCTTAGACCTTCTTAACTTAAACTGGAAATTGGACCATAAAAAGAAGTAAAAAGCAATAAATGTTTAAACTTAGGTATTATTTGTAATAAAGGTAAAGTACTGTTCGATATGACTATATGAGTCTGTCATGCAGCTGATTAGCCCCAAATTTAGATCCAAGTTCGATTTCTTTCAGTCCTTCACAAAAGGCTCTTTTTAAGACCTGTCTACAAGGCTCACAAAAATTTGTCATGAGCGAAAGCATCATCTTTGCTGAGCAACTGTCAAAACGCAAAAGCCAAAATGAAAGAAGGTTCTGCATGTAAAACAGGGAAGTAGAAAAGCCTGGGTTTTGGCTTCAGGGGAGCTCAGTGCTATTTTGGACACAGATATTAAATTCTGACTTAAAATACATCAAAAGAGTAGGGTATTTTTTGCCACTTGCATTTGATTTTAACACCAAACGCTGACAACAATCAGCAAAAGAGCCCAACAGTTCAGAGAGTGCAGAACTTTAGGGAGCTCAACACAGACTGACAGGCTCCAGCCAGGTTTGGTGTGTAATTATTTCATGTGTGGGCACTTTGTCTTCCATCACTGAAATGAACACCTAAAGGCAAGAACACAAAGGATCCAGGATAATCCATCACCACTCATTTATCAGAAGGAACCTGACAGGGGATACCGAGAGCTTCCTATTAGGCCTTGCAAATCGCAATTATCTGGTCATTCGTTCCTCGCAACGTGTCACTCCCAGCCTTTGGATTTTGTAAAAAATTAACTGGGCTTGAACAACTGACAATAAAAGACAAAAATCCAGACTCTTCCCCTGGATGAAAGCATCTGCCTTATGGTTAATGCTGTCTCTTATCTCCTCTCTTACCCTAGCTTTGTACCACTATTACTCGAGTCACTCTGGGCTCTCCTGCAGCTGATAAATTCCCACTGTTCACGTGGGGAAACTGAGGCACAGAACAACCCAACAAAACAGTAACTTGCTCTGCAAGAACTTAGTTTGGAATCTCTGTATCTTTAAGTGCTTTCACCACACATGGTACAGAATGAAAAGGCTGAACAGTATCCCACAATCAATGTGAGGGATAGAATCAAAGTATTACAGGCAACAATGGATCATACACAATGTAATCTTTATTTCATTTCATTCCAGGTAAAAGGTTAAATAAGTGATTCACTACTTTGCTTCTGTGCCAAACTCTTACTTTCTTTCCCAAAATACTATTTGTAAGAACAAACTTGAGCAACTCAAAAGAATAAATTTAATTTCAATGCAAAAATTTCCACATGGAGATGCTTCTGGTTGCTAAAATTAGAGGGCTTACTACAGGATTCCCCTGGCCATGACTCACAGACAATAAAGAAAGAGCAATAAGCCACAGGAAAAAGTCAAAACCAAATCTGCCAATGTTAACAAGGTCCTCCCTGTGCAGTTTTCACTCCTTGTGTTCCATGCAAAGGCAAGAGTCAGTTAAATAAACTCATAATGAAGTCAATGTCCAATTAGAAATGTGCACCACACTATTAATACACTTGTTTTCAAAGTGACATACACATTCTGCTGAGTAGCACCACCGAAATGGAAAGGGTGGTGATATCCTTTCGTAGGTAAAACCTACAGAGCAAAGAGAAAATGCCTTGAAAAATTAAACCATCGGGAATGAAAAAACAGCAAAGCAGCATCTATAAAGGGATGACAAACGAGTCACTTCACCCAGTGAAACTTCTAATGGTGCCATTTCATTTATTTTTCCCACTGGCAGTTGGGAAAATGGGACTAGTAAACTAAGTGTACCAAACCGCTCCAAATCATTACAAATGAAGATTATATTTAGAGGAGAAAACTATGAAGTCATCGGCTGCAATTTGCTACCCAAGCTTTTTTCATTTAACCCATCCATAGGGCTCCTTGTAAACACATGAATACCTGAACACCCAGAGAATGCCCTAAAGTGAAATTAAAAAGTAATAACAGTTATTTTTAACATCAGGTAAAGAAAGCAGAGCAAAGCAGTTCCACTCTGTGTTCTCTGCAGTCAGAAAGGGCATTTAGGTGTCCCCTCAGACCCCACTGTGCAGTTCCATCACCTGGAAAAAGTTTCCCCTTTGCAGAGTTGCTGTTGAAACTACAGGACTTTAATTGCCTTTATTTCCAGGTATGACTTGCATTTTGAGATCTTTTTATTGTGACACACCCCTAGAGCTTCCTCCCCTCACTGGTTCACATTTGAAATCACTTTTATCCCCCCTCACGTAGCTGTTTAGTTTTCCTCTCAAATAACCAAAGGTTACTTGGAATCACGGAGAGGTAAAGAAATAAAGTCATTAATAAATACATTCACAGTAAGTTCACATCACATTATACAATATAATTTAAATAAAGCTGTGCTGGCTAAGCCACCAAAATATGGAGACCCTCTCCCTCCACCTTATTCCAGCTCTGCTCTTTCTGCTCCTCATCTCTGACAAGGAATCTACAACCAATGCAGATGGGAACACTTGCTGTAATGCATTTCTGAATTTGGCAAGCAGCAGTTTTAATTTATTCCTTTCAGACTGATTGTCTGCTGCAGCAAAGCAGCCTCAGATCCCCATCCCCCAAAATGGAAAGCTAAAAACAAAAAAAAAGGGGGGGTTAAAGTAATCATGTTAGAAAATCACAGCTTTAGCAAAAGCTTTGATATCATTATTAGGCTCACACAAATTTCCTCTCTTATCTAACTTGTTCTTTACTGTCTTAATTAGTTCAACCACACGTAGTTTGTGTTATTTTTTTTAAATTTTTGACACAGAAACAAGCAGTTAAACTAGTATTTGCTGTCTTTAATTACACATTAATATCTTCATCCTTAACTTTCTTTTTCATTGAAAGTACAGGGATTCCCTGCAGTGCAATATTAATGTTCTGCTCTAAATGCTGCAAGGGCATCTTCTAATAGTTGGGACTGAGGAACAACTTTTAATTAATTGCCACCTTTTAATGGCACAGTTTCACACAAACATTACCTTTAAGGCAAACATACATCAAAGAGTCACAAATCTGCTCTTTCACAACAAGGCTGCAGTTCCCCAGTACCACTAAACTCACTGAGGGTCTGCTCTGGATCTGTGCACGTTCTGGAAAATGAACATGCAGATCAAGGCTGGTACATGGCCCAAAAATTCAGCTTTCTCACTTCCCAGCTATGGAGGGTACCAGCTAATCTGCCCCAAAGTAGATTGGAATGATTCAAATCACTGTGCTCAGTCACACAGGACTGAACATCACACTCCCAGCAATCCTACCTGGGGGATTATTTGTGGAACGTGACACCTGAACATCCACAGTCACCAGCCCCAGGTCCCTTCTGGCTCATGTCTCCACGACAGGCACACAGAGCTGTTCCCCTCAGCCCACAGAGCTCACAGCACACCTGAAGTGAAGCTCCACACACTGGAGAGAAATTATGGAATTTTAACTCCATGCACTCTCTTTCCATAGCAGTTGGTTAGAATAGTTGTTGAAAACTGAATAAATTAACCAGATTTTTCCTCCATGTTAAAACACAAGCTGTGGCTGCCCCATCCCTGGAAGTGTTCAAGGCCAGGTTGGAGCACCCTGGCCTGGTGGAAGGTGTGGAATGAGATGAGCTTTAAGGACCCTTCCAACCCAATTCTTATTTCAATAATTAACTGTGGATAAAGCAACATCCAAGATCCTTGTCTTTTGTATTGTATGGATAGAAATTATTGTCAGATTAATGAATATCATAAGGAACATTTAGTTTTAATCAAAGTATTTCCTTTGGACAATCTGTGTTGATCAATGCCTGCTGGTTTTCTGTAATTACTTTGTAAGAAAATATGCAGCTGTACAGTACTTAATGGAATGAAATTAAATTCAGCATATAACTACAGCCAAAAAAAAAAAAAAAGCACTGACTTGGCATAACAAAACAAAGAAGATTACTGCAGAAAACCCTGCTGTCAGATATATCAACATATTAGGAGATTAAATCAAGAGTAAAATGTTTAAAATAACTGTATCTCAAAAGATGCACAAAACTGTAAAGCCTGTCTTCTGTATCCTTGGGATCTAAACAGGTCACAAAGCACCTGTCAGGTTCCAAAGTTAACACAACAGATAACCCCAGAGAACTGCACTGAAAACAAAGCAGAGACACAGAGCAAATTAAGAGAACTTTATGTTAAAATTTACCTCTTACACAAAAAGTTCAACTGGATTACCCCCTCCTCTCTCTGGAGCAGAGTTTATAAGGTCTCTTTGGCTACAAACAATAAGATGACCAATATCCCATCCCTGGTACCTTACTGGATTGGATCTTGTTGGAGCTGTCTAATAAAGCCCCTCAGGAATCAAAACTGTGGATTTGTTTCCTCCCAGTTGTATTCTACTGAGTACTAAGCAGTAAATACACATAACTAAGAGAGACAGATTGCCATTACATTTAACAGCAGACTGCTTTCCCCCCTTATTGAACCCAAACACACACAAAGCAGCAGGATAAAGGAACAGCCAGCCCATCCCTGCTCTTGTCATTTTACTTTTAAGCAGAATTTCTACTACGACACTTTGGAGTGATCCAGACCACCAGACTTCTTAGCTTTCTGTTGTGGGGAAACACTGCTGAGAAGAAAATTAAGAAGACTAGAGAATTAAAACTTTCCTCCCATCCCCTAGGAGCCAACTTGAATACTTATTACTGTATTTCAGAGAACCAGAAGTAGTCAACAGTCTTCACTGAAACAACCCTTTCTCTAACAGGGTCAGGCTTCTTTTCTGTAAAACAACCTGTCTAAAAGCAACTGGTGTCATCTCTGCTTGGTAAGCAGCAGGGAAAACTGAAGGAAAATCCCAAACAAACCACACATGGCTGTATCATAAAATAACTCAAAATTATGATATTTTCAATAGCTGCTGAAATTCATTATGATCTGAATTCCTAAGCACTTATTTTCCTGTAACAAAGCTGTCAAAATACTGGTTTCCTCTTTGCTCATTATTCTCTATTATATTCTGCATGGTTTGAAATTTCACTTGAGGATGTTGCTGTTTTCTGAAGCAGAGCTGTAGGTGGCAGTTTGGATATTCTGCAGATTTTCCTTTAAAGAAACTAAATACTACATATACACTATTTGTATTCCTGTGAAAAATTCCAGAGCAGCACAGTCATTACACCAACCCCCTCCAGCACCACTGTTTAGTTATTTAACAAGCTGATGAAGTAGAATATAGAAGGGACTAAAGATATTTTCTATGTAGTTGAACCAGGTGAAATATGAGAGTCACCCAAAGCTCCTGCACAAACCTCTGACCCCCGAGAACAGCACGGCAGTCACGGATAAATGCAATGTCAGTGCAAGGCAACACCCTGCAAGTGCCTCTGACACAGCCCCACAAACCAGCTGGGGAACAAGTGCTCAACAACTGGCTGAAAATAAAAGGAAAACAGCACAATGCTGTGATCCAAACTGGGCACAAGGCACCAAACGGTAAAATTAATGTTCCATCGACACGCTACACGGCTGCAAAGTAATTAAACTTAGTCTTGTAAATATTATTGTCTTACAATAGAAAGAACTAATTTTTAATCTTTTTTTTTTCTTCATATAAAAAGGGATTAATTTGTGGAGCAAAAGGGTCACATGTTGCAGCAACATGTTCTTTTACAGTTCCTGTTGCACTGTCTTTGCTAAAACCAAGCTAAAGGAATTCCATGAGAAACTTAAACATGAACAGGGATATGAAATGAGCTCCAAGTATTGAAAGTTATTGGAAACTGATCTCTTCCTTATTAATACAATTCCCCATCATGTACGAAAAGAGATCTCCATGTTCCAGAATGCAAACAGAGTTTTAATCTTTAATTATATTCTCAACCTCAGCTCTTCTGGAGAGAAGTATAGATGTGGGCCTGAGGATTATTGCTTTATTACATTATCATCTCCATGGTATTTAATGAATATTGATACTTAATGCAGCTTTGCCAGTATGGGGAAAGAAGAATTTCAGAACTGCACAAAGAACTTGTGATGACTTTTCTAAAAATGGGAACATAAAGCCACACACTTTGCTCTTCTCCTCTTGAATCCTTCAAGGAGAGGCCAAGAGGTTGGAGTCCAGCTCACAGCACTGAATTATTGCCAAATATAAATAACCCCAGTGCCCACAGCCTACACCTGGCAAACTGGTACATCTTGGAAGCCCTGAATGTCTGGGTTGGAAGGGAATTTCAAGCTGTTCTCATTCCCCCCTGCCATGGGCAGGGACACTTTCCACTAGCCCAAGTTGCTCCAAGCCCTGTCCAACCTGGCCTGGAGCACTTGGTTTCAAAGTGTGAATCCCCAGCTGGCATTTCAGATCTCTAACACAGCATGCTTCAAACAATTTCTCCTAAAAAATACAAAACATGTGGACATTTACTGCCTTAAGCATGCTTTGTCACTACCTTTAGAATATCCTGCCTTTCTCTCAGAAGGAAAACCCTAGAACCTAGAAAGCAATTAGATGCTGTTTATAAAACAAAATGCTGAAAAAAAAATGCTTTCCTCCAAAACACTCTTGGCAAAGGGCTCATCAGGATTTTTCCTTAATGCAAAAACGATACATTATACAAGTTACATTTCAAATAATTTATTCTGACACATTTGATGACTGGTCGTATATTCTATAAATATATATGTATGTGTATATATATATATATATACACACACACACACCTTTCAGTTAACTGGTAAAAATAGCAATAGACTTTACAGTACATAATTCTATGTACACAGTACACAAACACAACAGAATCTGACAGTGCTACTTATATGACAGGAGCATTAAATTGACAGGGAATTAATGCTATGACAGAACAGCACTTTGACTATGTTGGTACTGAATCAAGCCACAATAAACACAGAGCCTGGGATATCTGCACGTTTATTTTCCAAATCCAGATGAACAGACACTTGCTGAGCCAGTAAACTAACTTTTTTTAAGGAGACCACTCATTAAAGAGCATCTTTATCTAATGTAGTTCCAAAGGATGGAGAAAGGATAGACTTCTTTTGAATGTATTCATGTTCTCTAGAAGAATCCAAATGGATTCTGAGGTGCAGAGAGCACATTAGAGACCTCCTCCATCTCACCCAGAGCAAGTGGCCAAAACAACCTGGCTGTCCAGAGTCTGTATCCCCAAGTCCTTATTACCTCCTAAAAGAAAAAAGTTATCTTCACAGATTTGTGGCACATTTATCTAGAATAATATCACGGGCAGCATTGTCTTTTTTTTTTAATATAGGAAAAGTAATTTTGCTGGTGTGCTCCCAGCAATAGAGTACAAATTCACCAAGATTTTTGCTCAATCTATTACAATGTTTTCACTGCCAGGTTATGGCATCCATCAGACCACAAGAGATTTACAAGACAAGTTGAAGAGCCTTAAAACAAAAAAATTGGACTCTCTTTTACCCAGACCTCTCTGTTCACTGAGCCTGAAGTTGTCAAACAAGAACCAGACTTCCTATTGTTTATTGTTTATAGTGTGCTTATTTTTCCAAAACCACAAAGTGACAAGAAATGACCCTAAAAGGCACCATAAAGGGCAAGAGTGTCAGTACCTTTTGTGGTGATCAAGTTGTTCTTCTGGCAATTCTTTTGCAGACAGAGAAGACAGATGATTCATCTGGGAGTGCTAAGAAGGCTCCCACACAACAGAGCTATCCATGTCACAGGGTTTCCAACTGAGACCCCTAAAATTCCCATTAAAACTACCTGACCCTCTTGTGTGAGACAATGAACTCACTGCAAGAATAGTCAACATCCTGTGCTTCCTCTTTTCCCTCTTCTTCCTCACCTCACAGTGACTCACTGCTGTCATTTTCCAGCTGGACAGTGACACACCAGAGTCTGTTGGGATCCCAAAAGGGGGTCCCAATGTCAGAGACCATCTCTGTGGGCAACCCCTGGGAGCATTCTGTTCCCTGAGGGTCATGGAGACAACTCCCCACCTGGGAATTCACTTGGGAGATGTGGAGCCAACAATACAAGATTAATTAGCCGCATCAATTACTGCATTTCCAGAGGAAAGGAAAAACTAAGCCATCGTTTCTTATTGTCTTTACTTCTTGATTTGAAAGCAGAGGCAGCCCCCCTGGCTTTCACAAGGGCTGCACACAAACACTTCCCCAGTGCCTGGGAAGGAGCTGACAGCTTTCAGCACTTCAGCAAACCCAGCTTTGAGATTCCTCAACAGAAGGAAGGAACCAGCAGCCAGATGAGAAGCATGTGAGGGAACGCATCTATTAACACGTACAGGGAGATGTCTTGTTAATAGGAGCCAGAAGGAGGGACAAAGCAGGCAGAGAAAGCAGCCAGCAGTTAGTCATTTCTCACACAGATCATTTGGCTAGAAATGAGACACACATCAATCCAGCCTTCCTTTCTGCACTCGCAGAGCCAGTGAAAACCACTCTGAAAAGCAAACCCCAACAGCAAAAGGCCTCTCTTCAAAGCTGCTCCGCACCCTGAGGAACCCTCAGGTCACGTAAACAGCTAGAAAATGTGAATTTTCTGGTAGTGGTTGCATAGGACAAAGACCTTCCACATTCAAAATCACCTTTTTGATTCAAAATTGCTGCTGCTGTTTCAGGTATTAACAGGTGAAAAACTGGAGCTTCTCACTTCCAAACCAGAGCACTACCCAAGACACCCTGGGGCTGGAGAGGGATAAAGGGCTGGGGACCCACCAAGAATCAGCTTTGCCAGCAGTAAACCCCTTTCTCCAGCTCCTCCTGTGATAATAAACACAAGAAGAGATGGTAGAGCCTCTAAGACAGACTGAGAAGGTTTAGGGTTCAGTTTGTCCCACTGTTTTTTTTTTAAAAAAAGGCATTTTGGAGAGGAAAGAAGAAAAGCAAAGCAGAGCCCGAGGGCTCCAGTGAACAGTGAATGGACACAAAACTTGATTCTCGTGCTCTTATCACCACCCTCATGAGAAGAAACAGCATTTGGGGATGTTTAGTTTGAGGAATACAACTTGCAGTCTCACCACAGCAGTAAAGATCAAAGATAATTGCTCAGCTTGCACCACTGCCATTAAGAAGGTAATGCAATAACCAAAGTTACTCATGCAGCTTCTTCAAGGAACAGGAACATAAATAAATAAGCAGATTAGTAACATGCTCTCTAATGCTCCCTTTAACTCAAATGAAGACATGTTTACTATCAAACTATCCATGTGCAAAATCTGCATTAAATTAAAGCAGGTTTTAGAAGATCCTTTGTCCAAATCATCACCTCATGAGCAAGAGTTTCTTGCATTCCTTTGCTGGCAGAAAGGAATGACTGCAGTGTTGCTCTTTGCTCCAAGCTGCTCTCCTAAAACAACATTTTGGCATACAGCTGGTTTTAAATACTTGTGTTCAAGAAAGGCTCCAGATAATATAGTTGCTCTGAACGGCATTTAATAGACACTTGACTCGTCGTTACTCAGCCCAAAGACTTGTCACTGAACTTAATTTTAATAGCACACATCAAAGCAAAAACAGACCAAGAAATAGTTACCCCTTTCCTGATGAATTAATAAAGCTAAAAATAACCCAAGTCCTTGAATTGCCATGGGAATATTAGTATTCAGGATGCCCTTTCAAGGAGATCTGTAGTTTTGCACCTGGATGTTTTCTTCTTTTGCATTTTATAAAGAATGAGGGGGGGGAAATCACAGTATGATTCATCATTATTTGCATGAAACTACAGCAAAATCAAGATATTAAAATCCATTTGTCACACTTCCATTTTTTTTAAATACTTTTCATAAGCCTATTTTCATAAGTCTTTTCATAATCTGCTTCTGCCCTGTGTTGGAGACAAGATATTGAGCTCAACAGGTATTTGATTTGACTTAATATAACTATTATTCTCTTAAGACACACCAAGATAGCAAATAAGAACAAATAAGGAAAGGGCAAAGAGAAGCCAGAGAGGAGGAAACCAGTGAGAGATAAAGGACCAGCTCAGCAGAAACACATTTTCCCTGTGAATAATGCTGGAAGTGGTAATAACATACTGAAACATAATTCAACTACTGGCTGAAGTTTAGCTACCACACTAAAATTTCATTCTAGCTGCAAATTCTAGGTAAAAATTCTGGGTAAATGCACCACTGAAGGAAAAATCACCTGCAGATAAAAGGACACACAATACTTTTAAATATGTGTATTACATATCTCACATTAAGATCAAAAAATCCCACCAAAATATTTTAAGAATTTCTGAAAAAACTGTGGCAACTGGTACCACAGAACTCCAGTTTAGACTTCTTGGAGAAGTCCATATGAAGCTCTGGATACTCCAACAGAGGAGGAAAACTAACTGGCCAGTTTTGTCACAATATTCCCAGTTCTTCCACACCTCTGAGAGGAACAACATCTGGTTTTCAAACTTCTGCTAAGCCACCCTTCTAACTCCTCTTTGTCTGATGTATTGGTAAAACAATAGAACATTTTATGGATTCTTGAATTACCAGCACCTTAAAGTTAATATACAAGGGCAAAGCTCTATTGACTCTGATTTTTTCCTCACTGTCATCAAGACAAAACCTCTACATGTAGAACTGTGGGCTCTGGTGACAACAGGGGCTTTTATTATTGCAGCTCTAAGGTTTCTGATAGCACAGTGTTTATACATCAGTGACTTGTTTCATGAAGAAAAGCAGGCACTTTTCACAAACTACAAGGATGCTCAGTACAGTGAACAATTGCTTAGCACTTCATTTTCCCCATAATAATCATTTTCTTACATGTAACTAAATATTTTAGGCAGTTTATTAATTTATAAGCTTAGCTGTGGACATCCCTGCGTTTTTGGCATCAGCACACAGGCTGCCTGAAAGTGTTGATACTCTCTGTCCTCAAACAGTTTCTAAGTGTCCTCATAATTGCTTGTCACCTGTAAAAGAGGTCCAGATCCAACGCAGCATTAACATATGGTGAACAGATGGACTCGGAACAGACATTTGCCGAGAAAAGTACTCACACCAAAGACTTTTTGGCTTCAGTCTTTCAGGACCTTCAGAAAAGTCCTACTTGAAGCTCCAAGTCATACTAATCAGGGGAACATTGTTCCTCAATGACAACCTCGTGTTGCAGAAACTTTTCATGAGCTGCTACAAAGGAGAATCCTTGCAATTTTTCTGCTGTGACGGCACCTCCGTGAACGGGAGAAACAAAATATTGGTTCCATAGGGCACCCACCCATCCACCAAGAAAGAGCTATATTGTATGAAACAAGAATTCAAGCACAAGGGTGCTGTTTAAAAAAAAATAAAACCCCAAACGAAACAATAAAAAGTTTAAAAGGAATAATGTGCCCCCCCAAATGGAAACTCTTCCAGACCTTCCATTACTTACTGAGGAGGTAAGACAAGAGTTGTTGGCTGGGCCTTCGGTCTGCGCTTTGCAGAGACTCCCATCTGGTTGGCCGAACGTTTCAGGGACTGCTGATTCAAGAGGCCAGATGCCAGCCCAGCATGGTACTGCAGCTGGAGGGGGAAAACACAGAGATTAGAATACACACCACTGCAGCACTCTGTCTGTGTCAGTCCTCCACTACCTGCACCGTGGGACTCAAATTACAGCCAGTCAGTTAATGTGAGGCATTTCAGACACAATGCCTGGATGGATGGAAGATGATGGGAACAAAAGCACATGGGAAAAGTCTGCTGTGAAATAGGCATCAGGAGAAGTTATGCATTAGGGAAAGTAAGAGGATGAATCAAAGACTTCCTCTCAAGTCTAACTCTCCTGAAACTTGGGCTTGCTTTTAAATGTTGAGACTGTTTCTCCTCTCAAGGGACCAAGCATTCTTACTTTTAGGAAGATGATAAGAGGAAGACAGAGGCAACCCTTTCACTGTATAAACCAGCTCCTTAGAAATAACACTCATCTTTTGCTTCTTAAACATAAAACCACAAAACATTCTCAAAGAAGTTTCTACCACTGTAAATAAAAATCTTGCCTTTAAAATACCTGCTTGCACATCTCCATAGCATTGCAGAAAGATTCACATGCAGTAGCTTTCTCCTCTAAACTTTTCTTTTTCTTGCCAATAAAAGACAAATTTATGAAGGACACAACGTGAATCTGCAGGATTTTGAGTGCCCTCCCACAGCTCCCAGATTTAAGAGCAGCTCCAGGGCTGTGCCTGCCCTGGAACCAGCTCCAAGTGCAACAAGTTACAAGTTCCCCTCTAAACCCTTTCAATGACATTGTTATGTCCCTATTTTTAAAGCAGAAGATTCAGTTTCACACATACACAATTTCCTTCATCATTCCAAGGCCTTCATCAATGCCTTTATTTCTGTTGTTTAAAGATTTGTCCCGAAAAAGGTGAACCATTTCACACGTTAACACCTCTAATCCCACGGTCTGCACCTAAAGAAAGGGTTATGGTTAGGAAACCACAACTTCAAAATATTCAGAAAATAAAGTGGTCTTAGGCCAAGCAGTTCTGCAGGGACTGACTGCAAAGGAGGGACCAAAGCCTGGAAGTGATCCACTTGAAAATGGCTCTGGAAAGGAGGGAAGGGATCCTGTGAGCCAAACCAATGTCAGTGCTCAGCACATCCCCAAGGATTTCCAGCAGGCTTCTGACCTCAGCCCTGGCACAACAGGAAGACCACTGGAATTCCTAATGGGAAGAGAACCATGCTCTGCCAGGGAAGGGGGGATTGTCCTGCCCAACCAAGGAATTTTGTTCAGATTTGGTTTTCTCTGACAGTTTTCTGAAATGAAAACAAATCAGTGACAGCCACGGAGGGTCCATTTGAAAGGTGACGTTTCAGTGGCAGGGGCTCAGTTTTCAATCTTCACAACCTGAATTTCAGGGAGTGCAAAATGCAGGGATTAAAGGGAAAGACAGCTCTGCCACAAGATCCCTTGGACTCCAGGAAAATGCTTTTCCCTTTTCTCCTTGCATCTTGCCCCGAGCAGCCCTCCCTCACCAGTTTGTGCTGGTGACACCTTCACTGGTGTTCCCTGGGCAGAATGACACCGACAGGGATTTCAGGAAAATAACACCATTTGCACACTTGCTCAGAGGTGGAGTTAATCACCAGTGTTAATCAGAGATGGATTTTAAAAGCAACCTTTCAAAAACATTTCATAACCTCCCAGTCTGACACTCAGTGCTCAGGCACTAAAAAAAACAAACCCAAAAGGAATTAAAAAGAAATATATTCTAAAAAACAATTCTGTCCTTCAAGGCTGACTCCCAGTGATTAAGCTATTTTTATTAATTATAAGTATTTCTTCATCATCTACCTTTGCTCCTAGGAATGCAGATCCAACTGTCAAAATCTATAAGGGCGATTAAATATTTACCAAACCATCTTTATAATGGGAGAAAAGGTCAAAGTTAATAAAACTGACAGGCAGCTTCTGTCCAACTTGATTTATGCATTATTCAAGTATCACACACTGCACTGCACAGGATGCACTCCTTTTTGGGGATGGAGGGTGTTAACTGAAAGTGTTTCTTAATCATTTGTTCTGAGGAGCAGAAACAAGACTGAAAATAGTGCCAAAGCAGGACCACAAGCACTCAAACTACAGCCAGGAGACTCATCAGTCTGATGGATAATACACGTGCCATTCAGCTCCTTTTTCCTCTTGCAAGAGAAACACCTTTGTCTGCCAGCATTGACCAGGAGAGAAAATCTCAGCCAAAACCACACCAATCCCCCCAACTTCTTGTTACTAATAAGAGAATGTTCCTGAACACATTTTCTCCACCTGAATGTCCTGTGAGAGGGTGCTGTGGGTGCTGAAAGGCTCATGTAGGGGAGCTGAGATGAGCTCACAGGACATGAACTTTTTAAGGGTTACCAGAATGGCAAAGAGCCCCAGCTTTAGCCATAAAATATGGTAAATACTCACTGAAATGAGCCCTGGTGCAGCACAAGCAATACTGCAAATCATTCCCTTACCAGCTGCAAAGGAAGTCCCCATCATACAAGGCTTTATTACACAAGCATCCATGTCTTTCAGCTTTGGGGAATTCCAACTGGTTCATGTGTCTTTACTGCCTAATGAAATATTCCTGCACACAATTTCAATGAGATGGATCTTTTTCCCCCAATACGTGCAGATGAAACAGAAAATCTATTTCGGAAAACCAAGAAATCAAAGACAACGACAACAAAGATCAATTTACAACATTTAGCAGCCAGGATTTGCCCCAGTGCCAACTTGCACAGCTTCATGATGAGTCTCATGATAGCTGATATTTTTCTTAAAAGTGCAGTTCCAAGTAGATGTGTGAATTCCACATTTTCAAATCAAAAGCGACTCCAGTTCTCAAGGATGTAGGAAAAGTACTGAAAATAACACTTCAATATATACAAAAGCTTTACAGGAAGGTAAATAAAAACAGAACTTGGATTACTTTAAAAATTTTCTTAAGATTCATTATATTTCTATGTTAGTGGCCACATGGCCTATGTTTTCTAGAAGGAAATATTACCACTCATGTTTTAGAGGTGCCATAATTCACATTTTCAGTGTTCCTGAGTATATGAAAACTACATTCATTTATTAACAGCTCTTAATCTTCCTCACTAAGTGAAATACATCACAACAGAGAGAGCACTTGGGAGTCACTTTCCTCCTGGCTGTAATTGGAAGGAGGGCAATTTCTTCAATTTCACCTGAACCATTTAAACAGAAAAGGTGTATTAGAGCATTACAGACTTGATTTAGCTCTGAAAGCATTAATACTTTCTAAGATGTTAATCACCTAATGTCTTTTATTTATTCTGCCCCAGTGACTCCTCTTACCAGAAATAAAATTAAACCAACAAAAAACCAACCCCTTCCATCCCCCCAAAATTCCCACTGTGTTCTGCAGATGCTCCTTAAGGTTTGGAGCAGACAGAAAACTGCTCCAGCCAAAGGCTCCTCAGAAAGGCCCCTTCATTCACTGACCAGCTCCTCACAGGTTTGTCTCTTGGCCTGTAGGACTGCAGTGTATGTTATGAAATACAAACATGGCCAGTTATAACGTTAAAAATTAAAGCTCCATCATTAGAATGACGCTGGGTCTAGAGGTCTTTGGTTTCCATAATTCATGGGCTGGAGGTTTTGCATGTGCTGAGTGCTGAGCAAACAAGTCAGTGCACTGCACTTACTGACAAGGCCAGGCAAAGTTGCAAAATTGGTTGAATGAAGGTAAAAGTCAGGGAAAAGCAAAACAACAGAAGGAGAAAGAAAAAACCATTCACTTGGAGCATTAGCAACTGATCACATCAGCTCACAAGTTGCACATGACACTTACATATTGCCAATATTTAAAGCTTTTTAAGCACCAACAGGTTT
Source organism: Anabacerthia variegaticeps (assembly GCA_035583185.1). Classification (NCBI taxonomy): domain Eukaryota; kingdom Metazoa; phylum Chordata; class Aves; order Passeriformes; family Furnariidae; genus Anabacerthia; species Anabacerthia variegaticeps. The sequence goes on along the minus strand of JAWWEW010000038.1, from coordinate 4,452,346 downwards.
CCTTTAGAATGATGTTCTTTATAATCACATTATCCTATTATTTTTCCATTCTTAGGTAAATACTTACTGACCATACACATAAACAGAAAAGCATTGTCTCAGATATAGGTAATATAAAAAACTGTTTATTTCATTCCTCCAAGACACAGACATTGAGAGAAGTGGCTGACAGATACTACCCACTGTAGCATTTTCTGAGTTCCCTGCAATCCTGGGGATGCACATTTGCCTCCTTTAAGATGCACAGTGCTCTGCCCCTCATCATTAAACTATTTTTCCCTTCCAGCTAACAAGGGATTTGTCCATTATGATAAAAATCTACTTGTTCTTTTGAAAAGAGCAACAAGCAAGACACTCCCCCAGTTTCATCTCTGCAGACTAAAGTAGGCAAGAGAAAAATTACACCACCTTAATTGATATTTTTTAGCTTCTCTGAGATAATGAGGCTGGTTTGGAAATTCTCTTTCTCTCCAAACAACATTTGATCATTTTAGGATAGCTGAATTCTTGACTTGACCAAAACAGATTAAATAAACCAAAAGAAATGCCTCTGATTTCTTTACTCCTTGGCTTTCCTCCTGTGGAACTGGGTTGCAGGCTTTTCAATTAATAGGAAAGCTAGACATTTTGTCTTTATTCTAGTTTAGTTTAATTAAGACACTTTTTTCTATTTTTTAAAAATATTTATGCCCCCCAAACACTTTCCACCTTACAAGAACATTTAAGCAGCAAATACCTGTCTGTGACAAGACCAAAGGCTGCCCCCGTTCCTTTCTTTTCTAAAATCCCTGTACCAAAGTTACTGCACCTTTCTCTAAACCCCCTGACCTGACTAAGCTGGGCAAGCAATGAGCTCACACGTCTCTTACAATCCTCTCACATGCCCCTGGCACCAAAAGGCACAGAGCCAGGGCCTCATCCTGGTCAATAAAGCAGGATATGGAGCAGCCTGAGAACATCAGCGTGCACAGGCTTGCTTTTCCCTTAGGTCTCTCCTCCTCCCTCCCTCTGCCTGAGAGTTCAAAAACAAGTTTAGATCTTTTTATTTATATATATAATAACACAGTAGTAGGGAATGCATTGCTACATATCCCTGTTTCTCTTTGCTACAGTTTTTATTCCACAGTCTTTGAATTCCCGTTGTTGCTGAGAGTGCTGTTTTAATTACTGTCAGATTTCAGCCTTAAAGTGTGTTCTTCCCATACTTTTCTTTTGAAAACATTGAAGTTCTGCTGATGAACTACTGCTGATGAATGTTCCCTCACTCCAATACTGCTTGCAAGCCTTTGGCTTTTTACCATGCAGAGATAGCAAATCTGGCAGCACTTTCTGCAAGGAATTGGTCAAAACTTCAGCATCTGCATCCTTGCTGCCAATAAAGTGACCTGCACTGTTCAAAGTCTCTGCAAAAGCCACTACTCCTCCTCCACACCTTTTTTTTTTTCTTAAAGTATTCTGGAATCCATTTAATAATTACAGCAGTGACATATTCTTGATTTTTGGATAATATCAACACAAAGGGACACTACACAGCCAACAGACTCTGAGTGTTAAAGAGATCTAGTCTCTGATGGGGATAAAGAGGCAGAGTAATCATAATCTGGGATTACACACTGCTTTACCTCTTTAGAAGAAAAACTACTTTATGCTTATTTAAAGCTCCAGGCACTCTGAAGGTCTTGAACATACACATTTCCTGAAGGATAACTCAATGAACTGGCCTGGAAGGGCAGAACTCCAGCACACAGCTCATCCTGAGGCAGGGATGCCATGGGTGCATGGATAGACCCTGTCAAAGCTACACCAGCCACCACCATCTCTTCCACTGGAGGCGACGACCCTGCTGTGCCAGCACAAGGGGCTGCAGGAATATTGTTTAAACTGGAGATAATTCTCCTTTAAATGGTTACTTTTGCTAACATCTCTTTACATCCAGCAGGCATTCCAAAGCAAGGCTGTTGGGAATGCTAAATTCCAGCCCTCTGGCGACAACCAATTAAAGCCTGAAGCTGGAGAGTGAATTTTGGAACAGATGCATGTGGCTTATTTCCTTCTAAGAACATTCCTACTACAGCTTCAGAATGCTCATGATCAGATTAATTTATCCTCCTTTCCAAGACAGTATAAAGTAACCCTCAGGAAACATTCAAACACGACTAAGAGCAGATCTTAAATTAAAGGCCACTATTAGAATTGGTCAGAGGAGGAGGAGGAGGTTTAAACTCTCACCCTCACATGTAACACCACAGACTTTTGCACAGACAAACCCTGGGCTCACCAGAGCTGGCTGGAAGATGGGCAGGAGCTGCATCCTGGAGGATGAGTGTCAAAAAGAAACAACCATAGAACACCTGTGGGAAAGGACCATAACCACTGCCCTGCAACCAGAATGCTGAAATGCAATGGTCCACAAAACCTGAAACTCTTTTCTTTTTCCCCACAGGCAATTAAAAAAAGAGCTTTTCTGCCCTCTACTCTAGTTTTCTGTGATCAGAAAATGTGATAGATACCATAATCCTGCCTTCAGCCTGACATTGACTTGAGGGAGACAGAGCAATCCAGCTGCAGCAGAGTGAGCTCTCCCTTCTCTGAGAAGTTACACTGAAAATTTTCTCCAGTTAAAACAGTATTATGCATTAACTTTAGACTCATTTTAAATCTTGAAAAATAGCCATTTACAGCTTACAACGTGAACTTTGAGGAATTTTACCTGAAATAGAACATCTGACATAAGAAAACATTAACAACATATGGCCAAACTTCCTTTTTAAAAAAAATAACCTCCCTACCCTCAGTGATTTTTGACTGTCTCTGCTTTTAGATGACCAAGCTGCAGTGCATGAAAAAGCCAACTTCTGAAAAATCAGGTTAAAGGATATTTCAAGTTAGACATCCAAAAAATAAGCAGACATTTATAAAAGTCTTAGTCAAATTATCTCTTTAGATTTTAAAGAGTTAAGTTATGAATGTACTTAGGAATGAAAAAAGAATCTATCAGGTTTGATTGATAAAAGTGTAGCTTTTAACTAAGACTAAAAAAACAGAAGACTGGCAACATTTTTTTCCAGAATAATATGCTTCCTCTGCTTTTTTTCAGCACAGTGCACATAAATCAAAGAAACGTTAAAGAGGCCCATACATCACAAGCTGGCATTTCTAAACTATTTACAAAATCTGTAATAGTCAAGAGGATGGAAAACACACAAGTGTGACCAGCAAAGTTCCTGAAAGAAAAAAAAGGCAGTTCTACCATCCCAGCAGGGCTAAGGTTGGAAACAACTCTTGATTGTAGACTTTCAAATCACTAAACCCAAACAATCCTGATAACACAGGGTTACAAAAAGCAAACAGGCCAGTGGATCAGCCAGAACAGAGGGAAAGGGGATTGGAGCACCCTGCCTGTTCCACCACAAACACACGGTTCTGAAGACCCCTGAGGTCATCAAGTCCAACCTCTGACCCATCTCCACCTTGTCAGAGCACTGAGTGCCACATCCAGTCATTCCTTGGACACCTCCAGGGGTGGTGACTCCACCACCTCCCTGGGCAGCCCCTTCCAATGCCTGAGCACCCCAACAGTGAAGAAATTCTGATGTCCAACCTGCACCTCCCTGGCAAAGGCTCTGAGGATGTTTGAAGTCCGTACAAAAGCAGGGCTGACCTTGCACTTGGCAAAGAGAAGCCCCAAAACCAGCAGTAACTCCAGGACTGAGCTGAGTATCCTTCAAATTTGCACATCCTGAATCTAAGCACAGAACAGACTTGGACAGATTAGGTTTTCCTAAACAACTTTTACAAATGAGAATCTCATCTCCTCTTCTGAAACCAAAGGCATGGATTATGGAAAGTTTATCTGTCCATCTGCTGGAGATGTCACACTCTGACTAGAGAGTGCAAAAAGCACAGAGATGTTTTACAACCAAATCCAAAACTTACTGTAGTCTCAGTGAGTGGAAGAGCCATATGCTTTGCAAAAACACCTCTTTTGCTACACTTTTTTTTTCCCACAGCACAAAGAGTAACAGTTCGAAAGCTGCTGTAATCTTTCTGTCTGAAAATAGATCCCATATTCTTACTCTCATCTGCCACGCTCGGGTAAGAGCCCATCGGAAACCGGAAAAACAGGAAAAGACTACTCGTTTTGGGCAAGGGAAGCTGAAAAAGACACACCACACTGCAAGGAGTTCCTGTAACTGCACTTCCAGAGCAAGGGGCAGCTTGGAGAGCTGGGACTGGGATGGGGCACAACAGGAGGTTTGGTGCAGTGTCCCAGGAAATGGCTTTACACTTCCCTCTGGCAGCACGGAAGACTCGCAGTAGGAGTGTTTGAGATGAAGCTGGGGGACCTCAGAAACATCTTTAGGAGGAAAACAAATGGAATACACTTCGTCCTATTTTCATGGGAGCTTGTAATGATATTATAATTAACTCAATTACACCACAAGATTAATAGCCTTTAAAATGCTCCCAGTCATTCATTACAGGCCTAATTAAAACTCTCTTTTGGTGCTGAGCCAGCAAGAAATATGAAACAACTTGCTAAATAACCATATAGAAGAATATAAGGTATTATCTTTATTGTGCTGTTTGTTTCCATGGTCACAATTCAGTGAGAAGTTTAGTTTGTCGTTTTCTTTTTTTTTTAAATATCAAAAACAACAGGAAAAAAGGACAAGATGCCACTTTACAGGCTTCAACACCTGCAACAGCATATCAGCTCACCACAGCTAACCAGTTTATTTCTAGTTCTGCTGCAACGGTTAAGGGCTTCTACAATAGCAGATGCCTTTCCTCCCACACATCAATTAATTTGCAAATGCACTCAGGTTGTAGAAATAATGAAGTGCTGAATGCTTCTCTATTGACAAGTTTTGCTGTCAGGAGGTGGATGCTGTGGGCGAGGTGCTGAAATCCTCTGCTTCTCTGAGCACGCCAAAGGAAAGACACGCCACATGAAACCTGGTCAACAGCTAACAGGGCACATCAATTATTTTATTTACTCCTCACTCACTGGAACCAAAAGGAAGAAATCCTCCCCAAAAGCTTTTCATTGTATTTATCGAGGTATTTGTAACACACCGTTTGCAGGGAGATGGGCGGTTTTGTGAATCACTGCGTATTTGAGGAGAAAAAGGAGTGTTTTTCACGTATTTTTATGCATGCTAAAAAAGTGACATTAAAATTAAGGTTACAAATGAAGAATTCCGTAACTAGGAAATGCTTCATACTGCCTAGCCAATCTAAATCAGTCTGTCTGTGCTAAGGATTCAGACTTTCATTACGTGCTTCTTTCCAGACCTCAAATTACCACAGTCTGCAGGATCACATGGATGAAGAGGCAGTTACTCAGCACCATTTTCGTGCACAGAATGTTATTTGCAGGATCTCACACAATGCCCACACTTCTCCTCTCAGATGTCTTCTATCATATTTTCCTGCTTTATCTTGCTTCTTTACAAATACTGTTAAATTTACCTTCACAATTCTTATTCCACTCATGCTGGGTGTGGATCTGAGGAATCTCAGATTTTTAAGAACACTAAATGTTTTTACTACTTACTAGATTTGTAGTAGAGTTTGTGTGGATAATAACTGCAGTCAGGTGCTTAGGAAGCCTTTGAAGCAGCCAGAAAAGGCTTTAAGCCAGATCATGGCAAGGTTGGAACCTCTACCCCCATTTCTATCACTTGGAGTAAGGGATTAGTTGGTAGCAGCTCATCCTAACTAATTGGAAGTAAAGCACATTCTCTGAAAACAAGTTCAAAGTGGAGATTCTGAACCTCCAAATGAAGTTCCAAGCTCTGGAGGACAGCATGTTTTCATGATACAGACCCTTCTTGTTACTGAGTCCTCAAATTCGAGGGCACAGAGTTAGTGCCTGGACAGCCAGACTTGATCCTTTCCACAAACTTCCTAGGAAATATTAGGTGAATTTAAAAGAACTTTAGTGAACATTTAGTCTCGTCTCTTACCTAATTCAAGTTACTTCTGTCTTTATAACTTAGCAAATGTAGCTAGAAAAAATAGAATAGACACATACCCATCCTTCAAGTCTTCCAAGGAAGGCAAGTCCCACATGATTCTTCTCCAACTCTTCTAGAGCTTCATTACCATAAGTGTTTAAACCATACACCTCAGCAGTAGCTCCAATTTGTTAAACTTCTATTTGCAATTACTCATTTTTCTTCCCTTTGTTTGCTGTAATGAAAAACCCTCTTACCCACTTTCCCCCCTTCAGTAATAAAGATGTTGGTACAAAGTGAGCCATCCATTACCTTTTCTTTTCTGAGTGAAATAAATTGAACTTGTTTGATTATACACAAGGAGCACAGGAACCTAAATGCTTCCGCTAAGTCCTTGTGTCTCTCAACTAGGAACCCCCAAATTAATGGGCACCCAAATGGTAACCAAGTGGTTTTACAGTTAAAATAATGCCATTTTCAAGTGTTAATAACTGAAAATGTTATTAGTAGAGGTACTAACAGGTAAAGAAATTTGCTGTAAAAAATAGATGATTTCTGCTTTTTAAAATATGCAATTTTCAGGCTGACCTTGTCCCTTTTAAATTTTTATAGCATCTTCAGTTCCAATATGAGATTTTCATATGGGCTAGGCAAACCTTCTCATGTTCTGTATTAAATGCAAGACACCTTCCTGGCATGATCTGCAATATTAATAATATAACAGTACCAATTTCAGGAGCAGCACTGTAGCACCAACACACGCATACCTACCTGAATTGAAATTTAACCACGTCTGGCATGGAAAACTTTAATATATCACGAGAAAAAAGGCAGTTCTAAGACAGCTCAAACACAGTTTGAGATTTCCTCTTTTGCCATTCAAACACATGACCTTGTCACGCTTCGCAAGGTAACACCAACGTAGCTGATGCAAGAAGACATATGCTTCTCTTTGCTGGCTCAAAATAGGAACAGAGGGGAAGGAGAATGATACCCAGGGCCACAGCCAGGCTTCTGAAGACCAAACCTGCAGCTGTCACTGCATTCAGCATCAAACATGCCCACCCACACAAGCCCCCCAGTGCTCCTATTGCTGACTGCCACAACACCATCGGGAAAGCTCTTTCTGGAAGTGAGAAACACTACAGATTCATTATTTAGCCAGGAATTTGCACTGGTGTTGTCAGAGAGTTTTGAGAGTTGATTGAGCCATTTTTACATTGCTGGGGGACACAGTGAAAGCCATAGGAAAAGATAAATTATTATTTTTTATGCATTTCAAAGGAGACCAATATACATTTGACTTTCCATGCACTGGCTGTCTTGCAGGCACTCTCCAATAACCCAATTAGCACTTAAATGTTTGCCATCTAACTCACAGACATTTCAGATCCTCATCTAAATCTGGACTTAAGCTACTTCTATGTCTTGATAATCACTGAGAAAATCCTACCAGAACAAAAGCCAGCAGTTTAGAGGACCCTAGTTCAAGGTACCAAGTAAAAAGACATTCCTCTCACTGCTTGGTGGACTCCACTATTAATGAAGTAAAATTTGCAGACATCAATCTATTGCTGCAGGTGGCTACCATCAAAAAAATAAATGGAAATGTGGCTGGGCACAGTGGCTCATCATCACAAAAAATAAGTAGAAATGTAGCAGATCACAGTGGCTCATCATCACAAAAAATAAACGGAAATGTGGCTGGGCACAGTGGCTCATCTGGCATATTTACTGGAAGGTAAATTAAAAGCACTAATGACCACAGTGTGACAAGTGAGGGAATAATATTGGATTGGAATGGAAAATTCTTCTACACAGCTTCATCCTGTGTTTCCTCCCTCAGTCATAAGACAAACATCAGTGATTGTTTCAGCTACTTCACCCTTCTCCACTGAAGGCAAGATCTGAGCTGTCTGACATTGTACCTGAAATGCAGAGAAGGAAGAAAGGTCTTCCTCCTGGTTCAGTTCATTCTGTGATATATTATCAAACTCACCTCTCTATCCTGGGCTGGAAAATTCCTGAAAGTCCAGCTGATTCAGGGGAACAGCACTGACCTCCCTACACACAGTTTGTGTTGTACCAGAATTTCAGCTTCCCCCTGTTGTGCACTGGTATCCATCTCATCCTATCAACTGCTTCCCAGAAAATCACAATGCATCCTATATCCATGGTCTGCCACCCTCCAAAACTTGCCAGTCCTGAAGAGCCATAAAATGCTCCACCCTTTATTCTCACTTATTCCTCTCTTCCTCACCTCAAACACCAAAGCAATCCCTCCTCCTCCAACAGCTCTAAGCTGGCCAGGAGTTTCCTATGGAGCTGGGCACAGCTTGGTGCCCATCCTACAGGACCATGGGTGCAGAACATCAAAGAACTCCTGCAAGGGACTGAATGGTGAATTGAGAATATAAAAACATATTATAAAGACAAGAAAACCCAAACCCATCCTGTGTATTTTTGGTCTTGAAGACAGACAAGGAAATTATCTTTAAAAAACCAACACCATTGCTACGTTACAGCTGGAATTTTACATTACAAATACAATTTTGAAACAGAGCCAGGCAGATCAACAGTAAGTTTTCCAAAAGTATCCTTAACTCTTCAGCAGTGCACGTACTGACAGGCCCAAAAAGGCTCTCTCTGGATGAGCTCATCCCGCCAGCAGGATGACAAACTGGTGTGCATTTAAGGAAACTGGGGCGGTGGCGGAGCAAAATTTGCTTTATGCAAACCATGATTTTTTAGCTTGTTTCTATCACTTCTCCAGCTACAAAATCTTCTGTAAATGAGGCCACTGCCTACCTCCCAAAGTTCATTTTATCAAGCCAATAATTCAGCAACACGAACGACTGACAATTCAGTGAACTATCGTTCTTGCCTGAGGCGTTAACAAAAAAATAAAAGAGCAAGGAAAACTCAGAACTGGTGCTGGAGAGCAGAATCCTCTGCTGCTGGCACACCAAACAAGGAGGAACAATCGAAAGCTATGGAGCAGTTAGTAATTCATACTACTGAGCCTAATGCCTGGACAGCGAGGAAAACAGATGGCTCTGCAATATGGAGATGGCTCCATGAAAAGCAATGGGCACGGGGATGCTGCAGTAGCACAGGAGCAATGGTTTGCCTGGTTGGAACAGCCACAGCAAAGTGAAATGCCTCATTTGAGAGGATAAAACACAAGAAAAGTAAACGAGAGTAGAACAAAATCGAAGTTCTTAAACAGTTGGTGTACATTCCATGAAAAAGTGAGGACTCATTTAGAGTTCTTCCAAGAGCTCTGTGCAAATCAGTGAGTTGAATCCAGCGGGCAGGAGCAGTGTTCCTCTTCCTGTGCCGGCCCCCTCCCAGCAATTCCACATCACACCAAACGTCTCTGAACGTCAGCTATTTAGTTCTACTTTTAGCTCTGCTTTAAATAAAAGTGTGGGGAGTGAAGGCTGCATAATGAAGGCTCAAAACCATGGAGATGGCACAGACTGCGCTGGGCAGCGCTACCAGGCTCAGGGGGTTCAGTTGTTGTTTTTCTTTCTGGCAGAATTCTTTCATTTGTGGAACAACCCCAGAATTTGCCAGGGGAAGTTCCCAGCTCTGTGTTGGAGCAGCCAAGCAGCTTGTTCCGAATGGAAGCCCCGTTTCAGCCCGAGGACATGCCCAGAGGCAATGGCAGGGCACACATGAAGAGCAGGCAAAGGACTTCTTGACAAAAGCATAAAGACCTCAAAATAACTTCCTCTAAGTATCACAGTTCAAGGCCACCCTGACTCAGCAATATACCAGTCATGCAAGGACTATAATCCAAAAATCTGACCTGAAACTTTTCAGGAAGGCCAAAATCATTATAAACTCTTTGACCATAGAAACCTCTTAAAATAAATATATACTCACTATGGAATCAGAGCACAGGTGAAAACTTCAGTTTAAAGCCAAGCATGAGATTCTTCCTCCTCTGCAAGCTTCCTGTGATAAACCAGGTTGTTTAAAGGGCAAGCTGGAGTTAGAAGAGGAAATATTATCTTGCCCTGCACACATGACAGGTGATGCTACTCAGCTATAGATTACACTGACATATTCCTGTTTTACCTGTAAGATTATTTTAATTTTTAAAAAATCCATTAGAACAAGTGGTTTACTGTAGAATACCTTCATTATTTTTCTTACATCAAAACTCACTGACACAATTGCTGATGCTTGTAAAAGGCAGTGGAAACCAAAGCCCTCAGCACACAGTTTGACAATATGGTTCAGAGCCAGGGAACTTTCAGCAAAGCATCACTCCCCCCCACCAGGCCTGTGTCAAGTATCTTCCACATCCAAAACTTCCATAGCTCAGGAATTTGAGTAGAACAATCTCCAGGTATTGTTTAGTCAATGATATTACCTATCAGTGTCTTCTTAAATCTAAATGTTTCCTTAAGAGGCTGCAATAATTTCTGGAATGCAAATTTCAACAGAAACCCCACTGAAGGTGAGAAAAAAGTGATTTGTAGAGAGTAAATACACCAACATATACATGTTGTTATAGATTGCAACTGGAGGCAACTGGAATTGAAAAAAAATCCCACAATAAATGGGTCTGAAGAAGTTTCAAAGTGCAGGGCCAGGGCACTGCCAGAACACTGATGGAGGTGGAGTCCCTCTATTATTCTTTAAAGTAATAATCAAGTAGGAAATTAAAGCAAGTTCTTTTCAAGGAAGATACATTCCTCTTTTTCCAGACTTAAGCCTGAGACATTGTACAACAAGAATTAGAACAGAACCTGCATGTACAGCCCCAGCACCCTCCTGCCAGAACTCCTGCTCCTGGCATTGCTCTTCAAGAAAGCAAACTATTAAGGTTGATTAAATACCTACTTTGTTTAAGTACCCTTGATAATAAAGGGATTTTTCTTCCCCTTTTCTAATGGTTATTTTACACTGGCAACTGATGGATCCTATATTTAACTGTTTTAATTCCAAACAGCAATCTGCTGCATCAATCACCAAAGGGAAGAAAGAAGGAATATAAAGCCCTGGGCTTTGAAGGGAAAATGAGAGGAAAAAAGGCACACAGTTTGCATGACACTAACAATCCTCCTGACAGGTTTTCCTGACTTTGCAAACTTCCTTTCACTCAGAAGCATTCTTTCATAACCTGACAATTTCCTGTAGCCTGGAAACTTCATGAACATGTCATGTATTCTTGTTTTCAACCTCTCTGAAGCCCCTGCAAGAATCTTTCTAACCTACTGATCAGGATGACATGCAGCCCCAGACAGGAGATGAATAACTGTGTTTGCAGTACCCTGCTCGAGCTTCTTCTGCCCTTTACAAAATGCATTGTTTCCCTAAGTACCCTTTTAATGAAGGCAAACAAAGGGAAAAGAAATAAATAGATTTAAGCGACTTGCAAGAAAAAAAAAAAAAAAACAAAACCAAACAAAACTCATTCAGTCAAAGCAGTGTTTGACTTCCTCAGCCACTGGGAGAAACACAAAGGTTTGATTCTGCAAGTTTCTGAAAACTTTCCCAGGTCCATTATTTATTTAAAAAAAGAAATTCTTTCCATATTTACCATAAGAGTAGTGAACAGGAGACATTAGTTTTCCAGACTTCACACAGTGGCTGACAAAGCAAAACACAGGCTGAATTTAGGCAGCCATCAGAGCAAGAATCTCTGAAAAAGGCCACCTTAAATAAATGCACAATAAATGTCTCCTCAGCCCACTGAAGCAGAGCCTTCAGCCACTGCTCTGTGTCCGTGTCTACTTTAAAAGCAGGTCAGGGATGCTTAAAGAAAAGCCACAGCCCCCGGTTCCCCATCCAGCTGGGAATTACTACATTTTGCAAGTTAGCACATATGAAAATGCACTAAGGACAGTTCTCTCTGAGTTCGTTTAGACTCAGGGAGTTCTACTACAAATAACCTTTGTAGAACAGTTAACATGGCCTATACCAGATTTTTGGGGGTAAAGTGACTTTAAAGAGAATAATCTCTCTGTGTACTGCTAACAGAACAAATCCCTTACCATAGCCTGGCCACCAGCAAATATGCATTTACAAGCCACAAAAAAATCATAATTACTTTGAAATTTGTTTGAAGATTAGCTAAAAGCATTTGAAATTCTGTACACTCTGAGCCAGGAACAGTTCCCATGCCATTAAGTCTATTCTGTTTTGAACACTTTCTCCTGTTATTCTATGGAAGATCCACACAGAAAGATGGGAAAAAAGCAAAATATCATGAACAAACACCTATCAAATGAAAGCAGCAGTAACATGGTTCATGAGGGAACAAACTTGAAGAATAATGTGTTTCTGGTTTATCAACTGAAATTAAACCTTCTTCCCCCCATGAACCCCTTTTTCAATTCAATACTCTTTTACTTTGCAGGGAAAATTACCTGGATCTGAGCAGGTCAATGTTTTATGTCCCTGCTGCTTTTAATTCCTGCAACCTGCTAAGGCAAAGCAGTTGTTTCTGCTTAATAAGGAATTTCTTCACCTCTGTATGCAGGTACTGCTGCCTATTACAAGGAAACACGACTTTCAAACGCCATGTTTACAAACAGATTATTCCAAAGCTGCCTGGTCTCTGTGGACACCTGTGTAATACCAAGACAAAGCATTAAACATGACTAATGAGAAGTTCTTTTGAAGGTCTGACCCATGAAGAGGGTTATGCTGACTTTCTCTTCCCCTGGTGCTCACTTTGAACGCACCAAATCATCCCTTGGATGCATCAACTCAAGCAACTGAGTGGATCATCTAACAAGATAGCCAGGCTGCAGCTTTTCCCTGGAAGAGAGATTTGTTCCTTCCACATCTGTAGGGTTTAGTGGATGACTCCTCTCTTTTTCAGCATTTCCAGAGGGAAGGTACTGGCTTGGAGGAAATAACAAGTAACCAGCTCCCTCATCGACAGGAGAAAGCGAGCGCATTGACTTGTGCCCTTTATGTATTGATGCTCTGGCTGAGTAAATTAAGATGTACAGGGGAAAAGCAAAGAGCACCAGAAGCAGGTACACGACCCAGAAAAGCACAGTAGCAATTTTATATCTTCTTCAATCTTCCTGAAATGTGATTACAGTTGACCTTTAAATCTAGTAGATCAACCAATCGATTCTGCTGGGACAACCCTGTAGATGTGATCTAAGAGAATGCCCATACTTAAAAACCTTCCCATGGCTGCCTGGCACAGTCATTTTATTTTGTTGTAAAAGTTACCAAGGTTTGTCTGAATTGATTTTACTTGCAAGAAAAACACACCACCAAAACTGCAGCATCAGCAGACACTAAAGGTCTTAGATTCTTGCAGGATGAATGCAATATCAATAGTTATTAGGATGTATTCATACAAGGTACACAAGAGGAATGGAAAGAAGATAGTAGTAATCTCACTTAATCCTAATGCAGCCCCAAGTCAGGTTCTTTAGACTGTGGGAAAAAGAATAAATACAAGGAGAGCTATAAACACTCCAAAGTATTTGCCAGGCAAAATGTTGAATCTGGAATGGAAAACATATTTAACAGCTCTTTAAGATGTTAGCTGTATTTCAGCTGATAAATTGGCCTTAGCAAATAATCCAAAGGAGACTTCAGGAGGGTATTTGTCCATAGTGGGCTCAGAAGTGAGGATCAGCAACCCCCAGTGATGCTGCTCGTGTGCAGCACCTCTCTCAGCTATCTCAGAGCTCTCATTCTGTAGCACAACCCTGATTTTAGAGTTATTATGTATTTTAGAGATGGAAAACAAAGACACACATAACAAAGTGACTTGTGAAACATCACCCAGCAAAGGCAGAGGAAAGAAGACGATGTACAAGTCCAGAGTCCATCCAGTCCCTTTCCAAACCTGGCAATGCTGCCTGAAACTTCCATCCTCCCCATCAGAAGTGTCTGGAGACGGCCACATCATACACTTGTGTTCACAGAGTCATCTGGGTAGCGAGTTCTTTTAAGCAGCAAGTCATTACTTCACTCTGTATTACATGTCAGGGTGTCCAGAAGAAGAACCAGAAAACTGGAGATGAAAGGTTAGATTTTGTTTTAAGCTCTCTTGTGCTTGATACAGATTGGCTCAGCTCTGTGATCTATGAAATTTCTACAAACAGCTTTGGAAAAGGCACCAAGACAGTGCAGCCAACTCAAAAAAGATGTCACTGAGCAAACTGAAAACGCATCCCTGAAAATTCTGAAAATACCAAATCTGGGTCCAGAGTAAAAGTGAAGCATACGGCAAAGCAGAGAACTTGTTAGGTCTGAGTGCAGAGACAACTGCAGGGAAGACTCTAAATAGAACCCAACTGAAAGCAGATGGGTAGGGCAGGGAACATTAGAATCAAAATCTAACTAATGGTAAAACACACAGGGATGTTTTTTCTCCAAAGAGAAACACATACCCACCCTCGCTGAGGGATAACCTAGGGGGAGGAGGAGCCATTATCCTTTTAACTGCAACTTATTTGATACAAAAGTGACATTTTCTGTGAATGAAGAATTTTTTCTTCCTAAAGAAAAGCCAACATCTGAAATGAGGTAGAGCCCAGTAACACTGCAGTAGTTGAGAATGTCATGATTTCCATCAAAAAAACTGTTTTGCAGAGATCAGGAACAGCTGTTTCAAACCGAATTAGACTAAAACTGGAAACAAGCTGTCAAAACCCAGAGAAATATATTTTATACATAAAAGAACGTATTTGATTCAGCTGTTTTATCATGGTGGTCAGCCAAAAGAGAGAAATAAAGTAACATTCTGAGATCCAGACGTTGTCACAAAGACTCTCTCATTTTAACACTCTTTATGTAGATTTATTCCTTTGAGCATTTGGAATAGGAAAAATGTCAAACAGCTCATATCACAGATTCCTGAATATTTTCAAACCATGGGCAGCTTAAAACAGTTTAAAGATACCTGAAGACTCTTTCTGCTCCAGTCCACATTCTCTGCACCTTCTGTAGCAGCGACAGGCCGGTGCAATAAGGAAAATACACTCAATGGCTGTTGATATGAACAGATTAAAATAATTCACTTTAACCCACCACTTGTGGGTAATAGCACATGCATCCAGCTCCTTTTGTGCATGCTTGCAGATCCTGGGAGGCTTTTAGTGGGTATTTTCAATATTGATTTCCACAGGAATTGCAGTTTCATATAATGAGAAGTAAATATATGCATTTTAGAATACACTGTAAAATGTCCCATCTCGATACAATCCCTTTGTGTCTAATGGCCCGTGCAGTACACAAAGCACCTCTCAAACTGTGCCACTGCCAGTTACAGAAATCCACATACAACAACCAAATGAATCAAGACTGGTGCTGGTTTTGAGTAGAACTATTTGTTCCAAAGCAGAGCTCTGAACATCAAAGACCTCTGATTTTATTACATGTAAGATGTAGCCATTATACCCAACTTTCCAACCAAGGAACTGAAGTCATCTTGAGAATATCCTTAGCATTTCAACATGGTCATTACTTCTCATAATGATGATATATATTAATTCAACCTAATAAGGATATTAGTTATTCCTGTCAGCTTGTCAGTATTTGGGCTTTTGAAGATGAGGTATCTGGGAAAAAGCCAATTCATGGGCTTATAAAAAATAGACACTCCAAGAAAAGCACTTTTAACTCACTCAGACACCAGGCAAGTGTGCAACTGCAGCCGTGGGCCATTTCACCTTTCAGATTCCTCACACAGTCTGGTTTTAGGCATTTTACTCGAGTACTTGAGATCTCAGCACACCCAGTGCAGCTCCAAAGCATGACTGAACGCTTCCCACTAAGCCAAGAACCTTACAAAGGAGCCCAACAAGGTAATGCTGCTCAGGATACAGAAACTTTTGATCTTTCTGTGTAAAGATCAAAAATGTGAGAGACTAGCACCTGGTAGAATCAATCAGCTTTCATTAAATCTGCTTTTATTAATTCAGAGGACATCTTTTTCTAGGTACACCGTAACCGAACAAATGTCAGTATCCAAAAGATTTTATGCATGGTTTTTGTTTCTTCTGCAAGTGGCAG
This sequence comes from Anabacerthia variegaticeps, assembly GCA_035583185.1. Lineage (NCBI taxonomy): Eukaryota > Metazoa > Chordata > Aves > Passeriformes > Furnariidae > Anabacerthia > Anabacerthia variegaticeps. Next base: position 4,436,375 of record JAWWEW010000038.1, on the reverse strand, counting down.
CTTCACATTCAGGCATTTAAAATTAGATTAAATGACTGTTATACGTGTTTGGGCTAATCTTGTATCAGCAAAGGAAGTGATAACATGTACTGGTAAGTCGTCCTTATTTTCAGAACTTCAGGATTTTACAACTCTAGTAGATTTAAATGCTGGCTCACACCAAGAGACACACCAACAGCAAATGGAGTTAGGAGTGGAGCAGTTCTGAGTGCAATGTTCATATCCTGATCTCTTCTCTGCTTTACTCTCAACCCCCAAACCTGCCCGACCGTGGCACTGCTGAGTCCAGGAGAGCCAAGACACGTTTCTGAAAGTCCTCAAGAAGCCTGACAGACAGACAGAGTTACACAGCCTGCAATTCTTAGTCCAGGAAGGGTCCTGATGTCCTGGTCTGTAACTTCTTATTCACATTCACCAACTGTCACAGCATCAGAGCCACAAAACACCACCACTCCCCCAGGGCAGGATGATTCTTCCCTCCCCGAAAAGTAAAAATGAGTTTTCACTGAGCCCCACAAGGCAAGAGATTTCAAGGATCACCACAGACCCTCTGGGTTACACACCTTCAACATCAGAAGCTCAGTATGAACTACTGCTGAGTATAAAGTGCTGCCACATCTTTGCCAAATGTACAGTTCCACAAAGCAGCAGCCAAACCAGTGGTCAGCACTGCACTTTTGAATACACAGAGCCCCTTACACACACTATTTCAAATTTTACTAGCTTTTAGGCCATCTCCCATGTTTTGTAGCCCAATTACCAACAGCACCTGATTAAGATCCAATGGGGAAGAACTGAGCATTGCTCAATGCAATTCAAACAAATCACTCTGTGAACTGTCTGAGGGAGGGCAACTTCAATAACTTCAAAGGAGAACTCCAAAGAAGAATCAAGATGAGCACACATCTGCATTAAACAAAAACCCAAATAACCCTCACACAAAAAGACCTGACAACAACAACAACAGTAGAGAGCAACAGGGTGACATCATTAAATTTTTCATTTTATTTGATTTCCTCTAGAAGCTACAAAAAAATCTTTTCCATATAAAGAATATCAGTGGGATGCTTATCACCTGCATCAGTTATTTTATATTAGTGCTCGTATTCCTTGAATGCCCTTCACATGAAGGTCACTGAATGCTTTACAAACATCTTTAATTTGCCTCAAAGAAAACAAGACAGAACTTTGAGGCTCTGAAAACATCCTTTGTGCTTTCACGGTGGCCACCAGCCACGAGATGGTCAGGCTTTCATCCCCACCAGAGTCAGTGTGAGGTGCCGAGAGCTGGGGTAGCAGCAAACTGGAAATTCAAAGGAATGATGGGGCTGAGGGTTCCTCACAACTCTCTCCTTCTGCAGTCCTACATATTCATTAATTAATCCCCAGACAACATGGATTTCCAGTTGTACTTTGTTATTCCTGAGCTTCTGAAAGTAAAGCCTTTTCTACTGCTCTAATGGCTGTACCATGAGTTACTCACCTACCCACCACATTTCTGTGCCTGTGCATGGCTTAGCTTGATTCCAACTCCATTAACACAAAGCAATGCAGTTTTAGCCAATCTGGCTTGATGATCACATTATACAGTGATGACTGACACACAAATTACATAACTGAGCCATCCAGCATGAACTGTATGAAGAGTCCTTGCAGAGGGGAAAAAAAAGAGTTGGGGGGGGAAGAACCAGGAGTGGGCAGAAGTGTTTTGGTTAAAACAGAGCCACATCAATCACTTCCATCCTGAAACAGGCTAACAGCTAGAACATTAATACCTATCAAAGAAACAGGGGAAAAAACCCACTCATTAACAAATAAAGGTGTTGCAAAGCATTAAGTAATTCCCACCAGCTGACAAGGGGGCTGTGATTTATAATAGTGTGTATTGATAGATCACTTCCCATAATTAGGAAAAGTGAGCCTGCTACTGCTTACAGCATTATTTTGATCAGAGCCTTGAAAAATACTGTTGAATAACAACAAACACGAGGCACAACAACAGAAAATCACCATATCATGCTCTCAGGCTGCTTCAGATTTGAGACAGTATTCTAACAGAATTCAGTAAGAATGGCAAATTCTGCTTGGACACACAGAACCTCACTTCGCAATTACATCCTGGTGTGAATCTTTACTATAACTCTGGGTAGATCACAGATATAAAACATTCAAACTCCTCTATTCATGAACCAACAAACTAACTTCAGATTACTAAAATATGTCAAGGAAATTCCACTCTCTACTGACACAAGGCAGAATATGTGGCAAATTCTCACCTGCCACAGCATCTTTCTGTAGTGCAAAGAAAAAAGGACCCTGGTCATTTTAATTTCCCCTAATTCAGATTTTTAGGTGGCAAAAACACTTTTATAGGTAGACATGGTAACAATAAAATGGTTGTGATAGCCCTGGATTGGAAAGGCAAAGAAACACAAGAGCCCAAGAAGTGAGGATTCCAGGGATTCACAGCTGAGAACATTCATCTTCTAAAAAGAAGATGGACATACCTAATGCCCCTCAGAAAAATTCCATGTCTCCCCTTTTTCCTGCTCCAGCAAAGGAAATGCAGACTACTGAAATTCCTGTCTCCTCCCACTATATTTTGGGACAAACACCTTCTCCCTCATCCCTGGAACATCAGGGATAATTTGCACACCACCTGAATTTGCCATCCCTGCCGCTGCTGGTCACTAAAATCAACCCTGCAATAACAAGACTCAGTATTCTCCAGGCAGACAACTGAGCAGTAATTAATAACTGCAGCAGTTGGAAGCACAGAGGTAACCACCTGTTTCTTAGTTATATTTTAAAAAAAAGAGGATAAAAAGAACATTAATGCAATTCTGAACAGCAAGGGCCTTTAACCAAAACATTTGCCTAAAATCATACAGAATTAAAAGCCCATAAAGGGCATTTTTCCAGACTGCCAGGCAAACAACATTAGTCACTGGCTATATAATACTTGGCATCTACAAGGAATTTCTGTCCAAAGAATCCAATGCACTTGAGACACATTCAGACTAGAAGAAGTAGGTTAAGTATTATTATCCTATTTTATCTGTAAGAAAAATGAGGCACAGAAAAAAATCATGCATCCTGCTCAAGGTTACAACAACAATTAATGAGAAAAGCAGGAAGAGAATCCAAGTGGCCCAGCTCCTACTTTGTGCCCAGTGTGTAAGAAAACACCAGTCCATGTATCATTCATTTCTCCAGTGACAGGAATGAAAACTCCCACAGCTTATCCACACAGGAAAGGAATCCACAGCTGGTGATCCCTGCAAGCCTTTCTGGTGCAGCTCCCTGTAGGAAGCACCAATTCTGCTCTTACAAAGCAGATTAAAATGTGCTCTTCAGTGTCCACCAGAGGAGCCTTTGTAAGGACTTGTCACTTCAAATCTTATTTCACGTTCTCATTTGTTCCCTCTTTGAGCAAACCAAGGGATTTCAGTCAAATCTTTACTTGAAGTAACTCCTTTATAGCTCACTGAGACCACCAGTTGCACCACCAACATTCCCACTCCAAAAGCCACCTCCAGGAGCACTGGGCAAACAGAAGAGCCAGTTGCCATGGCCCAGTTCTCCTCGATGCCACACATCTGTCACTGAGATCATTACAGTTCACATGGAAGGAAATTCCTTCCCAGTTTGGCTGGATGAAATCTCAGCAGAACAAGTTGGATCTCCATGCAACAGTGTGTCACAAAATTATAACGTTGCATTCCTGTAGAAAAAAGTCCTGAAAAGGACAAAATCTTGGCCATCTGCCTGAAAATCCGAAGAATTGCCAACACAGTAATTCAGTTACATTGGCCGTGCTACTGTAAAACCACATTAAATTCAAAATGTTTGGGTACATCCAAAATTTAAAATTAATGTTCCTTGGAACAAACACATTTTACAATCAAGATGAAGCAATTTTTTTTCCTGTTCAACAGTGTTTCTCTACTATCATGGTTAACATTTAATGTCATTTATTGTCATTAAACTCAATATTTGTGTCTAATCAATACTAAGCTACCAAGGGCAGTTGTAACAAGTCTGGACTTTCTCTACACACTCTATTGATTTCTTTTTTTTGAGCCCTACAACAAACACAATTTATACAAATAATTTATCAGGGAATACATCAAAATAATTTAATAAACAAAACCTATATATACCTTTTCTCTTCAGTCATGTGACAGAAAATCATTTTAACTCATTAATGGTAATCTTAACAGTTCGATCTTAAATTTATGTAAAAACAAGAGGAAGCTATGAAGCAACAAATTTCAATCTAAATATTTTTAGTGTGTTTCCACGTGCAGATCAACAGTAATTTTTTTTTTCATTTTGCATTTGCCAGCATATTACTTTTAAATAAATTTATGACAACTCCTGTCCAGCTTCGTTCACTTGGAAAATTTATAATGCATGGATACTGTAAAGTGTATGCAAGTTGCCAAAATCATCTTTTTACAGATGAGTAAATTAAATAAGTAGTAGAAGCAGTAGAAAACAGGCTTCCCAAACACACAGTTACCATGTTTTCTAAGTACCATCTCATGCAGATAAAACAAGACCACCACCACTCACCTGCATCTACACACACAGGTTCAAGAGGTGTTGGAACTGGAGTAAAGCACAGGGAAAAATGCAGCTCTGATAACAGCTTGGGATACAACACTGCACTTCAGTGAAGTTAAAAATCAAGGCAAAAATTAAAATAACATCACCTGTTCAAGACCACAAATGTTCTAACTTCTCCCCACTTCTACTGCTGCTAATAATAGTATTTGAAAGTCTCACAACAAATGCTTAAATTCAAAGAGGAGAGGGGAAAGGAAAGACAACTTGCAGAAGACCATTTTCACTTGGGCAGGTGAACTGTGCTAACGCTGCTCTCCCTCAGCAACTCAGGGAAGACTCAGTTTGCTGCTCTCCAACAAACACAGTGTTCCTGCAGCCTGGGAGGAAGAGTAATTCTAGAGCAGTGCCTTGGGAGTGGATCCATCCTGCACACAGCCTTCAGCTCAACAAATACAAGCAAAGAGGCAAAAAACCTTGACAAGTTAACATTTAACATTTACATTTAAAGCTCAAATGTTGGGCATGAACTATTTGACAGCAGCCCATCAAGAGAGGGGAAACCTGCCCATAAAAGCATTTGCCCTGCTCAGTGGACATACAAGACACTCCTTTCTGTTCCACTGAAGCCAATGGGAACCCCTGAAGAGACACTGTCTCGGGCACGCACAGGGGGAGGGCACGAAACACTGCTAAGGGCAGAGAGGATGCACAAGGACAGACTGCAGGCAACAAATAACCTCACCAAATAAAAGTTTAAAGCACTCAAAGAATGAGTTCACACTCCTGGATTCCAAAAAATCTGCTGACCACCAGCATTCCTGTAGCTGGACCAAGCAACCATGTTATCACAAGCTTCATTAAGCATTTTATATATGAAGAAGTATATAATAACATAATATATACATAATACTTTTGCCCCACAAAACCTCTTTGTCACCAAGTATTGAGAATAAATATTAAGAAATGCAGTTGCTTAGTAAATGATGCTTTTATTCATGAGCTGAGGGTCTCATCTCAAGCAGCACAGGGGCAAGGCAGGCCAGTTTAAAGGCACTTGTCACAAAAGTGTCCTGAAGAGCAAGAGAAGAGAGTTCTTCCAGTGCCTGCCACAAATCTAAGGTCACATCTCATTTAAAAAAAAAGTAAAAAATCAAATCTTAATCAGTATTTCAGTCTAGTAAGTGACTTTTATAAAATCCTTTAATCTAACCTTCGAGCTGATGCCTTTTCCCTGGGGTGGTTCCCCCTGGACAGGGTAACAAGCAGGCACCTGGAGGAAGCAGCAGCACTGCAGACCCAGTCCTGACTGTTCCAGGCACTCTCAGGCCACACACACGCAAAACAGAACTGTTTCTACTCCTTCTGACTGCTCTGTCAGCTCAGATTTCACCTGCTCACAAACACCACTGTATCACCAAGAAAAAAATCAACAGCCAGTATGTACATAACTCCTAAAACCAGAATTCCAGCACAATGGCTAAACAGAGACAATCCATGAGAAAAAAAACCCTACTGCTATCTACAAACTCCTTCTGTCTTACCCATAATACTCTCTCTGCATTACCCTTGCAGAATGATAGCTCATTTTTATCTTATCTAATATTATGTCTTCAGTATTACATTAGAGAGCACATATGGATCCTTGTGGGAAACAGCACTTCAATTGTAATAAAGATAACCTCTTTTCTTAAATAAAATTGAAGAGAAGGGGGAGAGAAATTTATCAAGTTGAGCTAAATACTGTTCCATGGCTATTCCTACATGTCTCCATGCACCCCACAGCCAGCAAAGTAATTCACTTCTACAATTTTTACTGAAACCTAAAAGAAGTCAAAGCAAAGAAGAAAAACCACTTAGCTGTTGCTTGCAACAAAATAAACCTCAACTTGCTGTGTTTTCAGGTATAGCTTGGTGAGTGCTGTTAAAACACCTGGAAAAGGAAAGTTCCTTTACATCTGCATGTGTATGTAATTAATGCATTTGACAAGCTGTTGTGTTCCCAAACAGCTGCTTCCATTATACTGACAACTCTACCATCTGCAAAACTATTGGGTAAACTACAGTAAGTAAATATCAGGAGAGCAGGTGCTAATAAATAACAAGCACTGCCAAGCAAACACCCTTCTGGAAGGGAAGTTTTCATTTTTCCCACTGTACTTTTCCACACTCCTGGAGCAGGTAAACTTAAGATGCTCAGAATTGGATGCTGTGACTCATGGGAGCAGTAAAATAAGGTTCATGGCTAAATATCTGTGAAATCATAATTAAATGCAGCCCCTCTCTACTGCACTTAGCCAAAAAGGTCAGTAAATCTGCACCTAAAAGTGGGTCTTCTCACAATGCATATCCAAACACAGCCAGAAGGATTAATTGTGGTAAATAAAGCAAGTTGATGAGTGTCAGGTCAGTTTAAACTCCTGTATCAACAGTCACAACTTCAACCCAGCATTTTCCATTTATACCTGTGAGCTTGAGCTTCATTACACTTAACACCCAGCACTGCTCTCCAACCCAAAAACTGGCCCATGCATCAAAGATCAGAACAAAACTGGACTTTTGCAGGAGCCAACATCAAAACAAAGCTGCAAATAGAAAGAAACAACTATTCCAACATCCAGTATCTCATGACCCACAAGGAGCAATCATGGATAAAGCCTCAGCTGGGACTTAAGAAAATGAAACTAAACAAGCTATTATTTGTACACCCACTTTAGTAGCACTACACTTTAAAGACCTTTGTGAGGTTTATGGTATTGGGAAAGTTACTGTCACTGGCTGAGACTCATCTCCATAGCAGAAATACTGAGCTAAGTAGCCCAACTAGAAACCTCAGCTTTTAAACAGACTATAAAATAATTTTTGAAGTGCCATGGATTTTTATTTTTGTTTTGGTGTTTGGGTGGGGTTTCTTTAAGAATTATCATTTCAGGCCTCTAATTGTCCCTACAATTTTAGACAAAAAACAACGCAGCAAAGTGGTTTATTTTTGAAATCTCTAGTACCACGGATAGTGCTTTGATATATTGAATATTCATTTGCTTCTCATGAGACAGCCCAGTTATTACCAACCTTACTTATTATTGTCCTAAAAGTGACTCCCAAGAGTCTCTTCACGTCTTAAAAATAAACAGAATGCACTGAAACACGTAACGCAAAGTCTGTGTATTCATTTTCCCTGTACTTCATCAATGTCCTTTTGGAATTGCAGCAGTCCCAGAACTCTCCTCCACCTCTCCTCCCCTGGCAGCCATGTGGCCATTGCTGCCATCAGTAATGCATGAACAATCAAAGGGAGAGCAAAATGCCCTTATCTCAGCTCATCAAAAATACAAGCAGGCAAGCCACAAAGGGGTCACAAATTAAAAATTAAATGCAGGCAGACCTGAAGTGCATTGACACACCACCACTCCTAAAGCCTCCCTGTGAAGCAAATGAAAACAACAGACACATAATAAGAACAGAAGGCAGCCAAAAGAAGTAATGAAATAACACTTATTCAAGGAGTGTGTTTAGCAATGAAGAACTGAGCAGCAAGACAGAGGAGCATCAATAGTCTGTGCTGCTGATGGCAAAGCCAGCAGCTCCCACCCTGCCACAGGCAACACATCACCTGCAACTTAAACAGCACCTCTCATTTCAGCTGTAAAACAGAAGTCAAAGACACCAGAGATAAAAGGAAAAAAACAACTGGTTTTCTTCTCCAACAATTCACTAGGTATATGAGTGCACAGGATGCTGAAACTTCCAGCTTTCTGAAATCAGAACCCAGGATTACAAAAAATTCCTCTTCAAAGCTCCGTAACGCTCTAAGTTAATAAAAAACTACCTGAGAACAGCTCTGTCAAAGCTATTTCATTACCGACTGAGTTTACTCTGATAATGACCTAGAGAAGTAATTAAATCCCTGAAGACTTAACTGCATTACAAGTTAGAGGTTTTCAGACTTTTATTTTTGCTGAAAGTAGCAAATGAATTCTATTTTCCTCAGTGCCAATAATCTGCTGCTAACAGCAAGAAACACAAGCAAACATGAAATATTTTATCAATTAATAAATCTCTGCTTAAAAATCTTCCCTGTTCCCCATTTTCCAATCGTACCAGATTTCTGTAAGTGCCAAATTCTGCTGATTTTAGAAGACATTACCACATATTTGTATTCTGAAACATGACTATACAAATATTATTGTGGTATTCATACAAACTTTATTGCAGTATTCTACTTTAAATCTGAATAATATCAGAATGGTTGGCTCAATGTATAACAAGAATTTGCCTACCAAGTATTTGTGTACTCTCAAAGTCCTCCTGGCTCATGTATCTTAATAAATAATTTAAAGTGGAACTGTTTCTTTTAATGCTCTAAATATTTTCAGATTTATTATTCCTGCTTACTTCTGCTCTCTTGCATATGGGTATTAAAAGCTACAACTTCAGACACTCTCACTAGTAATAATTATTGTAACAGAACTTAATCCATCTTTTACATTTTTTAACAGCTCCAGAGTATTTCAAACATAATTTTAAGGAAGCTTTTAAAGACTTATTCATTTTAATATTTCTATTAGAAGTAATAGGCATGTTCAGAAAATTCAGGATGGGAACAGGCAACCTGAAACATAACAGTGTTCAGAGACCAGATAACTGTAGAAATGCCATGTTTACTTATTTAAGAAAATTAGGTGTGAGGAAAGGAATATTTTTGACCCACAAGTAGATTGTTCAGAGTAGAGAAGGAAACACATCTACCCAAATCCTATCTTTAGATATAGCCAACATACAGGTTTATGAAACTGAATTATGTTGTTGAGAAAGAATTTTCAACAAAACTAATCTTTTTTAATGTAAAAACCTGCATTAATAGTATCTGCCTTTTCGTTTTTCCAGTATTTAAAATTCAATGACATATTTACAACATGAAAACACTAGGGATGTCAAAGCTGCTGAATACAAAGTCACTTTTGAGACCACCTGCAAATGTTTTTAGCAGCTGAAAATGGTATGGAAAGGCTTCAAGATTTCTGCTGATGAAAACTGCCCTACGTGAGTCTTTCCTAGACTTTTCTAGGAACATTCTAGAAGGATTCCTAATCCAAAGCACGTCGTTTGGAGGTGACATAAGCTGTTGATTCTCTGCTGTAATATTCCATTGCCCACTGCTACAGTGTTTACTGCCAGATGCAAGGACACAATACACTTTTATTTTATATTTACATAAGATGCTAAACATGGAAAGCATTGTTCTGCTTGGGAGTTAACACCCCCTTCAAAAAGCAAGGTCTCCTCCCAATTAAAACACCATCTTACCCTTGAAAGTACATTTTAGGTAGTTATTATTCTCCTCAACTTCATAAAAAAGTTTGCTGTAGTCTGCTGTGTCACAAGTCAAACAATCCATGGGAACACACAACTAGATGACATCAATATTTTCTGTTACCTTATTTGACCATTTGTAGGCTTGAAGAAGTTGGCTGTAAAGAGGGGTTTTGTCCTGCACAGGGTCGAGGCTCAAGAGCCCACTGTTGTGCAGGGGGTGGTTCTCGGAGGGTTTCCCAACCAGGTTGCTCAGTCGCTCCAGTTCACTGCAAGAAAACAGAATGGCACTTTTTAAAGTCAGGCCTGGGAACCTGAGCTGTACAATCCTCCTGCAGGCCCAGCCATCGAGCACCAACTCTATTTTAGTGTCTAAGAGAGTTTTAAAAATCTCCACAACTTGATTTAAAATCACTCTCATTACCCAACAAGTTTGAAGTTGTCTGTTAGTTGTGAAGATCAGTGTTTCTTAGGGAAGAAAGTACAAGTGAAGAGTCTGTGAAGACAACCTGGGAAGAGTCAGACCATGGTTGGTCCTGTTCAAAACCCAGGGCATGTTCTGAGCAATGCAGACCCTCAGAAGCTACAAAATTCTGACTTCAGCATTGCCTGCAGTCATTTTCTAACCACCAAGCAGGCTGTTGCTTCATCACTTCATTAAAGAACTCCAAATTAACAGTGTCCTCACATAAATATATCCAAGACTTGGCATCAGGCCTAGGCCTGGAGATGGTCCTGCAAAGTTTGTGATTACTCTAAGAATGCACCCACATTCCAAGTGCTCAGGGCAAGGAAGAATCTTGTGATTCCCATGAGCAATTTGTACATTTGTAGATGTGCACAAAATACTCAACTGAAGCATAACAGGCACCCTTTTCCCATGAAGAAACCTTACTGTGAAATGATCTATCATTGCTTCGTATCTCATTCGTCAAACACAACATTTAATCATACCAAAAATGAAGCTGTTTTTAAAACTTGCATTAATCCACTCAAGAATAACAACTGGCCACTTTGCAGAGATATAAAATGCAGGTTTTCCAAATGACATGACCAATCAGGTGCCTTTCCTTTTGACTTCCAAATGTTCAAAGTCCAACTCCTGAATTGCTACCCAGTATTGTCTGGGAACAAGATTTTGGGGTTATAGCAGATAATTCTTCAAAAAGCCCCATAGCAAGACAAGAAGGATAACCAAAGAAACAGCTCAGCTTCCATGGAGGGAACCATGAAGTGTTCTCAGTCTAGAAATTAAAATACAAAATAGAACACAAGTCTCCAGAGCTGAGTACAACATCACTCCTGAGAATGGTTATCTACCACCTTTCCCAAGAGAAGGAAAGAAGTGGGCAACAAGTTACATTACCACAATCAGAACTAAAAATCAGCAAGGCCTGCTGTCCAGCAAGAAACAAATTCTTGTACACTTAAAACCCTGGAGGCCAAAAAGATGTTCTGGAAAAGGTGTTTAAGTGCCGGTCCTGCCTCTGGACACCTCCCAGGGGACAGAGCCCAACCCAGCAGCCCAAAGGCAGGACCCACACGGGCCATCACAGCTTAGAAAAGACCTTTATGACCAACAAATCCAACCATAAACCTCACAGTGCCAAGTCCACCACCAAACCATGTCCCTAAATGCATTCTAAGCACACAGTTCCTGTGTCTGCACAAGGGATTTCAATGAAAATGACCAAAAGTGATGAATGAAGATGTGAACCAACCTCTTCAGCCCAAAACTTTCCTCCACATCTTCACCCTCAGCACTTCGTCTCTGCTTACACAAAACACACCTGCTGCCTCTAAACAACACTTACCTGGGCTAACTTTCCAGCTTTCCAAGTTCTGGCCCTTTTTGAACGCCTTCGATGCTACTGACCAGCCTGAGTCCAGAGAGCGTTTGAATTTTTAACATAAAACTTAAAAAAAAAACAGAGAAAAATCTCCCTGCAACCACACACCTCCACCCAACGCAACCCCACAGCCAGCTCCTTCCTCGAAACAAAACGAGCACAAACAGGTGACCATTATAAGCACATTCAGCACCACGAAGAAGGGCTGGGATGATTAAAACGGTGGATTTTTAGCGTTTATTTCGCTCTGTGAGCCCCCCCCGCCCTTTCCCCACAGCGGGCGGCGCTCACCCCAGGTCGCGGCTGACCGAGTGCAGGCTCTCCTGGAAGGCGGCCACGAACCCCTTCTCGCGGCCCTCCAGGGTGTCCCTGTGCCGCATGCCATCCTTGAGGCAGTCGAAGACCCTGGTGACGCTGGAGCGCAGGGCCTGGATGGCGGCGATGGCCTGCGAGAACGCCTCCAGGTTCACGCCGGGGCTCAGCGCCCCCTCCGCCATCTTGGCCGCGCCGCCATCTTGGCCCCGCCCACCCCGCGCGGGGCACGCCGGGAAATGTAGTCCCGGCCGCGTGTGGGGAGGGCGCTCCGGCCGGCCTTTTTAGCCTTTTTTTATCCGCTTTTTATCCGCTTTTTATCGACTCGGCTGGAAATGGGGTTCTGCTAGAGCCAAAGGAATTGCGTGGGGAGGGGGTAGTTCGGCTTCTAAAGGCTAGACTTGCTGGAAATGGGGTTTTGCTGAAGCCAAAGGAATTGCATTTTAGGGGGGGGAGGGGTAGTTCAGTTTCTAAAGGTTAGATTTAAAAAAAGTGGTTCAAACCCGGTTTTCGCACCTTTGGGGAGGGGTAGGGGTCTCGGAAAGGTAAGTGGATCGGGACAGATTGTAAACTTCCTAGTACTAATTAATAGTAATGGAAACAGGGACCCTCTGGCTGGGATAGGGGATAAAAACCTCTCCCCTAGGCCAGAGAGACACACCAATTCAGCTTGTAATAAATTTCTATATGATTCGTGCCAGTAGGGAAACAAATGGTGTTATTGCACCCTCATAAAACAATAAAACCAACTTGTCATCAGTTTCCCTGAACATTTATTAAGGAATACCTGGCAGGTTTGGGGCTGTGCCCACCACCCTTTGGGGGAAGAAATTTTCCTAATATCCAACCTAAACCTGCCCTGGTACATCCTTGATATAAGGTGTCAATAAAGAACTAACACGGAGAGGGTTAATTGAAATAATTGTAGGGACTTTTGCTGAAGCCACAAAGACAGAGTGCATGGTTGAGGCCATAAATAGCTACAAATATAGAAAAAGGGAATATGTTAGGGTTGCTATCAGTACCTGGCCTTGATAAAATAGTACCTGGCTTCTAAAATAGAATGGACACCATATGAAACTAAGATAAATCAGGAAATATGGCAAGAAAATAAGA
>JAWWEW010000038.1:4393942-4423115 GCA_035583185.1 Anabacerthia variegaticeps | reverse complement strand
TGGTGGAGCAATCCCCCATGCACCCAGTGCTGAATAAAGGTACCTTCTCTACAACTACCTAGTTGTGGGGTCTTTTTCCACACATCCTCCTCATGCCACTCCCTTGGGTCCTGTCGCTGGACACCAGAGAGAAGAGAACGTGAAGGAGCTGCAGAGCACAATGAAGCACATATGGGGCATATTCCCTCCTCTGGGTGCTCTGTGGATCTGTAGGTGTTTCCCAGGCATAGAAACAGAAACAAAACCATTTGGAATGGCAAGGAAGGTTCCCTGTTCCTGCTGCAACAAGTGTGCTGGGCTCGGAGCAGGCAGGAGCACTTCCATCATCCTTAAGCTGCTGGGAAGGCTGAAGATGTGCAAGTTGAGCCCCTGAGACAGGTCATGTCTCAGAACTGGGGCTTTGAGCAACCTGGGCTAGTGGAAGATGTCCCTGCCCATGGCAGGTGTTAGAATGAGACAATACCCAAGGTCCCTTCCAGCCCAAAGTGGTCTGTGATTTGGTGTTTCCATATTTCAGCTGTGAATCCTGCTGAAAGCAACGGGGCCAGGCCTTCATTACCCAAATTTTGTGAAGCTCTGCGAAGTCTGAGAGTGCTATCACAGTACTAAACAGCACTAGTTTGGTTTTGTAGGAGCTGCTTATGTTTCCGATGCCACCAGCAGCTCTTTTCACCCTCAGAGTGCAGCTAAAATAAACAAGAGCTAAAGTAAATGAAGCGCTGCACAGGCCAATAGTCACTACACACAGAGTAAACTGCAGCACAGGGATGGGGGTTTTGTTTTCTCAGCTTCTAAAGTAAATAACAACCTCTTCCATAAAGGCGTTAATTAAATTCAGTAAGCAAAACCCACAGACCTTTTGGTCAGGGGTGATTTTTTCTACATGTCAAATGGAAACGAATACAACAAGGAACAGCTGAGATGTCGGTGGCCAAGTGAAGCGAGGCTTTGCCCTCCACTCAGTGACACTTTTCTGTCTGTCAAGCGACGGATTCTGAAAATTGCATCCAATCAATTAAATGTTCTCAGACAACATGAGAGGTTATTGATAAGTGAAACCCTTTTACTTAGCATGAAGAATGAGAAAATGAAAGGGCTGCGGTTCCTCTTCTCTTGAGCTCGGTGATGCTGTTGTATTTGAGCACCGAGGTAAAGCAAACCTGGAAGCAATACATAAACAGTGAAATATACAGCAATATACTTCAAAGGATCAGCAATGTACTGAGCACACTTAGTAAAGCAAATGGGAACAAGAAAGGAATATTTCCTTATGTAAAAAAGCATTAAATCAGAGAACAGCAGCCAGAGGCAGAAAGAACAGGACTATCTCAGCCAGACTGGCAACCTAAAGTATTTATGGATCTATAATATTAGTTATTTTAAACATAAAATACCATTCTTTGGACTATAATAGGTTGGTCAAGAAGGTAATGTGGTATAAGGGAATACTTGCAGGCTGAAAGATCCTTCCTCCATTGCATTATTCTTTTTCCCTCTCACTGCAAGGTTTGGACTCTGGGTGCACGTTGTGCACATTATATGCTATCACTTGGAAACGGATGATTCTTTTTCATTAAAGATTTTTAAACATATATTCTCAGCCATCAATATTGCATTTATTTTAATTGTCTCCGAGATCCCTGTCACTGAAGTGCCCAAATGCAAGGAGTTCTGATTTTACATCCTGCCTGGAACAGTAAAAGGGTTTGACAGTTCTTTCACTATTTTTAAACAAACAACAAAACAGTGGCCTGAAAACAAACCCATAAATGATAAGGAACCATTTAGAACTTGCCCCTATAGAACAAAGAGCACAGCATAGCTTTGCCTCAGAAACTCAAAGGAGGGCATTCACGTTTTTTGCTCCAGGGATCTGCTTTTTTTGCATAAATAAGGAGCCAAGTTCTCCTGAACACACAACAAGCAATTCAGAGCACTAAGAGCTCCACTGGCTCCATGGGGAGTTAAGGCAGACTCTGCTTTAACACCTGAAGGTAATGGCTGAAGAAGAGAACAGGAGCTCCTATTCCTCTTGTTATTTCTCCTCCTGTTTTGCCACATCTGGAAGGAAAAGACTGCATAATTTGGTGTGCTCATTTGTAGGGCATTGCCATGCCTATGTTGCTCGTTTCTTTAAGCAATATTCCCTAACTGGCAGCCTGCCCAAACCAAGGCACTATGCTAATTTAATCTTCATTATAGGCACATTGGAAGTGGGCACTATGGTTATAAAATATGTGGAACCAGGATATCTCAAAGGTACTGATAAAAGTCTTCGTGCCTTCAAATCATTAATAAAACATAGAAGCAAGAATCCAGCTGATATTCAAAACATCCAAAAATCTTATTATCTGACAGCTGTTGAGTAGGCTTCTGCAAAATTATTGGGAAGGCTCAATATGGGTATGAATCCACACCTGAGCAAGCATCAGAACTGGTATCTTTTATCCTCTCCACCAGAAGTTCAAGGACCTTGTGATCTCCCTCTGAAAAAAAGATCACATTTAAAGCATACAGGGTCCATCCACATTGCCCAGCTCGGTGTCATGTAGAGAGCTGCAAAGAGCAGCCCAGGCAGCAGCCTGCTGTTCGTTCAGCATCCTGCCCAGCCTAATAGACCTGCCTCTCAGCCTTGCTAATTAGCTCTGGCAGACCCCTGTGCTAGCAGGGGGATCCTCCAGGCAGCCCAGTTATCCCCATCACTGCTGCACTGTGCCGAGCAGATAGGCTGAGGGCTGGGAGGGAAGGCTGCTCTGAACTGCCAGTTCTGGATCTGTTCTGGGGCTAAACAGAGAATTTCATTTTGGGTGCTGTCAGTCTCCAAACGTACATTAAGCTCTGAGCTCACTGGAGAGAAAGGTGGGTAAAAAGCAACAGCCCAACCTGGCATCACATGCAGCAAGAGAGGCTCGGTTCCCTCCTCAAGCAGAAGCTTGGCTGGGGAGCGTGTAATTAAGATGAACCTCTCACAGCAAAGTATGTTATGGCAATTTTACTCAAATTGCAGCTACTAAGAACCACGAGGGCTGTAATTAATCAGCAACATCAAAGCAAAGGGATGACTTCAGGATCCTTGCAGAGGTACTGTAAACAATTTGTTAGGGAAGAAAGTGCCCAATTAGAAATGCAGTCTTATTTAAGACAAATTAATTTTGTTGTCAGGAGAGACAATTAATGGCGACTATTGGGTTTCATAGCAAGTGCAGATAATCTCTCATGCTGTGTCCTAACAGGGCTCAATATTTGAAATAACTCACATCATAAGAAATTATCTTTATCTTCCTATGACATAGATAAATGCTGATATTTATTCTATGGCAACCTGGACTGATATTCATCACCAGAGCCTCTTCATTTCTTTATACTTCATTGGTACATTCTTGACAGCACTTCAGATAAATATAATAAACTGATTTTGTTGTTGTTGTTGTTCAGATAATTGTGATGCTCAATAATGTGACTGGCAAAATATTCTTGCTATTTTTACATTCCTATTAATTTCTTTCAGGTTTGCAGTCTTCAGTTAGCCACAGAGTTTACAACATGATGCATTATTGAAACAGAAGGGAAGCTGAGGGGTTATCGACTCATGTTTGAGGCTTCTGCCAAGAGAAGGGAATTTGTCCTGCCTCCTGTTAGAGAAGGTTGGAATGGCAAGACTTTTCTGATGTGGGGGAGACTTGCTCTTCAGTGCTATTTCTTTCCTATTGTTCTCTGAATGAGAATCCCCCACTGTATCCAACAATAGTGAGCAAAAGCCTTATCTGAACACTCCTGCCAGAAGAACCAGGGCAATAATGAACTGAGCTGACAATGATATAGTCATCATCAGATTTCCTGGGGGACGAATAGAGTTAGCTTCCTATTGTTTCATGCTCTCAGGTGACCGGGCTCACATTCCAAAGGATCTTCACCCACATCATGGTGTATGGAAAACAGACCTGGAGGCCTCTCAATCCCCTTAGGGGACCTCTGTAACTGTAGGAACTATAATTTCCAGGTGGCTGTTCAGTAATCCAGAGTGTTTTCTTCCCGTTTATGGTTATAAAGTG
Source organism: Anabacerthia variegaticeps (assembly GCA_035583185.1). Lineage (NCBI taxonomy): Eukaryota > Metazoa > Chordata > Aves > Passeriformes > Furnariidae > Anabacerthia > Anabacerthia variegaticeps. The sequence continues at coordinate 4,419,063 of JAWWEW010000038.1, read as the reverse complement.
TCTCCATCACGCAGAGAAAATCCAGCACGTAATAGATTTGTCTGCAGAAGGACTGGATGGATTATGACTCTTCCATTCCTTCTTGCCTGATGAAACTGGCACTCCTGATATCAGTTTTAAGATAATTCAAAGAGATCTGCTGTTGGGTTGTGCTGCTTCTGGAACTTCAGTCCCTGGAGACGTCAACTTAACACCTTATCCCAGCACCGAATTTACATGAGAAGTGTAAAGCAAAATACAAGAAGTAAACCATACCCAGCAAAACTCATGGTGTTACTTTATGCATGCAGACTTCTGTCCTGAAATATGTCAAATTTTACTTGCAAAAATAAAAGGCTGCTGTTTTATTCTGTATGTGTGCAATCTGCAGAGAACTCAGCCACTTCTTTTCTTTAAACATTCAGTGATCAAGTGGGGAATCTGATGTAAAACCAAATGGGAAGAAAGTACCATTATTTAAAGGCTACAGAACTGCTTAAAATTAGAGCTGTGAAGGCATCAAAAAATACCAGAAATCACAGATGGTTTGCAGATAAATTCACATTGCATTTAGTCCACTCAACATCTAAAAAAAACCCCTATGCTTTTGCCTGGCTTTTCAGTCTATCTGTTGATGCCTGCTCAAAACATACTTTCTTTAAATTGGGCTTTGAGTCGTGTTCTGTTGCCCTACACATTCAGATCCCAGGCATTTTGAAAAAAAATCTGCACAAATATGTATTTTTAAATGAGGCAGTTAAAGTTTTAATATATTTTGCATATTTTCAAAACGACAACTATCCTGAGCAGGTTAAATAAGACATTGGCAGGGATGAAACAGTAGCAAGAACAGACAAGTAGTTCTGCAATATGCAAGTGACTGAGACAGAATGACCCAGTTGTTTCTTCTTGGCTATATTGATGATTCTGCAGTATTAGAGTCAGTTAAACATTGTTTTCCCTTTCCACAGACTGCAGGATCAGGCTTTTACATAATTCTGGGGTATTTGTGTATTTTTTTAATTTAACTACTTAAAGCCTGCTTGCCTCTTTTAATGCCTGCGCTGTATTTTCAAATGTTCTGTCTCGTCCCCTGGCTTTTCTCTCTGATACTGGCTCGCTCTGGGGAAAATTCCGCTTCCATTATCCTGAAAGATCAGGATTTGGCACAATCATTCCAGCCTCAGTGCCTAGCAGCAGTCAGCAGAATTTGTTGCATACATAATGCTCCATTCTACTCCTTACCAGTTCCTTGCAGAGGTAGGAGGCTGCAGCAGGCAAGGGGAAGCTTGAAGCATGATGGTTATTCAATACCTGGTTGAGCACATCCCCTAGATATTGCTCTTCATTGAGCAGGCACAGGGATGTTTTAGATGGCAGTGCATCCACTGTGATGACAGTAAATATGATGGAGTTCATGGTACGATATATGGCATTTCTTCTTGCCAGGAGCAAACTCTCACCTGCAGCTTGGAACGGCAGAGGCTGCTTTTCCCCCGGCTCATTAAAAAACCCGACACAGTAACAAGCTCTAAAACGAGTTCAAAGAGTTCTGAAGTCGCTGATTAGTAAATGTTATTGTGAAAAGTGTAATCTCAGGACAATAAGGCCTGACATGAACCAAATTCAGGCATGTTTTTGGCAATCTTCAGCTTTATTCCTTCTAAATACAAATGCAGCACGCCAAGCAAGGATCCTGCTAACTCCAGAGCTTAGCATTCCCCATTCCACCAGCCACTTGCCAAGAGTCATTTGCTCCAGTACTTCTCACAAAAGCCAAGCTACTTCTCATAACTCTCCATCCTAATTAAGCTACTTGCTGGCTTTTATAATCACCTCTCCATACACCCATCAATCTCAGCAGGATATTTAACAGATGAAACCGGGCAGATTTCCCCTTAAAGCAGCAGCCATCCTGAAACAACAAGGTCGTTTTCTTTATTCTTTACTGCTTTTCTTGCAGGCCCTTTTTCTTTTCCAGCTTTCAAGAGGGGAGGCCAACAACAAAAATAAACATAGTCAAATATGCTTAAGGCTGAATGAGGGCATGGAAATCTGCAGGTTTTCAGGCAAGTCAAGCAGTTCTAGCAATTGCATAGATCAGTATTTTCTTTCAAACTGGTTCACACTAACTATTATTCATCAATCCATCAAGGAAGACAGGCAGCCGTGCTTTTTAACAGATACCCAGACAAAACAGGCAGAATAAAGCAAAGTTTTGGGATATTTAGAATGTTAGCATTCCAGAAATTCAGTACTTCACCTTGACCTTTATTCAGGGAAGAGGCTGAACTAAACTTGGAGTACATACAAAGGGAGTTTTCAATCGATAAGCCTTTCTACAGCACTGCTGCCTTCTCCAAGACCCTGCTTTGGAATCTGCAGGGCACCTAAACAGAGCTGAGTTCCCAGAGCCCACAGCCAGGAGAGCATTTCCACTGGACAGGGCTCCACGTGGAAGACACGTACCTGAAAACTGCAGCAGCCTTCGTGTTATCAGGAGCCCACTGGCATTGCTCAAATTGCCACTGGACTGGCAAAGCCAGAAGCTTCTAAGCCCTCAGACATTGCTATGGAAAGCATCCTGCACGAGGGGGGGAAAAGAAAAGAGTTAACCAATTTGTTGTCAAAGGCAACAGCATGTTTCTTGCTGTCTCATAAATGCGATAAAAGGGACATCAATACTTGGAGATAGTGGAGGCGCCAGATGATGCAGAAATAAATCAGCTTCAAATCAAAGCCCGGCTTCATTCTGTCAGGCCAGAACCAGAGCATCTGCACACACAGTGGGGCCACAGAGCTACCAGCACCCCCAGCCAGTGTCAGCCCCTCTGGGTCTTGCTCCACCAAGAGCTGCAGACCCAAAAGCAACACGAAGAGCACGAGCTGGAGGTGCCAGCCTGATGTGCCAGCTCACAGTGTCCACGGGCTCGGGATGTGGCGTGGGCAGGAGATGCAGAGCAGATTGGATTTTTTCCAAAGGCTATTATGTGAAAAAGACTTTGCTTTATACTTGGGCCAATATGGTAAACTGCATCCAGTTAGCTCAGGGAAAGGTCAGACATATTTTAAAGCAAAGAAAGGCCATCTCTGGCAGGTGTATCCAATTCAGAGAGATATATTATCCCCAAAGGAAATGAGGAAAAAAAATTCCTTATTTATTTTATTTATGCATATTCCACTTGCAGTTACCCTGGTGCATTCATGATACGGAATTGAGCAATGTTTTCAAACAGAATCCAGCCAGTCTTTCCTAAAATGAGACATAGTTTGTCTAAACAGACAATCACTTCCTGGAATTTGCAGTTCTAATTCCATACTTCAGTATTTAAGGTCTCCAAAGAAGCGGCATCCATCTTCCCTCTTAACAAATAAAAAAAATAAAAAAAAAAGGAAAGATTTTCCTTCTATCTAGGGATTATTTAGTGCTCTGTTATTGACACTGCTTCTATTGAAAGATTTAAAGATAAAAATGCAGTGTATTCAAGTAGTGCTCATTTTTCATCGTCACTTAGTGACAGAACAGCCTGTAGTCAATTGCAGCAGATTTATCTTCCCTGCTATTGATCCTGTGTGGGGCTGAGCCGTGTGCAGGGACCTGACCCGTGTCGCTCCCAAATGCGAGAGGAGGGGACAGGAGAGGTGCCAAGCAAGTCTGTTTTCGTTCTAAAGCTCTTTAATTAGTTCCCTCTAAGTGGTGAGACAAGCTGCTAGAAGGTAACTTGTTTAGAGAAGCGAGGCTCTTCCTGATGGACAAAGGGATAACACAAAAATGCCATTCTCTGTGTAGAACAGTCTACAGGGTGTCCCAGAGCTGAGCTCAAGGCATTGGATGCAAATGAAAACTTCAGATACCGGAGGGACAGATGTTTTGTGAAAAGTAGGAACTGCCAGTCAGGTTCCTCCAGGAAACCTCCCATGACCTCCTGTAGAGAAGATGCTCTCGTGAGAATTCCCATCACATCATAGAAAGATTCTTTCTGCTTTTTGAAGCCCACAGAGAATGGAAAGTATTATCCCGAGGGTTTGGAGTGAGCAATTTTTATACCTAAAACACAGGGATTAATTCTGGTCACCTTCACAATGAAGCTGGAGGAGGAGAAAAATAACAAAACATTTAGATGCAAGGTGGAACCTGCTTGTTCTCAACCAGTACAACACCAGATCCCAGACTCTCCTCTCTAGCACACCTACTATTTTAAACAGAGCCAGACTTCTATATATGCTCTTCCTCACTTCAGCCAAATCCGTCAGTAAATGCTGACACAGAGGCTGTGAACTTGATGGCTGAATAATGTTTGCAGGAATCCTTTAGAGACCAAGAAAGCTTTCTCCAGAAGCTGTCATGCACCTCCCTGATGGATCACTGCTCACCAGCCATAAATGCACTTAGTGCTGGGAGCGGGCAGGACCAGATCTCCAGCTTCCTACAGCAGCTGCTCTGTTAGGGAGCTAAAAGGTGCACTTGTGCTTGTTTCTCTTACCAGGTACCGTGCTGAAATGTGATCCAGACACCTTTGAAGTTCCTCCATATCAGGGGTAAGTTTGACATACGAGCTGGAAAAGAGGCATTCAAAGAAGCTGAGGGAAGGAACAGACCATGGTGCCTCAGTGCTGTTTGCAGCATTCTCATCCAGGTGACACCATTTATCCACAGTCCCCACTGTGACTTCGGGTCCCTTCTTTAAATACTACCCACGTGGATTCAAAAAGGCAAAGGCAAGCTCTGGCCATTGCCTGGACAAGGAGACCTTGTGGCTGGGGAGACCCAACACATTAATTCCTACAACACCAAAAAGCCCTGAATGTTGTACCTGCAGGAACTACATCAAGAGGAAAAGCACATGCTTTATTCTACAGGCAGAGACTTAACCAAAGCCAAGCAAACTATACAGATAACACACATATATACAGGTTCACCTCGTGAACCTGAGGATGTTCTAGCCCTGCTTGTTAATCATGTGCTTCTGAGATTCATTTTCCAATCCCTTCCATGGAAGACAGCCTTCTCCTACAGAGACCTCATCTTGCACTCCTCTGCAGCTCCCTCATCATTTCCTGATCTGAACCCTTTTGATTAATCATCTCTGAAGAGCTTTATCAGTCTGTTCTGAAGCCTGTACACAGGGACATCCATGTTCAGCAGATATTTCCTCTTTAACTTTCTCTGCTACACTATTTTGGAGAACTGTTCCAAACTGTGCCAGCTGACTCTTGCTATTTGCAGACATGGCAGATGAGATTCTAAACCAGGAGGATTTGCCAAGGTAGCTATGTGAGTATACTAGCAAAAGGATATTTCTCCTACTGTAGAGCTCATTTCTGCTCTTCAAATAAACTGTACTAGTAGAAGGACTTCTGCCTCAACAGAAGGGTTTGTTGATAGATAATTCCACCTTTTTCATTGCAAACCATTGCAGTGATAATGCAGCTTTTGACCAGGGTGAGTTGTTTTCTCCTCAGTATTCACAGCTGCCAGGAAAAGGAATATGATCACTGTCTTAAAGAATAACAAGTGGCTTAATTTTGTCCCCGAAAATAACCTGCACTTTTGATCCATTCTGAATTCTTTCTCTTGCAAGGCTTTCCTGCACAGAGAACAACATTAAACAAATTAGCAAATTACTCTCTCTGCAAGAGCCAGGTCATATTTCACCATTAGAGAAGGAGTCCGATTTTGGTTGGGTGAAAATAAATCCACAGTAACACTATTTGCTATCATTCATGTCTCAACATTCCCCCTCAAAATAGTTTCATTTTGTTATATTTAATGCTGAAGCATTACATCTTAAAATAATGCCAATAATTACAAATCTCACTGTTTTATTTTAGGCACTGTTCTCCCGGAGTGACAGAAGCACACAGATTGAAAATGTCACTGAAAGGATTGCTGGAAGAGAGGCAAAACACATCTAAGCTTTGCCTAAGTGGTAAAAAGGAAGGAAAGGCTCTTTGGACACAAAAGCAAGGAGATAAAAAAGTTTCTAATGTTTGCCATTTGCTTAAAGGCTGAACAGGATTCTGGGACAGAGAACCAAAGCACTGCAGTGTCGTGGGTTCGTGGTGTAACATTTTGGCCCCCTGTGGGATGTTCCACTGCAGTATTGAAATGAAGGATCATCCTCTGAAGGCTGCAATCTGGTGCCCCTCTCTGGCTGTCAGACCCAATTCTAGGCAGAAGAAACCCAATAAAGCATATTGATCGAACTGTCTGATGTGTCAGTTAAAAAACAGCCCTTCATATGTAAACAAAAAACTATGCAGAGCAAAAAAAAAAACCCTTCAAAACCCTCCTCTTCTTCAAGTTATTAAAGCTCTTTCTGTTGCTACACAATGAGAATTTTTGTGTAAGTTTTATGAGCTCTATCGCTGATCTATTCATTTTCTAATGCCTGAAAAATTACATATCTTCTCTCGCCCATTGAATGAAAAAGCAAAGCCCTTTACAAGCCTATTAGGAAAACAATATTTACAACAAAGCACCAAGGAAAATACTCCCATTAAATTTTACAGCAATTTCCTTGGAAGAGTCCTTTCCACTGAGAACAGCTGGACTTAATTGCAGATGAGCTGACTGAAGGAAGTACATCTGATTGCAGATGTAATAAAATTCATGCTTGACACCTTAATTTTTTTAATATATATTGGCCACCATCAAATCACTGCATTTGCTGGTTTGCAGGCTAAATCTATCAAAGCTCTGGCAGGAGAAGAGACAGGGAACGGAAAAGCTTGTGGAGTCCTTCAAAGCTTGGTGCTTAAGACACAGCTTTTTAATGCTATTGATTCCTGACAATCAATATTTTTTTCAATAAGAAGGTCTCATATTACCCCTTTTCCCAACCACCCTTCACAATGAACTTAGTTAGGATGAAAAAGCACTTAATGGCTTTCTTTTGAGTTGTTTTTTTTTTCATGTTCATTGCAGTCTCTTCTTCCTTCCAAAGTTCACCTTCCTCAGCCCTGCTGGTTGACCCTACATGGTTGGGGAGTGGTTGACCAGATGTTTTGCAGCGTAACAATCTGCCAGCAGGTTATAATTTGACCCAGAAGAGGTAATTTCTTTCAGATTACTGACATTGTAACTACGTCAACCTATTGCCTTTAAGGTTATTTGCTCAGAGTTTACCATAAAAGCCTGTGCTACCACGTGCTTCTTCCTCATTCCTATTGTATTTCTGTGGATAACTTCACTCTCAATGAGTTTCATGGGGTTTAAGTTTAATTTAATTCAGTTTGAACCAAAGCAGTCATTTCTGCTGCGAGTCTTTTACAGCGACTTTCCAAAAAGTAGGGCTGGTCATGCCCTGTTGGTAGGTGAGGTCCTTGTGCATCCTGAGGGTATGAAACTTGCTTAAAGAGAGAACTGAGCTCCCTTCCACCTGAGATTGCCCAGGAACCGAGTTGCACTGCTGACTAATTGCAGGGAAATTGCTTCTGCTGGCATGTATTGAGTGACCATCAGCAACAGCGTGTGCCTGTGGAGCAGAAAGTTTAACAAGGATGGAATAAACACTAAATGCTGCCTGAACCCTCCTGCAGTGGGAGTTTATAACCCCCTTCCCTCTCCAGTCTGTGAAATGGGAGTGTGGGATCATCGTCCCACTGGCCATGGTGTTCCATTTTCTGCTGAAGAAAATGTTGGGATGCTCTTCGCATTCTCTCCTGTCTCCTAACCTGACAGGGCTTTTGCTGGATAGAAACACACATTCCTGTGAAAGGAAAATACTTCCCTGAAGCTGCTGCTCAGGGCTGGTTACAAATGGAGGCTGCTCCTCTTTCCTGGCTTATTTTGCAAACACTGTGTGTGGCATCCCAGCACTTCAAAACCAACCTGCTGCTCCTCAGGTACTGAGCGTGGCACTAATAAGGGCTTCATGTAAGGGATGTTGCAGAATCCATAACAAGAAGCTTCATTTTTTAAAAGAAGTGACATCCACTGCTTTTTTCTCTAAGTGGCTGTTTAACCAGGCCTGCCAAACATTACAGATATACACACAACTGCATTTTAATCAACCACAAAAACACTCTGTAGCATAAGTAGTTACCCAGCTATGCCCACAAGAGCACAGGTAAGTGGGCTGGTAAATATTTAATCAACCATTGTTGCACGGGATAGTAAACATTAATATTTAGTATAAAATTTATTTACATTTAAATCCTATGTTTAGAAGAATATTAGGTTTAAAGACAAGTATACATTCAAATGTTTGGTCTGGAAATATTACTCACAGACACCTGCTTAGGTAAGATACTTAATACAGTGTCATGATGCAGGCAAGAAAGGGAAAGGATTAGTTTTTAAGATATACACACAGGCACACAGCTACATCCATACTTAGTTTTCTTTGTAGAGCAGTTGCACTATGAGAGACAAATGCAATGTACATATCAGAATCTCTTTGCAAGGTGGCAGGTCTTGGATTTTTACCATCTGACTTGTCACCAGGTAGGGAATGACCTTGGGGGGTCACATTAAAAAACGCTGGATTGGCACGAGGGCAGATTTCCAATGAACACAGCACGAAGTGCAAATATCACTCCCCCAAGGCACAGCCCCAAGCACAGCCGGATTTCATGCCTTTCTTATAGAGCAAAATGGAGGGTTTGGTGAATTCTTTAGAGGAACGCAGGATCCAATCAGTGCAGAGATAAAAATTCCTTACCAAAAGCCCTGGGAATGCACCACTCCCTGCCAGGGCTGCGCCTCATCCTCTCAAAGGCTGGCTCTTGCCTCCACCCTGAAATAGAGGTGGCACACACTTTCACACATTAATATTTATTGCAGCTTGCAGTGCAGCAAGAGTCCTATAGCAGAGCTGACTCTATTATGGAAAAGACCTGCATTATAGCAAGAGGTGGCCCCTTACAGGGATTTGGGGTTTCTGCCTGATAACACATTTTGGACTACAGGGTCTCTATATAGATTGAAAATTTCCTCCTACAGGTACCTTGCATTTGTAATAACAGACATCCTTTCTCTCCAGTTGAGGGCCTTCTAAAAGAGTTCCTTGAGTTCTGATTTTTTTTTTTCCAGTGAATTCAATAAAATTTCTTGCAAAATATGTAAATGTATGTGAAGATTTGGGTACTAATTAGTGCCATTTATATTGGACCCCTGACCAAAGCCCCATTATCACCTTGACAAGAACATTTTGTACCAAAGTAGAGAAGCCACCTTAGGACCAGTAAAGCACTGAAAAGCATTTAATCTCTTTTTCATGGGCTTACAGATGGCCCCTGTTATTCAGGACTGGTTTCACCACAGCTCCACCATGACCTCAGGGAGATGTGGCACGGCAGTGGGTCTGCTCTTGGGGGACACGAGTTGTCTCTTGTACAAACAACATTGTCACTGCTGATACCTCTGCCAGAAGGAGCTCTGTGCAGCACTGGGGTTTGTTGCTTTTTCCCTTTGCATGCACTGCCTTTTTAGCAATATGCCTGCTGAATATTAAGCACCCTAACGATCCCAGCGCAGCTCCACGGCACTGCTGCTGCCTCTGCTCCTGGCTGAAGTGATTTTCTGCTTTTGTAGCAGTTTCAGTGGAGGGGCCAAGGACTGGCAGAACTACAGCAGCTGAGCAACCTTCCTCTTCTTCCCAGGCAGCTCCCAGCCAGGCACCAGTGCTGACACACAGGGCACAGGGGGGCTCAGTCCTCCCAGGCTGCTTTGACAAGGGCAGGTGGTGGGAGGACAAGGGGGAATGGCTTTAAACTGGAAGAGGGTAAGTTTGGATTAGTTATTAGGAAGAAATCCTTCCCTGTGAGGGGCACGAGGCCCTGGCACAGGTTGCCCAGAGAAGCTGTGGCTGCCTAGAAGTGTCCAAGGCCAGGTTGGACAGGGCTTGGAGCAACCTGGTGTCATGGAAGGTGTCCCTGCCCATGGCAGGGGGTTGGAATGAGGTGGTCTTTAAGGTCCCTTCCAACCCAACCCATTCTGTGGCTCTTTGATTCTATGACTTACTTACAGGACCTCCTCTGGGTGCAGCTGGACTGGCTGATGTGCTGGCTGTGTTGGGGTGCTCATTGCTGCATGAAAACACTGCTCTTCCTTCTGACCACCAGCTTGGCTGCATTGCAGGGAGCGAGGGAAGGATGTTTTGGGTGACAGAGGCAGCCTTTTTCTAGCAGGGCTGGGGTGGGGTGAGAGGCAGAGGGTGGTGCTGGGCACAGGGATTGCCTCCAGCTGGAGTGTGAGAGAGGGGGAGTGCAGCACCCAGCAGGGAGGATACAAGGCATGGTGGGCAGGAGCAGGATAGAAAATGAGTGAGTGGGAGGCATTTGAAAGAGCACTGGGTGGTTTCTCAAACATTCATGGAGAAATTCCCCCAGGGGGATATACTGAGAAGTCAGATAAAGGTGCAAAGACAGGTAGGAAAACACTTTAACCAGCAGCTTCTGTAAGAGCATGGGAACACATGGTCTGTGTGTCATGGCCAAGAGAAAGGATGATGTTACCAGCACACAGGATCAGAAACCGCAAGATTCACTCTAGACCTGAATTTCAGCTATGTGCATGGATATCAGAGGCTGCATTTTGAGATGCTACACAGAAAAAAAATCCTATAATCTAAACTGGAGGTGAGGACAGGGTGGGAGAGGCAGGAGGGATGGGGCACCATGGCAGGTGTGAGTGCAGGATTGACATGGCTCTGATGAAGGAAAGTCTGCACTGTTCATGTTTTGGGAATACCAGATGAAATTCCATGACATGAAAGGGAGCTTTTACAGGAAATGTACCAAAGAGTCTGATCTAGAGCAAGAAGGGTCTAGGAAAGTTGTCAAGGAGTTTTGGAAGCCAAAGCAAAAAAAAAAACCAAAATAGTCAAATTGACAAAAGATCATTTAAAATGTCTTTTCCATGACTGGGAAATACTGAACTCATAACTGCCCTTGCAGAGATGAGCAGTGAGAAGAAACCACTTTACTGTGTGAGTTTCCTGGGGGAATTAGTTAATCCCAGGTAGGGTTGAAGCTGCAGTGTGTCTGTCTTGAGAAGTGAGCAGGTCTGGGAATGGCAGGGGAAGGCAGAGCACAGAGGCTTTGACCCACAGCGAGTAATCCTGCTGCTCAGCTCCTGACTGCACTTGGAATTGTTCAGGAAAAGGAGAGGCAGGAGGAACCAGCCAAATTGGTCCCCCCCATGTGCTGTCTGCATCCTACCCCTTCAGGCACTGCTGCTCCTGAACAAGGAACACCAAGGAGGGGACCAACCCATCCCAAAACAGGCGCTGCTCCATCTCCGACCTCCCCCCAAGCACACTCCATTTTTCATTGACTGAGGGTAACATTGTGCCTGACTTCATTGAGAGGCTTTTAAAATCCTCATCTTTGCTATTAGTATTGATTAGCTTTGTCCTCCTGATAGGCTGGGTTTTGTTTCTTTTTCTTTTTGTCTCCTGGCTTGTTGCATCATCAGGTTCTATATTACTCTTCAGGGTCCTTTCTATGGATTCATAAATGTGAATACAGTTGGGGATCAGCCCTGGGAAGAGATGCCAATCCCCTGAACAAACCCCCAGTCTGTCTTTCGGTGTTTAGGAGACTATTCACAGTGAGAAAGAGGATGAACAATCTGGTCATTGCATTTATCTGTGGAAAAACAACAACAAAAAATAATAAAAAGAGGAAAGAGGGAGAGCAAGTTGCTCTTCCACAGGGAGAGGGTGAGTGTTCAGTAGCTTAGTGAGCCAATGCACCAACTTCATCTCTGCAGCCAGGGGTTCTGAGCTTAAAAGTACAGGAGTAGTAATTAATAGTTTGCACTTATATAGACAGCATTTTTGCAGATTAACCTCTCCACCAAAATTTCACCTAAATCTAAATGCAGCCATTTCTGGAGTGGAGAATAGCGGCTGTTTAATAATGCATAGCAACACCATGCAAGAACTCAAGTCAGGAATATTATACAGAAATAAAAATGCAGGGGCAACGTTCATAGTGAGAGAACTCAGCTACTCGGGCTGGAATTGCTTCGCGCCGTCCTGCTAATAACCTGCCTTACAAAGTTGTTGCTGAATTGTTAAAATATTACAAGAAGGTATTACAAGTACACTTCAGTTCCATCTCTCATCTCACAGCCAGCATCTCCCGGCGCATGGTGCCTCCAGTCTAATACCCCTGCATTAATCCAATATTGATTCCAGGAAAACGGAGTTTCTGAGCCACCCAAACAATGTTTTGCAGCACAGAAGGTTTCCATTGAGATCTGTCCTCCAGCCACTGACCCAGCACTCCTGTGGGCTGGGAGAGCTGCAGATATCACATTGCAAGGTGATGCGGGTGCAGCCCATTGATTTGATGGTCTCATCCCCGTCCTCTGGGAATGCATCCATTGCACAATTTAGCCTGGATGTCAGAGAAATACCGCAGGCAAGAGAGCTGCCTCAGAAACTGAGGGGAGTTATTCTGGCTTTTCTATTGCTAGAAAATGCTATTTGCTGCCTCTATTCCTCAGTCCAAGTCCCCAGTCCCCAGCACTGTTTGGCATAGGACGGTTGCCATGGAATGGGGATCAGGTGTCATTTTTAGCCTCTTCCTTGGGTGTTTTGTGCCTGGGGTTTGACACCCAGTTGCCTCCTCCACATCAGCTCAGTCATCCCCTGTGCCTGTGACTGCAGGTCCTGAGCTCTGCAGCACCACATGCCTTGGTCCTTCAGCCACAGTGGAGATGCCCTGTGACATCTGGAGCTGGAGATGTTGCTCATGTACAGCGAGTTCAGCTCGTGGAGGAGGGAGAATATACTGCTAAGGGGGTGTTCGCTCATTAGCTGACCCCAGGTATTCCTTAATTGGACTCTGCTTCCCTCAAAATCCTCCCCTGAGAGATGAGCTCTAATCAAATTAATTTGTCTCTTGGCCAGTGAGGAATAACAGTAAATCTGAAGTCCCTGAAGGCTTATGGAAATTGGCCCACATGAACGATATAATTTTTAAATATGAAGGAGAAAACAGATTTGCAAAAGAAGTTTCTCTGGCAAAAACAAGCTCTAACAGAGAGCACAGCAAAAGGGGGAAAAGAGTCTGGAGAATACTGAAACACAGCTGGAATACAAGGGTTTTGTCTGAAAAAAGCATTTTCTTGTATTTTACCAGGAAGGCATTTCTCTCTGAAAATGAAATCCAGACAGGATGTTACTGATGGTCCACATCTTATTTTCAATAAATGATGAACCTTCATGTCCCATGAAATATGAAAGTAGAAAGCTGCATTTCTATTATATTCAGCAAAGGAGGGGTTTTTTCCCCCCTTTTGTTTAAATATATTCATTATCAAAGGTATAGTGCCCTTGAGAAGCTGAGGCAGTTGCTTGTATTGCTGTGCAAGGAATTTGAGATACTTACTGAAGTTTTTACGAACAATGATGCCGAGATGTGTAACGTGTCTTTCAAGACCCCAGATCCATCTATCCAGAGCTGACACTTAAGCTGTAGAGAGACATCCTTGTCAAACTACTTACATATTGCATATACAATGAGATAGCTCTTCACTTCTAGCTCACTAGTTGCAGGAGGTAGAATTTAAAGCAGAAGGGCTCCAGACCTCTTATTTCAGGCTCTTGTGGCTCCAAGTGAGGAAATCACATTGGCACTAATGAAAGTTCAGCATTTACATTGAATGCCCAGTACGTGAGAGGGCATGAAAATATTTTGATGAAAAAGGACCTGGCGAGACATCCCGTGCCTTAGAAATTGTCAGTGCGCTACAAGACAGGGGGGTTTTGAAAGGACAAGGCTTTGTTTGGGATGCAGGTTTTCCCTGTACATCCTTTGATATTTGTCCTGCTGTTAGGAATGACACTAAGGGAATAAACCCCTTTGCATGTACCATACAGCCCTACAAGGCAATAGAGAGAGAAAACTATCTTAAATGGCTGATCTGTGGAAGTCAGTAAGGGAAACAAGGTTCGGTTCAGCCCTTAGATACATACCAGTGGTTTCACCTTATGACTCTTTACCTTCACACCTCCTACTTTTACTCTTATTTTAATTTACTAACACTTTTTCTACCCTCTCCCTGTCCTTTAGACACATTGGTTGCTATTCCATCTAACATTTTCATTTTTACTCTGTGTGATAACCTCACGCATCGTTTAAAAGCGGGAAGAGTTATTTATCTTCTCAAAAAGCAACAATGGTTGCTATTAGCCAGATTTTGGTCTCTGCAGTGCCATCAGGAAAAGGTGGATCGAGTTTCTTCAGTCATTTATAACCCAGAAACTGAAGCAACTGGAAGGCAAAGCCTAAGCTGACTGGAAGCTTTGTCCTCTGACTGTATTTCAAAGGGAAGCACAGGCACAGTCATGATGGATTCTAGAGGAGATCCATCTTCATGCCAATTTTGGTCCGTGACAATCTCATAGAAAACGAGGTGAAAAATCTGAAAATGAACATTAACAATTCATTTCCTAAATTTGCTTGGCTAATGTAAACTTAATAATTTCCATGCACCACCAGCCTGGTGGTGCCTGCTGGAGCTCCCTGGCTGAGCAGTTCTCCCTGTAAGGAAAATGCACCATGAGCATCATCGGGACCAGCTCATTCACTGCCAGCAACTGCTCTGATTTCTTGGAATGACAGTGATCTAGGCAGCTGCTTGTACAAATCAGTTCAACCCCTGTGAGAAAGGTTTTCTGAGGAAGAACTCCTGGGCAAGGCACGTCTGGAGGCAAGCAGGAGTTGAAGTTCCCTCTGCCTCCATGGGAATGGTGCCTTTCAGAGCAGCAGTAACACCACACAACACCAGCTCAGCCTTCCCCAGGCCCCTTCAGCAGCTGGAAATCTTTTGCTTTGTAAATATGCCCACTCTTACAGCAGGTGCCACATCCTAGTCCACCAAGGAATTTTCCTGCATGTGCTCCACGGAGAAATCCATGCGAGGCTGAAGGTCTGAGCTCCAAGAAGTCCTTGGTGGAGTGACCTCAGCGGGCTGGGATGTGGTCCCGGGTAATGTCTGATGGGTTTCATATGACTCAGGCTTTTCTCCTTTGTCCTTCCCTCTCCTTCCCCAGTGAGCATTCTGCTAGTTAGTGGTTATGCAGCAACAGCTGCAAAGTCCCATTTTAAGGCAAATTAGTCTTGATATCGCTTTGCCAAATTGCCACAAAGTACCGAAGGAGGAATCACGGAGTGGTTTGGCTTGGGAGGGACCTTAAAGACCATCTCATTCCAACCCCCAGCCATGGGCAGGGACCCATTCTTCCAAGCATCCTCCTTCCAAGCAGGCTGCTGGCTACAACCCCCTAAACAGAGCACGCATTTTTACCTTCGCGTGCTTTTTTTTTTCCCCCTAAAAAAGGCTTTTAAAAGGCAGGACCTTGCCTGCCTGGCAGCAGAGCCGAGCACAGCCCATCCAGCCCCGCTGTGCGCTGGCAGCGCTGCGGTGCGGAGCGATGCGCTGCGATGTGGCAGCTCCGGAGGTGGCACGGCGAGCTAATGCTCCTCTGCGATACTAGAGGGCACTGTAAACCTGGCAGTTTTGGGCTTGGGAACGGGACGAAGGGAAGAATTGGAGTGTTTGCTATCTGCGGTCATTAAAGCTCCCCTGGTATTCAGTGCAAAATTAGCGCTAACCCCCTGGTGCTGAACAAATTAATTTGTGGAATTGCATTGTGCTGTCGTAGATCCCCCCCCCCATCACACTCACACCCCTGCCAGAGGGGCTCCTCTCCCCGAAAATGGTCAGGCTTGGAGGAAAACAGAGCAAGAACCATTAGGAGAAAACTCAGCAGCCCTTTTTTTTTTTAAAGCTATCACTTAACAGTAATGTGTTCATTAATTGGCAGCCAGACCACTGCCTGACTTCATTTAAAACCCTGATGGTTTCCTTCCATTGTGGATGCAGGGGCTTCATCCTGCATCTTTTGTGTATGCCAGCCTCAGTTTTTACCATGGGCCTGCTTAAGGATGCACACCTATCAGAGAGGAGGAGAGTCCCTGCACTGCAATGAGACAAAGTTGTTTTTAAAAGACTCCTTTAAAACATATTTAGAAATGGGTACATGCTACTCTAAATTAAATGCTCCAATCAATGAGATCGATAGATTAATAGGTTTCAGTACCTGTCTCCTCAGACATTCCTCATACACCCGTCACTGTAATTTATAACTCAGTATTCAACTGAAATTACTAAAATTTCAACTGAAACAACAAGGGACTGAAAAGTAAACAAGACTTCCCAATTTAAATGTAGAATGTTTACCCAGAATCAAGCTCTCCACTCTCCCAATATCACCGCCAATAAAACAAACATAAATCCACAGGGAATAAGAGGAAAAGGCATCTTGAGAGGTCACCGAGTCCATCTCCTTCCCCCAGGGTAGGATCAACCCTGCCTAAATCAGTCTTGACAGGAGTTTCTCTAACCTGTTCATCCCTGGAGGTTTTTAAGGAGATTCCACAAGCTCCCCAGATGGTCTATTCTGGGTGTCAGCTATTCTTATAGATGGAACATCTTCCCCAAAGTCTAACCCAAATTGCAATTGCTGCAGTTTAATCCCACTGCTTCTGTCTGCGAGCAACAGTTCATGACTTTTGTAGCATCTTTAACATTTGGGGAGATTATTACTGTGTTTTCATCAGCCACGGGTAACGGGCCACAATTCTTTCCTTCTTCTTTCCTTCTTTCCTTCTTGGGAGGTTTATTTTCTAGAACTCTAACTGCTCTTTCCATTTTCTTAATTTCTCTGGCAGTCTGATGACCAAAACTGCCCCTCCCCAACAATCAGCAGAGATGGGAGCAGTGTACCACACCATGCAGAAGTGTCAGCTTTGCTCTGCTCACACCAGGGCACCACAGTTGGCTCAGGATTAACTTCTTGCCTATGAAATTATCCCTGTTCCTTAGAAATGCTGCCTATGCAGCCATTTCCAGATGCACGTTTCAATAGTTCCCATACATTCAGCTTTGCTCTTCTCCTTTCAGAGCATCAATCTCTCCTCTCCTGCCTGTTTCTTCAGTTTGTTAAGATTTTTGACTCTTTCTCCTGTTATCTGAGAGCACTTACAGCCCCTCTCAGCTTGACGTTGTCAGCAGATGCAATAAGTCTATTCCATATTCCATTACCCAAGTCACTAATGAAAATATTGAGTAATACCAGATCCTGCACAGACCCCTGCAGCGCCGGGCTCAAGCCATCCTTCCACTTCGACAGCAAACAGCCAACAGCTTCTCAGTGTGCTTGCCCAGCTGCTTTGGTACCCTACAGCATTTCTCCTCGACCACATTCCCCCACCTTGCTCCTGGGAACACCACATGAGCGAGTGTCAAAAGCCTCACTGCAGTCAAGATGTATCACAGCTCCAGCTTCTCCCCTCTCGGAGACCTCCTGCCCCAGCATGGGAAAATTAGATTGGCTTGACAAGATTTATTCTTGACAAAACCACGGCTTGTGGGGCTACTTCATCCAATGCCATGCCTTGCCTTTGGATCTGGTGAGCAAAATTCTGTCCCTGCTGAAGTAAGGGACCAAGCTCCCAGCATCCAAGGCCTTTGCCATGTCCAGGTTCCACCCAGCCCACAGGAGGGGTGGAAATGCCATTGCATTTGTGCTCCCATGGGTCAGCAGGGGTTTGTTTCCACGGAGAGCTGCAGGGGCAGAACATGGCCCAGGGGTATCACACAGGGGTTTGAGTTTCGTACCCCCTGAGCACCATCACATCGTGGGCACACAGTCCCTCTCCAGAACTGCTCTACCTGGTGCTCCATCATTTCATTGGCATCCTCAGTGCAACGGGCCAGTTCAGCAGAGGTGGAAGAAGGTATAATTTACACGCTGAAGGGAGCTGGAAGGAGGTGTGAATTACTCAAGCACGAGCTACCTAAGATTCACTTAAAATTCACTCTGAATTTGGCACCAGATATGTAGGAGATAATCAAGTTTTCCTTTTCGAGATCTTGTGTATTTAAAACCTGCTGTGTTTAATTTTTGCAGTCACAACAATGCTCATTCATAAATATTTCCTAATGTTTGATCCTATTAGTATGTACAGCGCAGTGTTTGATTAATGGACTAGAACAATGCGATCAAATATATTTTGGGCTCCAGAATACCACTTTGTAATGCCTAATATTTGATGAGATGTTACAGATAGGCTTGTCTCCTGACTAGATGTGATTGCACTTGAATTCTGAGAAACCCAGATACAGATCTTGGATAAGATCTGAATTTCAAGCGAGTCCTAATTAGACAGCACGCTGGACCAAAGCTCGAGGTCTGCACTTTTCCAGTGCTGGATTCTTCACGGTTCGGATGCAAATGCTGTTTCTTAGCCCTGTCTCTCAGGAATCATAACATATTCATCCACTTGTAGTACCTAAGAGCCCTGTCTGACTGTATTTGGAAGACCTTAATTTGACTCCGGTAGGAGTTTAACAATATTAATAACTAATATTAAACTGGATTCCTAACGGGGATGCTGGGACAACACACTTTGATCACTGCATTAATCTGGTGCAATTGTGTTTATATCAGCCTTGTTCATCCCATGTGTGCTCAGTGCCATCTTGGCATGAATATGAAATATGCAAATCTGGGGGATACACGTTAATAGTGGGTCCATCTGCTTGGATCTTTTATTAAAGGGAAGTGTGAATGCAGTTGCCATGCAATACACTCTTACACACAAAGACCACGAGTTACGAAAACAAGAGAAAACATCTCATGCTTTGGCCTTGCTGGCATTTCACATTCATCGTTCCTGCAGCCGATTTTCATTCTAATTTAGAATTTTTCCCCAAAACGAAATTTGAGTGAACAAGCTCAACAGTTAGCAATGACTGTGCGTATACAGGCACGCACATCTCTTCCTCTCTAGTGACAGACAGGATATTACTTTTCCACTGCATATGAAATTAATACCAGAAGCACAAGGAAAAAACATGTAAATGCCACCCCTTAAAGCCTGATCTAGATCTCACTTCTACTCCTTAAGACAGCTACAACCTAGAGGAAAACCAGTTGTTCCAGTGGAAAAAGAAGGTAATCCAGAGGTGGCTTGGGAGAG
The DNA here is from genome assembly GCA_035583185.1 of Anabacerthia variegaticeps. Classification (NCBI taxonomy): domain Eukaryota; kingdom Metazoa; phylum Chordata; class Aves; order Passeriformes; family Furnariidae; genus Anabacerthia; species Anabacerthia variegaticeps. The sequence continues at coordinate 4,400,076 of JAWWEW010000038.1, read as the reverse complement.
CCGAGTCCAAACCTGAGCTCAGCCTTGGCTGTGGAGTCACAGCCCAGTGTCTCCACCAGATATGGATGGGCTGCTCTGTGCTGCTATTTCACTTCTTCTGTAATAAACAACTCTCTCAACTCCATCCAAAAGGAAAAAGCTCCTCTGGCTCATTGTTCTTGTGCAGGGCCATGTCCTTAGCTCGTCTCTCCCGTGGATGTGTGCTGTTCCATGCTAATGGTTTGGGGGGAGTACGCTGTGATTTATTTAACAGTTGGCAGGTCAACCCTCCGTGCCCTAGATATGCAAGTGCTGATTCAAATGTGGAGTGGAGAAGGTATCCTGATGACATAAAGTCAAACTATCCACCCTGATGGGCATTTTTAATCCAGGGACTGCCTCTTGTCCACCAGCCTGCAGAGATGGAGAGCTCCTGTCACCATAGTTAGTTCTGAGTCTCACACTCACCCCCCAAGGCTGGATTGAGCAATCATTTTATTCAAGGGCACTGGAATCTGAAGTACAATGAGGGCCCATATTCTCCTCCTTGATTCACAGATATTTGAGTAGGCAGCAGAGTAAGCAAGGAGAGAGGTTTTTTCCATATCTTCAATATGCAAATAGATCAGTGAGCTCAGCTCTCTATTCATTGCTTCCAACATACATGACACAGATGATGCTGTTCCCATTGTCACACTCAAACTGGGGGCTTGATGACAAGAAATTCACTGAGTTTCCTTCTGCATAAAGCTGAGATGATGGCTGGATAGGGAAAGTCACTGCACTGGCATATGGCAGCTCCACTGTCTACATCCACAATTTATTAGCTCAGTTTGGGATCTGAAAAGCCAGCTAGTATCTGAGTTACTCCTGCATGATCAGCTCCTGGTGCTACTTGGGGTGGCCTCATTTGTCACTACCCACGGACTGGCACCTTTCTCCCTAGAACAGCAACTGGCTCTGGGCTGAAGGGGGTGTTCAACCAGCACGTGACTCAAGAAGAAGTTAAGCGTTGAGATTTATTTCATACGTATTTATTAATAGCATAGGAGCATAATTGGGTCAGTTATTTGGTGATGGGCACATGTGTGCCTGGGAGGGGAGCATGTGCACGGGTCTCCTGGCTCTGTGCTGCTGAACACATCACCTGCTTGGGAGAGAATAAGTGTTTATCCCAGTGCTAAGGGAAGAGAGAAAAAAGAACAAGTCAACCTTCCACAGCGAGCTGATTATGCATTTTCCACATCAAATTGTCAGCATTTATTCAATTACTTCACTCATTACAAGTGTGTTCTTCAACCACTAACCTAAAAACCCTCCCTGCTGCTGTCAGCTCCGTTGGCAGTGACACGTTCCTTCCTCAGGTTAAAAAGGGTTTGTGGAAGGCGTCTTCTCCCAGCACAGGGCTCGGGGCTGCTGGGGAGACACAGCCCTGCCCTGGCAAGGGAGCTCCTCTGCCATCCACGCCCTCCCTCCTCAGGGCTGGGGGGCAAAGCTGGGGCTTCCCACGGGAATCCATCCTGGGGTTGAGGTGAGCCCTCCGTGGGGTGGCAGGAGTTGTTTTTAGAGCACAGACACGCTCCAAGGCAGGGATTAGAGGAATTCACAGGGCTCTGTCAAATATACAGAGGAGATCCCCAGAGCCAAAACTGTATATTCTCCAAACACTTCCATTTTAATAGTAAGTTAAAAGGAAAGTTTCCCTTCTGAGGGGTTGTTAATTATAGATCCCTCCTTTAAACAGTCCTCCTGTTTTTATCCATGCTTCCGCCCCCACAGCTGGTAAAGAGGAGGAAAGCTCTACCTTCCCCAAAATTCAAATACATCCTAAATGCTTCCTTGAGCTGATTCACTTGGCTAAGCTCTGATTTATGAAACAAAAGACGAGGCAACAGAAAGCAACGTATTTTCCCTGTGTCAAGGTGAAGCACTTCCCATCACCCAGCCCATCTCTGCTGGGGTTAATGTGCATCAATAATATTTAAATGATCAAAGTTTTTCAGCAGAGGCAGTGATGGGTTTTTTTCTGACTTGTCATGCTTGTTTTCCTTAAAGAGGCAATGACCTGCTGTAGTCAAGGCTTGCAGTTTGGCACGCAGGAGCGTTTTGAGAAGCGTTATCTCCCGAACAGAACAGCAGCCTCATGTTTCCCTGCACAACAACCTTTCTTAGCCTAAAATGCTTTGCATCCCATTTCCTTGATCTGGCTAAGTGCTTGCATGCTGAAAATCCCACCCTCCCTCCAGCTGTCCTTCTGGCAGGAAAGAGACAGCATCTTCTCTCTGGAGAGTACAGTCACTGCTCCTTTGGTTATCTAATCAGGGAGGGCAACATTCACTCAGGGCCCTGCGAAACCGGCTGAGCTGCAGAAAATGCATCCAAGGTCTTGTGCAGGAGGAGGGAGCTGGGGAAGCCTCCCCTCCCAGAGCAGATGCTCTCTGCCATTTCCCCAGTAGCTTTCACAAAGGAAGAAAAATGTGGAGTACTCCAGGGACTGAAGCATTCGGCTCTTCCCTCTCCTGCTCTCCGGGTCTGTGTGTGCCTCGGAGCAGGGCAGTGCCTGTAAGTCTGGCCCCAAAGCCAGAGCAGAGTGTGCAGGGAGGGCAAGAAAATAAATGTCCCCCACCCACCCACCCAGACTGTGTGTGCCAGAGCTGGCTGTTGCTCAGTTTCTCAGGCTTTGTGTGGGTTCTCCGGCATTTCTCCTAACTACAAAATATTTTGCCTCTCTGCCTTTTAAAACTCTGTGATTTTGTCTTTGCACCGAGCACAAGGAACTGGGAAGCACCAAGCTTCCCATCCTGGTCGAGCTGGGAACTTTCTTCATGTTCTGCTTGCTAAGAACAAAAGGGCAGTGCAGGGGTGGTGAGATGAGACAAATCCCCCCTGTTAAGCACAAGGTTAAAGCAGGCTTCACCTCCACCATCCGTAGCATCCCAAAGAAAAGCACCTTTAAGCCATTTCCTCCCTTTTCCCAGCCAGCTTCTCCCCAGAGGTCCTGGCAGGCTGGAGAGAGTCACTGCTGGAACAAAGGCTTAGACTGAGCTGTGCTGGTCAGGTATGACCTGAGACCCTCCCTCGCAGAGGGGCCTCTCTCCTGCTCCCAGGCTCGGAGCACAATCCCAAGCCATGAGTTTCCACCTAATAAAATGCTTACTCACTTGCAGGAGGCACTTTGACATCCTTGGCCGCACATTGCTAGATAAGGACTATAAAATGAATGTATTGCTATTACAGGTGATACAGCAATATGTATCCCCAAATGAAAGATCCTTTATAAGCCTGGTTATTATTCTGGCAGTAATCTTGGATCGCTCTCATTGAGCTCAACTCAGCCCAAGTGTGAGCGAGCACATCTCCACTGTGAGCAGGGACTGTGAGGGGTCACGTTTGCCTCCTATTGTCTCAGGACATTCTCTATCATCCCAAGTCGGGAAAACACTTCCCTCCTCTCCCGCGCATGTCAAAAGCCCCATTTGCCATTTAGATTTAGGGAGCCAAATATAGCCCCGGTATAAACAGGTGCGAGCCCGCATATGTCAATAGAATTACACCTGCTTATAATGGGTTTACATTTGGCCCTTGAGCCCTGGGGATCCCTCTGGGAGCAGAGGCTGTATTAAATATTAAGGGCCTTATTCTCCACCCCTGCCTAGGCTGTAGTAATTAAATCTCCGTGCAGACCCATTGATTTTCAGCCCTGCTCTCCTCGTGCGAGGAGGGAGCACGAGGGAGGGGGCAGAGCTGTCCCCTCCAGCGAAATCACATCCACTTTGCTCCTCGCAGAAATCCCATCCAGAAGAAAACCGCACCCAGCATTAAATATTTGCAAAATGTGCTTGGGTAAAAGAATGCAAATGGTCTCAAATTAAACCTTCGCTGCAACTCTCCCCCATCCCCTCCTGCCTGTGGCAGCAGCACCGCCGGCAGCCGCTTCCTTTGGGCTCCCGTGCCTGTGCTTGCCACGGACGATCTCTCCCCTTCCCAGCATCAGGACCCTCGGAGCCGGAGCTGCCTGTTCGAGCCAGGAGCTGGGTGATTTCCCCTCCTCCAAGCGTGCTCCTGGATCTCCTGAATCGCTGTGTAACCTTGGACAAGCCCCACAGCTGCTGCCAGCCTCCCCAGGGTGTTACGCTCATTAGTTAATTCTGGTGCTTTGCCTGGAGCTAGCGCCTTTTACCTGTGTCTATACAAGTATTATTGCCAGCTTCTGATCTCTGGAGCTCGCAGGGCTGAGAAAAACGACTTTGGTTTTTCCTTAAATGCCATGGAGTTTAGAAGTGTGACGACTCACACTGTGCTGTTATTCTTTCCAATTGAAACCTAATGATGCGTGCATATCACTTAACTCTGATGTCAATAATCAGCACACCACTTGGTCTTTGCCGTGGCTATTAGAGGGAATGAAAATGAAATACCAACTGCTTTTTATCCTGTTACGGTACCATAATAACTAATAAAGAAGTAATAAGTGAGACGTGGGGAATTTCCAGGGGAGTCATTACTACAGAGCAGACCTAAAGGCACAAAGTGAAATCCAGGAATATTCGCCAGCCCTGGATTCCCAGCCAGTGTTTCTCACTTAAGTTATACTGCTGCTGTAAAATAAGTGTTTACAGAAGAAGTTAGCATGTGGAAAGTATCAGACTGTGTTCTGACCAGAGGAGGGGAAACTGAGCCAGGATCAAAGACATCCTTGCAGGTAAAGACCACCCTGTGCATCAGTATTGTGTTTAGGCTGGGCCACAGTCAAGACACAATGCCAGCATTTCATAAATCTCACTTATGCTCCAGAATATGGGAAACGTTTCCCAGAAGAGCTCTAAATCACGTCTGTCTTGTCACAGGATGGATTGTGCGTTTTCCAGGGACTCTCAGATGGGAGAAGCCACACAGAGACCTCAGAGCAATGGGCCAAAGGAAATCATATAACACAACACTGAGTCAATGAGGTTCAAACCACATACAAGCTGGACAATGCATTTTCTGGCTTAGGAATTATTGAATTCTTGGTTAGGAAGGAGAAGTTATTTTTTGGTGGTCGTGTACATAGGAGGCAGTGGGGATTCTTCGGTTTTCCTCCCCATAAATGAAGTGACACTTATCCATTTGCAAGTCAAAAACCTGTCGCTGCTTAGGAATCCTGCCTCCAGCAGCTGCCCCGTGCAGGGAAAACTGGGACCTTTACCTGCCACAGCTTTATCCACCTTGTCCACAGCTGGAGCCTCCTCTGCCCCCAGCATGGACACCACAGAGTTGACCCAAGCCACCCCTATTGCCTCTCCAGCCCCGCGCTGGAAGGTGCTGTCACACTTTAGAGCCTTGCATGTTATTCCCCCACCTCACCAACGAAAAACCCGGGTTGGTTAAATCCCAAAGCACATTCCCACCATTATCAAGCACTTCCCAGCCATCTGATTTCCCCATCTCCGAGTTCCTGCTTTGTTTATCCTATTAATTCCAACCACCCCCTCTTCCCCCAACACACACACGCACGCAGCCTCATTTACAGCATTTACAGCATCCCCAAAATATTCAGGGCACACCCAGCGAGGACTTACACGTGTGGGGAAACCCTCGTGACTGGAGATATTTTTTTTTTATTTTTTTTTCCCTCGAGCAAACATGATCTCATGATTTTTATTTTTTTTTTTTAAGGTCTTAAAGGAAAAAAAAAAATAAATAAAATAAAAGCGAAGCCCCGAGGAGCGGCATTCCCGGCTGGCGTTCTCCAAGCGGGGGCAGCGGGACGGCGGGGATGCTGCACCGCTGAAGGCTCCCGCTCGCATCCTCCTCTTCCTCGGGTGGTTCTCCTTCCCTCCTCCTCCTCCCTCCCGCCCTGCATTTCCTCCTGCACCTTTAAGAAGCCCATCGCCGCCGGTGGGATGGTGTGTGCTAAAGCTGCACAGAGGAAGTTACGCAGCCGGGATCAGGCACGGAGATAAAAGCTCCGATTGTGATTGAAAGTGAGAGCAAAAGGGATTTCAGCCTCGGCATTAACTTGCGAGGGGAGCCGGGATTGCACAAAGCTCTGCCCGGCCATCTGCCCTTGGGGGCCGGCGGCGCAGCCCCTGCCGCGCTGGGCTGGGCTGGGCTGGGGGTGTGTTGTGTGTGTTTGGGGTTCCCCCCGGCCCCGAAGTTGCTCCGCCGGGAGC
>JAWWEW010000038.1:4351191-4393842 GCA_035583185.1 Anabacerthia variegaticeps | reverse complement strand
GCTGGGCTGGGCTGGGCTGGGGGTGTGTTGTGTGTGTTTGGGGTTCCCCCCGGCCCCGAAGTTGCTCCGCCGGGAGCCCCGCACCGCAGAGCTCCCTCCCGGTAAGGACCCGCAGCGCCGAGCACCGGGGATGGGGGGACACCGGGGATGGAGGGGGGGGCGGGCAGCGCCGGCATCTGCCCCATCCCCTGCCCCATCCCCTGCCCCATCCCCGAACGCCGCCCGTGCCCCCCCAGCGCCTCCCAAGTTGTTCCCAGCCTTTCCCGGGGCTGTGTCGCTCTCCCCGGAGCATCCCTATCTCCCCGCCGCGGGATGGGGGCTTATTTTCCCCGCTTCGGAGTTTGGGAAAGACGGGGGCGGGGGGGGCTCCCTTCGCCCCACCGGTTCCCACGGCAGCCCCCGCATCCCCCCGGAGCCCCTCGGTGCCAGGGGAAGCGGGGAGGATGGGGCGGGGTGCGGGGGGAGCGGCAGCGGCTTTTGCGGAGCCGCGAACGCGTCGGGGAGAGCGGCGGGATGCGGGCGGGATGTGCGGGGCTGTGTGCGGGCAGCTTTGGAGCTATCGCGGGGCTCGGGGTGCCGGCACCCTCCGGGGGTCCCCCGACTTCGCTGCTGAGGGTGCGGGGAAGGGAGGACGAGCGTGGGAAAGAGGAGAAGAACTCCCGCTCCACGAGCGCGGGGGGAGAGCGGAGGGTGCGTGGGGAAAGCGGCACTTGTGAGAGAAAATTAAAAACTCCTTCATTGAGTTTACTTTCTGCTCTTAATTCCAGAGCAGCTCAGTTGTTGCTCAGCGTTGTCCCTTTATTTCAATAGGGTGTTAATCCAATAATAAGGAAAAAAAGACCGGAGCCAGCCAAGTCAAGACACAATCTAATTTTGTGTTTTTAATACTCCAGCTATCAGTCCCCAGCGAGTGCTGAGTACTCTTCAAAGAGAACAAAGAGCATTGATTCTATTTGTTCCCATGAACTGCAGTTTCTTAATAATATCAGGTGAAGATTTATTTTCTAAGAATCAAACCAAATCAAGCAGGGTGAAACCTTTAATTCAGGGAGCCTCTCTGCCCCGTTTGCAGTATGTTGGCTCGTTTCAGAGCAACACTCCAACTATTTCTGCAAAGGAACTGGACTGGCAAAGTGTTGCACCTCAGACTTCGCCCCAAATCCGCTCTCCTGGCTGATGGACTGAGAGTAAATACATTTTTTCCCCAGCATATTTTTATTTCCCTGAGAATCTGACATTTAGCCAGCATAACAAGACACTAATAGATATTATAGATCCTTTCTACCTGGGTTTTTCCCTGACAGCCATTCAAGTGCAAAATATAATTGTTGAGACCATGAAAATAGATCCATAAACTTAACAGCACCGGAGTCCTCATTAAAACTCCCCTGCTTGTTTTGTGCACAATACCAGAGTCTCACACTCTCCGCTGTTATCAGGCACTTGGCAGTGACCAGTTTGATGTAATAATTAGGAACTGACTTGTTATAACTGAAAAGACAGCTCTGATGTAAGTAGGACTTATAAACACTGTGTCACACCGGCTTATTATTTTTACTACATTTACTCATAATGTAAAAATAGCAGCCAGTCTATTCTTTTTCTGGGAGTTTATTCAGGTCCAACGCAGCTATAATAGGCTCTTCGTTGAGAGCTGGCAATGAAGCATGAGAGACAGCTTCTCTTTTCTGAAGTCATTCATCTCAATCAGCAATCTCTCAACCAAAAAGGGGGGAAAGGGAGATGGTAGCACAGCGATGTGAAGCCCCTGAACATGGATCAATGCCTCTGTTAACCCGGAGTTTCTGAGCTTTATGAGAAAGCAAATGCTAAACATGCTGCTGAAGGAAACATTCCTAAATTGTGGAAGAAAAGTTGGGGAAACAAACAGAAAGGGAATTATCCAGAGGTAAATTTCTGTTTGGATACATGCCTCCCGCCTTCTCAGATGAGCTTTCCTTCCTGAATCTATTGCTGGGAGAGGGATAGACTTTTTTTTTTCCCCCCCTTCAGTTCTTTGTCATTTTGTTTTGTAATTACTTACAGTTTTTATAGCTCTACTGGAAAGACAACAAAATTGCAGAAATGTTGTTCTAACCTGAAATGAATACTGGGAAGGTCATTGCTCTTTGTATTAGGTGAACCTAAATGTTATTAGGACTTTAAATTGTTTTTTATTAAATGTTATTGTTCAGATAAATCATATGTGGGGATGCTGGACAATGTATCTGTCTCCCCAGCTGTCTTATTTATTTGCTTATCTTTTTAAGACTATAAATTTGTCTGTCTATCCCTGCTCTGTGTCTGCATATTCTCCATCTTCTAATGACCTATAGCTCCTTCTTGATATTATTTAAAGACCCATTAGAGCTCCTGTTGACCAGTTGCTGTTTCAAAGCAGATACCTTAAATGGGGCAGTGCTCCTTCCTTTCTCCCAGACAGCAGGAGAGCCATAAGCATCTTACTATGGATTGGTTTTTATTAAAGTTGTATATCTCCCTGTTACAAAAACCTGTCTGGTGGCTTGGGAAGCCCAGCTGAGGGCTCTGCCTCCGTGGGGACCCCTGTTCTTACAAGTCTTGTTGCTCCAACTGTCCCTCCTTGCTTCCACCTAATTTGTCTTTCAATTTCTTGCAGGTCCTGCCTGCTGATGAGCTCTCCCTTTCCCCTGACCATGAAAGAGAGAGGAGATCTCAGGTAACCACATGGATTGCAGCTGAAGGCTTTGGGAACTTGGTGCTGCCTTGCCAAAAGAGGGAGAGACAGAAATCCTCGCCACCACCACAGGACACAGCAGGAGAAGCAAAGGCCAGCACTGCTCCTCTCAACCCAGTGACCACCTGGCATCCTGCTGGGTCCCACCACGGATCTTGACACCTGACCTGTTCATGTTGACACAACCATCCTTTGGGAAAAGGAAATTCTAGTTCCAAGGAGTCTCTCTTGGCAGAGTCGTACTGATGACCAGATGCTCTATTTATTTTATGTGTTAATGTTCCAACGCCCCGGTAATTAAGGCAGACACAGTTTAAGGCACTTTCCACGGCGAAGCATTTGCAGCAGACAAGAAGGTTGAGGAAAACCTGATCCAGCACCATCTCACGGCCTCTCCAATTTACTCCTATCAAATTTCATCAGCAGCTCAGAACTTGATCTTTCTATTGATTGACTGGAGTCACCTCTAGATATTTTCATGCTGATTTGGAAGACCTTTCGTACAATAAAAGGGGGGAAAATGAGGCTAAGGAAGACTTTTGACCACTGATCAGCAACTCTGGCCAAAACTTTCCCCATCAAGTGAATTGCAAAGTTGGCTTCTGTGCTGAGAGGAACTTTCCACACCCAGATACAGCGTGCGGAGCGGGATCATCCCTGTTGCCACCTGGATCTCCTTCGACTGGATCATTTTTAGATGAGGAGTTTCCATGCTGATCCCGAGAGCAACCCCTAGCCCAGTCGCTGCCTTCCTGGGGACTCTCGGCTCTGCCCTCGCCCAGGGATCCCGTGCCTGGCCACAGCTGCCATGCTCCACCTGGTCACTCTCCTCGTGCACTGGCTCCCCTTGGCCATGGGACAGTATGACATTTGCAAGTCCTGGGTGACCACGGACGATGGCCCCTCATGGGAGTTCTATGCTTGTCAACCCAAGGCCATGCGGATGAAGGATTATGTGACGGTCCGGGTGGATCCGGCAGGAATCACTTGTGGGGACCCTCCGGAGAGGTTCTGCACCCATGTAAGTGTTTGCCTCCTTCTCTGATGGGTTATAACAGGCTCTGCTGGTGGCCAGGGGCAGCGTGCTGCCAATGTGTCATGGTAAGGGTGGTTTGGGTCAGGGTGGCCACAGTGGCTGCTGCCTCGAGCTCTCAGTCTCCCGGTCTGCAAAGGGAGGAGAAGGCATCCTGCCCATCCCAAGCTCGGTCCTGGCATGCTGAGGGGAGGGCAAGGACGAGCTGGGGAGGGCTGAGCAAGTCCTGGGTTTTGGAAAAGCTCTGCCCTCAGTGAGCACTAAACCTGAGCTGCTCCAAGCAGGTCCCTCTGCTTGCTGAAGTGTTTGGGGTGTGCTCACCAGTGCCATCCCAAAGGGCTGCTCCAGCACTGGGGTTTTATCAGACCTGGGTACATTATCTCAGTGTGAGTAAGAGTGAAGGGCAGGCCAGTGTGGCCCCTGCCCATCACCAGCTCTGGCAATTGTTCTGGCAGCCACAAATTTCACTGAAGTCTCTAAAAATGTGGTTCTCCCTCTGTTCTAGCTTCCCCATGAAAAGACTCTGTGGACAGACATTTGCCCTTGTAGTTAAAATCTTTAACTTATTTTCTCTTAAATATTAATCATTGCATTTCATTCCATGCACCACAAAGCTCAGCAGGAGCATTTGATTTATAATTCACAAGGCTTTACATTGTTAAAGAGTTCAGGGGTCAAAGCAAAGAGCAGAACAGTAATGCCCCCTTTCAAATGTCCCCCAGGAGTGGTCCAAGCACACATTTAAGGGTGCTTTAAGGGACCAAGCCAGCCCATGCTGACAGGGATTCCATTGTGGGGAGCACTGGACAAGGAGGTATTCTGGAAGAGTATATTATTCCTTTATTGCCTGTAATGAGAAGGGGAGTTCTCCCTCTAAATCAGTACAGAGTTCCACTTTGTATTGCCAGTGCTATCCAGGCTGGTGTACCCCATGCCTCAGTTTGGCACCTAGGAAATACCCCTGGGCCCAACCAGCTCAGGGCACCTCTTGAAAATCCAAGAGAAAAATGCTGCTTTGATACCAAGGGGTGCCAAACATTAATGACCATCAGAACATGCTGCCAGTAGTTACCCAGTTCCCTCCAGCCTAAGGGGTCTCATTAGTACCAGGGAAGACATTTCCACTAATTCTAGATGAGTAGCAGCTTTTCCTTTTAAAAGGTCGTTTGAAAAGAAAGATTAAGTCCAAGGTTGCAAATAAACCCATTAACTATTGATGGGTCAGTCTGTATTTCCATTTATCTGACTGGCTGCAGAAGGATTAATAGGAGAACACCAGATTGCTTTGCACTACACTCACTGCAGCTCTTTGCAAACCCTTTCTGGTTAAGGATGCTCCAGCCTTCAGCTCCACTGACCTCCAAGGAAGCCAGAGACACAAACTGCAATCAGCTCTGCACATCTCTTGATTCAGTCAATACTGAGCTAAAATCTTTCTATTCTGGGCGCCGGCAGTATTTCCGTGTAGCGTACGCCTGCCATGTGCTGTAACACTTGCAAACACCGTGTACAGCCGTGAATGAGAGCTACACAAATGCAAAACATGGATTTGCCTTCCTGTCCCTGCCTCACCCCAGCCTGGCCCAGCTCTTGGCTCCCAAAACAGAAACAAACACTCGCAGCGACGTCCGCGAGCAATTCCCCGATGAAGAATCAAGCCAAGGACAGGAATAATACATTGCAATATGGTTTTGTAGATGTTTGGGATGGGTTGAGGTATTCATAACCCTATCTTACACCAGTGCTGTCCTCTCCAGAGGACTAAGGGGTTGTAGAAATGAGGAAGAGCAGCCCTGCTGAGGTGAGCAGGGAGCCCACCCAGCACTTGGTGCACAGAGCAAGGGGTGGCTGCAGGAGGGAGTGGGCTGGGAGGCCATCAAGGTACATTTTCACCGGGAATGACATGTGGCCACTTACTGCTGAGCATCCCCTTATGGTCAGCAGAAAGAAATGGAATCAGCAAGAAATGGCCCTTCCATCGCCGGTCCTGGGTGGTGACTTGACACCTATTGACATGCAGGGGAGGGCGAGCGGAGCCCGCAGAGGATGAGCCGAGCTCTGCTGCCCCTGCACTAAGGAAGTGCTGGGCAGAAATCGATGTCTCTGCCCACAGATCATTACAGCCCTGAGCCCCAGAGAGGGGAGGGTGAGCTCTCACACCAACCCTGAGCTGCTCCTCGCTGCCAGCCCACTCAGGTGCCTTTCAGTGTCCTGTTATCCTTCCTCTTCAGGTTTTAATTATTTCTTTGTAACAGGTGGGTTCTCATAGGAGCCTGGCTTTCCAGCAGAGAAGTTCTTACGGTGACTATATTGCTTTCTTAGGTGTCTTTCAAAACAGCAGGGGACTGTCCGTGCAGTTAAACTCGCGTTACTCAGAATTAAGCGCAGCCCAGCAGGACGCCTGCACTGCTCAGACAGCTGAAATCAAAACTCGAGACAACACAAACACCCCTCCATGCTCAAAGCAGCCAGACAGGAGGGAGCTGGACCGTGTCCCTGTGCAGGGCACTGCTGTGGGCAGGCAGAGGGGCAGAGTCCTGGTGCCAGTCAGGACCTTGTCAGACAGGGAGTGTGTCCTGCGAGGCTGTACCAGCATCAGGAGGCATCGCAGAGCCCAGGGGATCACACAGTGCCCTGCGACAACTCCGAGCACTGCTCACAGAGAGTTCTGCACAGGGAGGCGGCAGGGGACGGCAGGAATTATTTGGAGGACAGTCTTTTGTGTTTTATAGCAATTCTAGTCACATCTGGCCGCTTTCTTCTGGTTGGGAAGTGTCTTGCTGCTTATTAAAGTCAAGGGGTTTGCTTTTTTTTTCACAGTTTCTGAACCTGCTCCTATTCATGTCAATGCCTTCCTGGCAGGGTCACCTGAAAAATGAATTGTACTTTTCCTCCTGGCAGGGCAGGGGGAGTGGTGGGAGCAGGAAGACAGATGGATAAGTAAATAAAAGCCTGAATGAATCTAAAAGCGTGACTGCAGACTAATAGGGAACAGATCTTTTAACCAAGGATGTCGAGGGAGGGGTGAGGCTTCAAAGATCACATGCAGGGCATGGCACGGAGCAGCTGAACGTGGGTTTCAGAGGAGAGGGGTTTGCAGGGGGAGCACGGCTGGGGAATGGCAAAGCTGCACAGTCTGCACGGGGCAGAGTGGAGATGGAGTGTCCCTTCACCTTCCCACCCTCCTGGGCAGGAGAGGGAGGATGGCTCAGCTGGCAGGGTGCTCCCTCCCAGGTGCTGATGCTCCGAGATGCTGAAGCATTTCTTTGCTACCGAGCAGGGACCTTGGAGAATTTCACTTTCAAGCGTCAGCGCTTTGCACAGAGGATAAAAAACCCCTCAGGTCTGGTGGGGAGTTCACACGTGGGGAGCAAGCAAACAGCAAAGCCCCAGCTCCAAACAGGCTGGTAGTTCGAGGGGTTTCCAAATCATTCTAGCAAATCATTGTAGCAAAAGCAAGGAGAGGTGTCTGTAGCAGACGGTCCCCATGGAATGGTTTGGTGCTCCTTGACATCCCAGTGAGAGCTCCCTGCACCAGCAGCACAGAATGCCCAGCTTGCTGCAGGAATGGGGGCCTTTTTTCCCCCCAGAGGTGTCGAGACAGTATTTCTTGTTCTGACAGCACTCTTTGATGCAGGGCCGAGCTCTTAGGCCATATTGATGGGTCAGGGGTATTTTTATTTGGCGTCAGCATTGTTTCATCAGCTAATAGAGCTTGTTGACTTTGGCATGGGCACATGAAAGGAAAAGGCTTTATTTATTCATTACATATACAGCCAAATTGGATGTTTAGTTTAATTCTTAGCTAAACTTTTCTGAATGACATGTGGTTATAAGGCTTGTACTAAAGAACTATTTCTCTTACTAGATGGGGTGCTAAAACTGGAAAAAGCAGAACAAACCTTTGGGCACAGAAAACCTTTTCCCTACATTCTTAGTCCATCTTATACAACTCTACTCACCCATACCTTCATACACCTGCATGGGTTCAGACAAAGGATTGTGGATCTGGGGATGGTTAAAAGTAAAGCCGAAGTTTTTAAAGTAAGAAGGAAAAAGAGTTGCTTCACAAATGCTCTTCCAAAAGCATTTTTCAAGATGCAGCATGATCTGGTGGTTAAAGAGTGGGTTCATCCCTTCTGGTACCCTGAGCAGAGACCCACAGCCCTTCCCCAGCCCACAGGAGGTGCCTGTGCTGCCCCTGCACCTTGTTCCAGAGAGAACCAGGGGGCAGAGCATGAGGCATCCTCAGCCTTGAGCCCCCAGGTTCAAGGGCATCCTTTGGGCTAAGCAGAGCCTGTATGCAAGTCAAATGCAAAATCCTTTCCAAGAAAAGCGGATATTCTGCCTCCTCCTCGAATAAATCAGCACTACCCACTGCTGGCTGCAAACCCATCCTCGGCCACAGCGATGGGCTGGGGGTTGGAACTCCCCTTTCCCCTTCAGTGTGGGACCTGCACGGCACTGGGGACAATCACTTTGCCTTTATGCCAAAATTCAGCAGCACAAGAAACTCACTCTCTGCTGTCAAATCACCCGTGACATCTCGGGCAGGGTTGTGAGGACAGAAAGACACATCTTTCTTTTCACATCTACAAAGTGCTAACAGCCCCTTGAACCCTCCAGTACATTAAATTAGCACCTGGGAAATGCTCCCCTTCCCTTTGAGGAGAGCCATTTCCATCCGGATGAAGGTTTCCCTAATCCACCCCTTGTGCCTGTTGTGGCATTGCTTTCCAGCGTGGGAGAGAGAGAGAGCTGGAGCCTTTTGGTTCTCTTCCCACCCTTAATCACTTCCCAGCATCAGGGTTGCTGCAGAGGACACTGTTTGAAGTCAGGATCAGTGGCTCCTTGCCCTTGGGGCCAGACCCTTGGGCTGTGCATTATTAGCTGCTCAGCAAATTACACACTGCTGCTCTCCTGCCACCCAGCCTACTCCGGAGTGTGGCAATATCTTGGTGCTACAAAAGCAGAGGCTTCACAGAAAAATAAAAGAATACAATTCAGCTTTAAATTAGAGAGTGCTGAGCACACGGGATTTTCCCTCACAGTCTATAACAATTTCCTTAAATGCTCAGTTCGGGATTCATCTTGTTGTAAAGTGGGATGCTACTCCCCTAACAAGGATCATTTCCACTTGCTGATGGAAAAGACACAGCGATAAAAATGAAGCTGTCAAGTAGACTTAATTGGTACAGAGAGCAGAAAGTTTACCCCCACCTTTAAAGAGATGAGGAAGAATAAGCTACTTTTAAGAAAAGCTTTGCTCTTCAAAGGGAACAGTGTCCAGATGGGAAAAGCAGAGGAGAATGGACTCTGAAGACTTGCTGGGGAGTGTGGCCAGAGCTGGAAGAGCAGCTCTCACAGCAGCCCTTATATCATACACCAGCTCCAGGTACCACAGTTTTCCATAAGCAACTTTTGAAGCCAAAGGTTTTCAGGAAAATCCTTCCTCTTTCTTCATCCTAAAATCTGTATTGCATTCTATAGCATAAATATGATTTTCCATTAAACTTTTAAAGGAATTCTCCCTACAGAAAATCCTGCCAGAGGGGGAAGGAGTGCCTTCCTACCACGCTCTGGTTTACCCTAAGGGAAAGTCCAGTTCTAACTTTAGTTTCAGACCCCAACCCACCATTTTACCATCAAGCTTTTGAGACGTGGGGCTTTGGCTGACCCAGTCCCACCACCCTGCCCATTGTCCCTTGCAAACAATCCTGATGCCCTCAAGGGGGACCATCCAAGCTCTGCACCTGGTTTTGGAGAAACTGAAACAAAAACATGCCCAAGCAGTGCCCAAACCCCATGGCACAAGCAGCACAGCCCCTTCCTTCCCAGCAGCCTCATTTCTTCAACCAGGCAGCTGCTTCCATCCTCACCAGGGCTGTAGCCCTGGCACTTGTGGCTTTGCTCTTCTGTGCTGAGCTCAGCCCCACTGGCCAGGAGCAGCCAGACCCATGTACCAGCAGTGGGGGACAGGGTGCTGAGCAGCCAGTGGCTGTCCCTCTCTGCTGGGGTACAGAGCTCACAGCCATGCAGTGACAGCCAGGAGGTCCCGAGCTGAACAAATTCCTCCTCTGACCTGGATGGAGAGCTCCATCAAGTGTGAGCATCAGCAATGCTTGGCTAGCAGAGCCCGAATTTGGGACTTGCCAGAGTTGTTATGCACATGGGCTGTTGCTGACCTTAGCAGGAGTTCTCCACCAGGAAGGGGTGAGCACCACTGCTGCCACCCTCTCCAAGTTGTCCAGCTCCCCAGGCACTCAGCTCTGCTGCTGACCATACCCTGGGTGTTACTCAAGCAGTTCCACACAGAATGCAGGATTCTGCATCACACAGTGACCATTCTGGAGATGTTAATTCCTGCAAAGCCCTGGCAAACATCAGTTTGGACTTCCAGCCTTCCCCCCGGGCAGATGAGCCATCCCCTGCAGCCTCAGACGTGTCCCATGAGGTTCCCACAAGTCCCCCCATCTTCCAGGCAGGGTCAGCAGCACCCACAGAGGGGATGTGTTGCAGTGTTGACCCTGCTCCCACCCTGCTCCACTGCCCTGACCTGGGCTTGCTCCAGTGCTTGGCACCGGTGCCTCTGCACATCTGCTCTGTGCCACACACGGGCAGGCTTAGGGAAACCTGTGCCTTTTGGCTCCGGGGTGCATTTCTCCCTTTCTCAGCCATCCCCGAGCCAGCTGCAGCTGCAGGAGGGGACTGGATGGGGCTGTTCCTCCAGGAGCAAAGTGGGTGCAGCCACGAGGCATTACAGAACCACGAGGTTGGGTCTCATCCCAGCTGGCTCCCACCTCTCCTGCTTGCTCCCATTCCTGCAGGAGCCACTGAGGCAGCAGCCCCCCGTCCCCCCTGCTCCGTGGAGCAGTTCCACACACGGTGCCACGGCTCCAGCCTCCAGCAGGTTGCAGGTAAAGCAAGCACCAGTGTGTGTTGGAGCAGTGGTGGGGGCTGGAGTGGGAAAAGGGTCACATCCAGTGGGGCCAGATGGTTCCAGTGCACACATGTCCATCTCCCAGCACCACCACCCCTCTTGCTGCACCCTCCAGAACAAGCCACAGGTCACTGTTCCCTCAGTGCTGAGCTCCACGTGGATGCTGCTGCCAGCACTGTGACCAGTTCTGCCTCCATACCCCTTTCAGGGGAATATCCCAAAGGAACAACTAGCACAGATTCAACTGGTTCTAATCCCAGCTAAAGGGTTTGTGACTCCCCATCTGCTGGCTGAGTCAGCTGCTTCAGCTCCACGGTGCTGCCATTCAGGGCGTGTGGGGAGCCCTCTCAGAGGAAAAGATCACTCTCAGGGACAGCCAGGACACGTTTTGGGGGGACCACAGCTCAGTCCCAACCTCCAGCAGGCACCTGCTGAGTTGTTCCCCTGAAACAGAGCATAAAGCAGCCAAACACTTTGCTCCAACAGCAAAGGCAGAGTGCTGGATGCAGCAGACACAGGAGCCCTGGGCAGGGGCTGGGCTGGGTGCAGGGGTACCCACCACCCACCCGTGCTCCCCTCAAAGGCTTTGGGGAAGATCTGCACCTCCATCCGGGGAGCACAGCACAGCCTCCCCTCCCTCCCTTTCCCACCCCCAGCCTCCACATCCTGCCCTCCCCCATTCAAACTATCAGGGCCTCTCTTGCAGAATAAATTATTAATAGCGGCGTAGCGAGCCTCTCTGCAAAGGCTGCATGTATTGAGCTTACAAGGCGCACAGGCTTTTAGAGAGCAGGACACTTTTCCTACTTCCTAAGCATTTTCTTAGTCCTGAATCAATAATGCACTTGCAGCCCAGCACACAGGTCGCTGCTGCTGTGCTCCTGCTGCTGGGGGCTGCGGACACAAATACATCTCTGTGGCAAGATGCAAGGGCTTACTAATCTGGCAGAGAAGGGATGGGGCAGGATCCAAGCAGCTTAATTTGTAAACAAGCTTCAGGGAAGTGCCCTGGGAAGAGCAAAGCTTGCAAGTCTTGGGTACGGAAAGTCCGAGTTTGGAGACAGGCTAAAAAGCAGTGAATGGGATTAAACGCCCGTGTTTTTGAATGCGTGGCCGTGGCTGCCAGCTGAGGGGTGGCAGGGCCATCATCTTGTGATGCCAGGCTCCAGGTCACCCTGCAGTCCCCATGGCCAAAGGGGGGTGCAGCCCCAGTGTGGAGGTGGGGGTGGAGGTGAGCCCAGGGCACGAGGAGGGATGGGGTTAGAGCGGCTCACCAGGGGGATTAGCACTTCACAAAGAAAGAGCTGCTCAAAAATGATGCCACGGGAAGCCGGGGCTGCGGGTGATGTGTGTGTATCCCCAGCACAGATGAGATTATCTGCTTAGGAGTGGAATTTTCCGGGCGGTGTTAACCCTTGTGTCGCCCCCAAACCAGCTGCACCCAGCGGGATGAGGTGCTGGGCAGTGGATCCAGCAGCAGAAGCTGAGCTGCCCCATCCTGGTGCTTTGGCAGGGCAGGTGCTGCCCTGGTGGCACTCGGCGAGCATCACGCTTGGGGCCCTTCTTGGAGAGGTCACCCATGGCCCGGGCTGATTCCAATCTGGAGGTTAAATTTCACCGTGTGGCCAGATTTGCTGTTTGTGGCTCAGCCAGAGTGGGCGTGAAGGGATTTGTGTTGGTGCCCGAGCGGCGCTGCGAGGGTGGACAGGTGACTGGGGTCAGCCCTTGTGCGTGACAAGGAGCATCTCCCTCTGGATCCTCCCAGTGTGCAGAGGATGCTGCCTCCCTGGATGTCACCTCCTGCCAAGGGTGTGTCATTATGGTGCAGTGGCCAGTTCAGACCCTTTTCATGGAGGGAACTAACAGACCAGGGGAGAGTTTGAGACGGCGTGGGGTGAGAGCAGAGATTCCCTTGACCCCCATGGTTTGCCTTGACCCTCACATCAAGATTGGGTGATGGAGCTACTCCTTTGCCCAGCTGCACGTGCCTGGGGGAGTTCAATCCCCAGAAAGGTGGAACCCCCAATGCTCCTGGTGAAACCCAGACCTGCTCCTGAAATCCCTCCCTGCCTCAATTTCCCAACCTGGAGCCAGGACACCGAACTGGCACTACCCTGCCCTGTCTGGCAGGGTGATGTTTCCCCAGGGCTGGTGCAGAGAAGGGCACAGCCCTGAGCCAGGATGAAATACGAACGAGATGCTTCTCGAATTCAGAGCAGGCTGGAGGGGGAAGGGGAAGAGCAGCCACAAGTAGGGCTTGAATCTCCTCTCTGGCAGAGAGACGGGCCCAAGGGAGCCCGAGAGCCTTGGAAGAGCAGAATTCTGCTCGGTGAGCGAGGATCTGCTGCGGGCCAAAGGGAAGAGGCAAAAAGCAAAATGTGTGTCCTGGTGTGTCTCACCCAGAGCCGTGTACAGGGCTGGCTGTGCTGACTCACACACTCCCAAATCCCAGGCAAAGCTCGTCCCAATGCCCGTGCAAGGGGTCACCTTGTGCTTGGACAGCCTCTGATCCAGGAGGAAGGGGAAGGAAGCGGAGGAGCAATCAATCCCCCCAAACCGCGGCCGGGGAGGAGATGGAGGGAGTGACATTCGGCTGAGCCAGAATTAGCAGCAGATCTGTGGAGGGACCCCATTTCCACCCTATTAATAATTCATTCCAGCTCTGCCTTTACCTGCTCATAAACAGCAAACAGCTTGTTAGCGAGGATGGTTTTCTCCCCTTTCGCTGTCTCTGCCTTAATAAGAGCCCCTTGCAGATGGCTGGGGGAGGGAGACGGCAAGGGAAGGACACACGAGCGAGCAAACCACCCCACCAGCCCACCCTGAGCTTCCCATCCCATCCCATCCCATCCCCATCCCAGCAATGCTCCTGCCCCAGCACCCACTGCCTCCCAGCAGGAGCTGTGCAATAACCCCTCACCAACACCCAGGTGCTTTGCCAGAACCTCCCTACCCACAGAGGCCACTAAAAAACATCCCTCTGGAGGGACACCGGGGAGAGGAGAGCAATGCCTGGGGAATATGTGGATGGGGAGAACGTTCCCGAGTGGCTCTTGGGATGCAGCCACACAAGCAGCCCTTGGGAAAACTGTATCTGCTCCCATGTGACATCTCCTGGTTATCTAAAATACATAGAGCTTGACCAAAGTGGTTTTTAGGAAAAAAAAAATAGAAGAAAACAGCATCTTGAAGAACACTAAGATTTTGTTTCCAGAAGGCACATTTTTTCCATTCAGAGCATCCCCAGTGTCTCCACAGTCCAGTGCTGTGTTGCTGGACCCATCAGGGACCCCTCCCTGCACACTGACAGGCATCCCAAAAAGGAGCAGGCAAAGCTGTTCCCGAGACGTTTTCCAGGCTCAAGACACAGCTAAGCTGGCAGGGAAAGCCCACTTGGGCACCAGAGGATGGGAGAATTAATGCAAGAGAAGTGAACCCTGGCCAGGCAGCTCCCGGTGCCCTCCCATGTCCCTCAGAGCATCAGCCAGGAGGGCTCAGACCTTCACCTGGGCTCACTTGTAGGGCCAGGGTGGGGCTGTTTGGAACAAGAGGGGCCTCTTATTTCTCCTCATCTATCTCTGAGCTCCCAGCCCTCTCTGCAGTGAGTTATGCCACTTGCCAGCTGTTGGAAATAATCACTGTAAATTAATTATGGTTGTTTCACCCCTCTGATCTCTTCCAGCCCATGAATAGAGTGAAAATTAATTGTCAGAGAGTATTTCCAGTTCTCTGAGAGTCCCATCCTGGCCACTGGCAGGTTATGGTTTATGCCCTGAAGCATGAGATTTAATTACTCATAAATGTTATTTTTGATCATAAAATCACCATGTCTTTTCATAAATCCAGACAGAGCAGTGGAACCCTCAGATCAGGAGCTGCAAGAGTGAAAACACCCTGAAATGACATTAGGGCAAGCCTACATTTTCTCCTGTTTGGGGAAGAGCAGCACATCCTGGAGCAGTTCTTGGAAGAAATATACAAGGAAATTTCCCAAAACACACATTGCTCAGTGTGACCCTTGTCAAAAATTTGTGTTGCAGAAAATAGGTTTAACTTGGTGCCCAGGGGGAGGATAAGGATATTTGTCACGGGAGCTGGATTGGGCATCTTGCCCACGCAGCGGGTGATTTTCCGGTGCTGAGAGACACCAGAGCAAACCCACAGCCTGTCCAGGATGGGCACAGAGATCCCTGTGAAGCCCTGGCAGAGTGAGGAAAGCTGGAGCAGGGGATGGAAGGGAAGTGAAGCCCTGCAGCTCAATCCCAGTGTGAACTGGGGGAGCTCAGCCGAGGGTAAAGCAGGAAAGCAAATGTGTTTGGGCAGTCCTTTCAGCTCCATCCTGGGGAGCAAATGGATCCAATTTGGGGCTCAACAGGGAAAGGGAGGGGGGGAATAAAATACTGGGGGGGAATGTGTTCCCAAACACCTGTAAGAGAGGCAGGGATGGGGCAGGCTGGCCCTGCTCCCCTCCAAGGCTGAGGACACTCATCTCCCATGGCCACCAGTCCTCCCATAACAGGCAGGTTGTTCAGGGAAGGGGAGGCTGCAGGACACCCATGGTGGCACCACTCCCTGGCAGGGACATCATCAGGGCAGGAGGGATCAGGTGCACATGAGGATTTTGCTGATCCAGTTGGTTTGCAGGATTTGGAGGAAATTCGATACCAGCTTCAGGACTTGGGTTTTGTGACCCTCGTGAGCTGAGCTCTGAGCAGAACATCCAAGGCAGCATCACAGGTGCCCTGTGGGAAGCAGAAGGGCCTTGGGGTGCAGGAGAGCTCCTTAAGCCTCACAGCTGGGTGGGGTGGGTGCTGTGGAGAGGGAATTGTGCCCCCTGAGTGGAGGTGGAGTCCAGACTGAAGTTTTCTCAGCCATAAACACTCCCAAGGAGGGAAGGAGATTTCTCCACCATCTCCTGCCTCTCCTCATGTCAAGGGACCCAGACATGGCTTTTCAGGCTGTGGAGGAGCTATCAAACAGCCCCAGTCCCAACCATCATCAGCACTTGCAGGAGAGCCTGGAGACACCCAAAGCCTGAGAGGTCTCTGGTTGGGTTTGAGGGCCATTTCTTAGAGAAAAGACACCCACTAGAGAAGAAAGGACCCAAGAGAAACCCACACAACAGCACAGATCTTTGTGCCAAATAAACACATTTAGATTTTTTTCCTCTTTGATAAAAATCTTCCTATTAAAAGCCAAGAATTCCCCCCCTTCCCATTAAAAAAATACAAAGTTTTCTTTTCCAAGACTAGTCCAGGTTGAGGAGACTTTGTCATTACTCTTCTTAGGGGACTGCAATTAAAAAACAAGTGGCCCCAGGGTGCTTTAGGTTTTAAAGGAGGCCTAAACAACACGATTCCATCAAGCAGAAGAGACCCCACAAATAAAGGAAGTCCAGGGAGTTTCCCTGGGCCAAGACACCCTTAAACAAATCACACCAGGTATGAGAGCTGTGTTGAGCATCCTTGGCTGAGCAGTACAGGCTCTCACATCATCTACTTATTTTTCCATGCTCAAATCTTGGTTCTTGTTTTTTACGCCCCTTTTAATATTATGATTATTTTTGTTATTTTTCTCCACTGTGCAGCTAGTGGTTGCAGTTGCTTTCCAGCTTCCCTTTGGCATGGAGATCTAAAAGCTGCAGTCTTATTTCTGTGCAGCTTTCACCATTCACAACAGATGTCTAGTTTGTTTAAAATATTCAACAGCTTAATGATTAATCAAGTAATTTCACCTACAAAAATACATAATTTTATGCCGTGAGGCTTAAAAATGGCATTATCTGCTAGAGGGGGAAAAAAAAAAAGCAAACCAACTTCTGCACTCATTAAGAGCCCTGAAAACCAGCTGGGCTTTGTAAAACTGGGGCCTTTTATTGTGGCTGTTTTCCCCCATTCCCCCCCTTCCCAGCAAGGTGAGGAGCAGCTCTGCAGCATCCTGGATTCCTGTCATTGTGCTTTGTCAGACCAAGATCTCGTTTCTTAAGAAATCCTCCTCAAGGAGCAAGTCTCCGCTGCCACCTTCAGAAAGTCCCTTTTGCAGCAGTTCTGCCCAGCACAGGCTCCAGGCACCACAAGGAGGCAAACCCAAGGGCTGGCACACGTTTCCAGCTCGAGGAGGTTCAACAAGGCCAAAGAAAAGGTCCTGCACCTGGGTCAGGACAACCCCTGGTATTGATCCAGGCTGGTGATGAAGGGACTGAGCAGCCCTGCCAGGGAGGACTTAAGAGTCCTTTCTAGTATCTAAAGGGGCCTACAGGAAGGATGGGGAGGGACCCTTTATCAGGAATTGTAGGGATAGGACAAGGGATAATGATTTTAAACTAAAAGGGAGTAGATTCAGACTAGTTTTAAGGAAGAAAATTTCAGTTGCCCAAAGAGGTGATGGATGTCTCATCCATGGAAACGTTCAAGGTCAGGTTGGATGGGGATTTGAGCAACCTATTTGAAGACATCCTTACCCATAGCAGGGAGTTTGGACTAAATGACATTTTAAGGTCCCTTCCAACCCAAGCCATTCTATGATTTCCCCATGGAGGCAGATTCTTGCTATGATGCCATTTGTGAGGACTGTGTGGCCTCAGTGAGGCTCATGCAGTTTGTGCCCCAGAGATTTGCCCTTTTGGGCTGAGCTGGGGCCAAGCAAGGCTGCAATGCTCTTTGGTACACCCCCAAAAAATGCCCAACCAGAAGATCTGGAGAGCCTGAAACCTACAAAGTCTAGTTGTCATGAGGACACTCACGACTGATTTAATAGCGTGAGACTCAAAGTGAACTGGTTTATTTTAAGCTCACTGAGACCCAAGTTTGCCTGGCTAATGCATCCTGACTTTTAGATTGAAGACTTAAATATCTTGAGACTTTGGATAGATCCTTTGGAGGACACACGGCTTGGGGGAGGAAACCAAATTCAAAAATAATACCTGGAATTGTTTCAATAGTGCTATATCTGATCTTACCAGGACCAAGGGAGCAGCCAAAGTATGGCCATCTGTTTCCGCTCCCCCCTGCCCTCCTGGCTGACTTCAAACCACCTCCCCCCGGCAGAAAAGGCATCGAACATCCCGCAGAGGAAGGACAATTCAATAAACCCAAACCCAAAAAGGAACACTTCATTTTAGCAGAGGAAGCCGTAGTGGTGTGACTCACTCGGTGGCTTCTGAGGCTCTCCCCCACCTTCCAGCACTGTCACTTAGAGGTTATTTTTGTGTTTGCCCTGTTACAACCGTGCAGCCCTCGAGCCATGTGCCTCTCCAGAGCATCAGGGTGGCTAAAGGCATCTTTGGGGCTCCTGCCTGCTGAGCTGAGCACACTCACAGGTTGGGATGCAGGATCCCTGCCCCTCCAGTCCCTCCTCTCTGGGACAAGCATATGGCAGACAGGCAGAGCTTTGGCTCTGCTTCCCTCTGCTCCTGCCCTGCCAGGTCCCCTGCCAGGGACATGCCTGGCCAACCCTGTCCCTCCAGACGGGACACTGGGAGGAGGATCACGCTTGTCAGACTCAGTTGCTTCCCCGACTGCTCCTGGGAAAGCTGTCCCACCTCCCATCCTGGTCACCCTTTACTAGTCTGAGTAGTGTTTTCTTATTGTGGTTTGGTCACAGAGTCCTTCCTTTGTTCAATTTGGCCACTGCTTAAGAAAGCCCCCAAAGAAAGCCTTGATAGGAGCATCATCCCTAGCCCTGGAGGTGAAGGTGGCCACTGTGGCCATGCTGGGGACAGCTCAAGTGGCACATACTCGGTGGAGATTCATCTTACACCAGCTCAAGGGTTTTGGCAGCCCCAGTGGCTGCTGCACACAGGGAGAGGAAGGTGCTGTGACACAGACTCCTCTCAGACAGACCCACTCTGAGCAACCAGGAGGGTTTATCAGGGACTTTTCTGCTGCCACCCCAAGCCAATTCCCCACCTGAGCCCACCAAGGCACTGCACTGCTGCACCCTCCTTCAGACAAGTGGTGAAATTGGACCTCCGGGATGGTCTTTTCAGGGCTGTCCTATTAAGCCATCTGTATGGCCACACCGGCAGTAGGACCATACTGCAACACAATATGTTGCCTCAGCACAGGAAACACACTCAGAGAGCCCCCAGCACTTCAGCTGAGGGGGATTTTTCTGCCTTTTCCATCAGGCACTGCTGTAAAGCCGCACTGAGAGGCAGCTCCATCCCCCAGCAGGAAGCTGTGTCTCATTAGCAGAGGTAAACAATTCCTCTGAACGTGACGAGTCAGGAGAGCATATTAAATATGTCAGTGTCTCGGGGTTTTTTAATCCCTACTCCAGAACAGCGTGTTGAGGCAGGAGAGGAACCCCCAGCACAGCTCAGAGCTCCACCACACCCCAGCTGGCATCTCCCCTTCTTTTTGGGGGGATAGTGGGGAGCACCTGGGCAGGTGCCCTCACCCTTCAACCTCCCCCACCCGAGCAAGCCTAAGCACTCCATTCATTTCCCTTGCTCACTTGTCTCAGCTGCAAATAAAACAACAATAAAACCTATAGAGCCATTTGCTTTTACAACATTAACAAACACATCCCCTCAGTACCCTCCCTGCTTCAGGGTGGGCACCACACCGGAGCCCAGCAGCTCCAGCCCTTCCTCCTGGCACACACAGAGGTGGCAAAAGCCCCAAGTTGCTCAGGTTGAGGCTGTACCAGGAGGAAAAAAACCCCAGCACAGCACTCTCAGCTTTACCATCAGGCAGGTGCGTGTCAGAGCAAGACAGCGTTGAAAACAGTTTGAGTTTTGACCCGTTTTGTGATCTGCTTTGCCTGGCAGCCTCATGCACACCCACACACACACACAAGGTGTGCTGTCTTCACAGGAGTCCCCTTGTCTCCCCAAGGCTGTCGCTGTCTCCCTGCAGAGGATCGTGGTGCTCACGTGCAGATCAGCTCCTCGCTGTTTTGTTTCATCCCCCGTGCTGACAGAGCAGCCTCCTGCCTTATTTACAGTGCATTACTCACACACTGCTCTGAACACAGAATTATTTATGCCCCCCTGAGCTTTTCAGGGCTCCTGGGTGCCCTGGCCTCTGCTCTCTTTGCAAACAGTCACTCATGTTCAGAGGCACCCAAGTCCCACTTTACAGAGTGGAGAAGCTCCAAGTAGCTCCCAAGTCCTTTGGTTGCCCAGCTGGCAGTGGCAAAGCCCAGATTTTCCAAAGCACTTTGTGTTACTCAGTGGTTTCCACATTCCTAGCACAGCCCCAAATCTCCACTTTGCACCCATTTGCACAAGCCAGATCCCCTGCTCTGCTTTGCCTGGGATATACACAGGGCACCCTAAAAAGCAGATCACAAGCATTCAGACCCCAACATCTTCCCAGGTCAAAGCAAGCCACAGTGAAAGGTCAGTCCCTAATGCCACAGACACAGGAGCAGCCTCTTCCCCTGCCTGCAGCAGGGCTCTCCCAGCCCAGGGACACAACCAGCCTGCACCTCGTTTTTCAGAGCCCCCAGGTACCAGCATCACCTCCCTGCACCCCAGCAGAGCCTCAGCACCTCAGGAGCTCTCCAGGGCCAGGTAGGAACACGCTGGTCCCCACACACAGCACCTTCCTGTGGCTCTGACCATGCACAAGGCACCCACACACCAAACCACAGCACCCAGCTCGGTCTTACCTTGCAAGTCCACTGTGCTCGGGAGGGACAGACCTCACAGCCCAGCAGGCTCCTCATCTCCATCCAGAAGCTCTGAGCAGCTCCAGCTGCTTTATTACCTCCTCCTCCTCTGCCAGGTGCCTCTGCCTCCCTGACAAGGGTCCCACTGCAGCAGAGCCTGCTGTTGTACCAATGCCTCTCCCTCTCCAATCCTTTGGATTTGGAGTCTGAGAGGGAGGTAAAGTGACAGCAAAGAGATGCTTCATATTCAAAAAAGGTTTGCAGTGTGTTGCAGAGTTGATTTGTGGTCTGTACCCACTGTAACACAGGCCTGCCTCATCCCCAGGGCAGGTCTGACCCTGGAGGCAGGGGCTGCAGGGCAACTCATGTTGGGCTTTAACACTCACATGGATGAGCAATAAACCCACGGGCACAGCTAATAACCCTGATGCCCACCTGCCAAACTTCAACCTTCAGGGTATGTCCTAGTGCAGCCCAGGACACGTGGATGTGGATGTGTGTCCCTACAAGACATGCCAGCTTGGCTGTGCACTGTCACCTGTGGGCAAAATGGGATGGCTGTTCCTTTGCTGCCACTGCCCAGGCCTGCAGAGGGTGGATATTGTCACCTGGATGGGATGAGCTGTCCTTCCCTCTATGGTCCCTGCAAGCAGGAGAGGACCATGACACCGGGAACACAAATCTCTGCTCTCTCTGCTACTGCTCAGTCCTGTCCCAGCTTGGAGCTGGAGAAATTGGGTTTCCCTCCTCTAACCATGCCCAGAGGCACAGAGAGGATGGTGTACCCCCAGCATGGGAGGCAGGGATGTGTTTGGGGGATTTTAGCTATTCAGTTCTCCCAAGGCAGAGCACAGCTCTCCAGAGGCCTGCAAATGGGCCAAGCTAAACCAGAGTTTCCCAGAGACCATCTCAGGGAAGGCGCTTTCTATGAAAATTGCCCCCGTGCCAAATTGAAAAGCCCTTTCCCAAAGGGCCTTTCAAAGGAAACAGCTCAGCCATTCTTACAGCGGAGGCAAAGCCGCGTCTTTCTGCCTTAAATTCTTTCTCAGAAAGAATTCTCAGGATCCTCCAGAGCCAGGCCCATGGCACACTCCAGTTCAGCCCAGCAGTTAATGTTTGACACAGCCAAATCCAGGGGCTGGTAACGGGGTGAGCTTGGCTGTGATGCCCACCCAATGCCCAGGCTTTGCCTTCTTCTCTCGTGACCATTGCTGTTGTTCCAGGAGAACCCGTACCTGTGCAGCGACGAGTGCGACGCCTCCAACCCGGACCTGGCCCACCCCCCAAAACTCATGTTCGACAGCGAGGACGAGGGGCTGGCCACGTACTGGCAGAGCGTGACGTGGCGCCGGTACCCGGAGCCGCTGCTGGCCAACATCACCCTGTCCTGGAACAAGAGCATCGAGCTGACGGACGACATCGTCATCACCTTCGAGTACGGGCGTCCCACCATCATGATGCTGGAGAAGTCTCTGGACAACGGGAGGACTTGGCACCCGTACCAGTATTACGCAGATGACTGCATGGAGGCCTTCAGCATGCCAGCACGGAGGGTCCGGGACCTCTCCACCACCAGTGCCAACAGGGTCCTCTGCACGGAGGAGTATTCCCGCTGGGCGGGCTCCAAGAAAGAGAAGACCGTCCGCTTCGAGGTGAGGGACCGCTTTGCCATCTTTGCCGGCCCCGACCTCAAGAACATGGACAACTTGTACACGCGGCTGGAGAGCGCCAAGGGGCTCAAGGACTTCTTCACCGTGACCGACCTGCGGATGAGGCTGCTGAGACCCGCCCTGGGGGGCACCTACGTGCAGAGGGAGAACTTGTACAAGTACTTCTATGCCGTCTCCAACATTGAAGTCACCGGCAGGTAAAGGCTGCTGGGTTTGTTTGGGCGTCTCTTCTCTGAGGGATGAGAAGAGGGTTACTGCTAGAAAACTAGTCCATCAGCATTTCTGCAAACTGATGGAATAACCGGTGTTTCTCCCTCTAACACCCTTTCTCCCCAGGCAGGGCAGCATTGGAAAAAAAACAGCTGTGTCCTTGCAGGGAATGGCTGGGGCACCTCCGAGGCTGTGTTTGAGAGAAGAGCTGTGTCCTCCTGCAGCCAGTGCTGGGGGAGGTGGGACATGGCTCGGATGGACAGTCCGAGTTCCCTCCCATACCCTGTGCCCAGCTGTGCAAACACAGCCTCCACCCAAAGGTCTCAGGGGGGATGCTGATGGATCTGAGGGGTGAGGAATGAGGCTCACCCCATTACATTCCAGCCAGTACAAGCAGGATGGGTCATCCCGAGTCAGTCCTGCACCCCCCGAACAGCCCTGGCTCCAGCAGAGGAAGTTTGGGGTGAGAGTAAACCCCCAGACAGATCTGGGGCAGGGCAAGTCGGGGGGGTTTTGTTTCTCCTGGGTTTTGTTTTTAATTTCTCTGTATGGTGCCATATGTTACGTTATGACATCAACCAAAAAAGCAAAGTAAGGTGGAAAAGTGCCGAGATGGCTAATTTCCCATCCAGCTTGTGCGAGACTTACAGGCGAGAGGGGACAAATCTCCCCATCACCCACCCTGTGCTAACAAGCATCACCACAGCGACAGAGGAGCCGTTTGTATCGGTTCCAAACTCTTCGCCACCGAGACTTGCAAGTAGAAATGTTTTGCAGGTGCCACCGAGGCTGGCTTTGAACAGGCTCCAAGGGGAAGGAAGCTGCAGGGAGGGATGGGTGGGAGAGCCCTTTCCACCCGCAAGGGCAGGCAGGAGGCAGCGCCGAGGGTCTTTCTCACGGTGTGGCTGCCTCTGTGGGATGAGCAGCTGTGGCTCTCAGCTGGGCTGGTGGCATGGTGGGGTGCCCAGGGAGGAGCCCTGGAGGGCACAGGACAGGGAGGGCAGCTCTGCACGTGTCTGCAGCACCCAGGTTTCAGTGCAGAGCGATGCTGTGGAAATGTGTGCAGAGAGACAGTTTTACACCTGCCCATAAGAAGCATTGCCAGGTGGGCTAAATATCCACGGTCCAAAACCACCTCAGGATGGAGCAAAATAGCAAAGTAAAGAGGGTGGGAGGGAAGGAAGTGGGCAAAGGCAAGGAGAAAGGCAAGTGTGTAGCCTTCACCTCCACCCCAACCAAGCCAGCCCTGTGCCCTGCTCCATCTGTGGTGGCCCTGCTGCCCACAGGGACACTTGATGTTACTGACAGTGGTGGCAAAACCACAGGGATCCATTCCCAGCCAAAGCCCACACTGACCAGAGCATCTGGCAGGAAGGGTTGGAGCTGCTCTACCAACTTGTCCAGGCTGGTTAGACTCTGTAACAGGGACACACAGCTCAGAAAGTGGTAAATTAGGACCAAAGGATTGATGTCAGTGCTTGTGCAATGACCTTTGGCTTCCAAGCATGGAGATAACTGCAGGTAACCAAGGACTTGTTGCTGCTCCTGCAGCAGCTGCAGGATGTTTAATGCTTCAAAGAGTTAAAGTACTCTTGGTGTCCTGTGAATGACTTCCTATTCCTCCCTTTACCTTCCCTGCCTGCCTTGGGCAGGATTTGTTGCTTCAGCCCTTTGGACTTCAGGCCATTCTGGTGGGATTCTCCCCAAACCATCACCTTGCTGTCAGCTGCCCTCCTTCCCCCACACCCAGTCCCTCACCAGCTTTTGGACTCAGTGGCCAAATATTATACCATTTAATAATAGCAGAGATTGGTTCAAGAGATAAAAACCCCCTAAAATTTCTGTGCAAAGAACTATGGCAGGGGGAGGCAAACCCCTTCAAACACCCCGGGGTGGGGCGGTGCGACACAACCTCTATGAGACATCCAAGACTCCACAGCCACCTGCACCCTGGCGACAGGGCTGTGAAGGCCCAGTGGAAGCTGCAATGCTGCTTTTTAGCTGGGGCCAGGATGAGACAGGTTGGGGTTTGTTGGCTGGTTGCTGGCGGCCTCTCCCCGGCGCTGGCTCGGTGCCGGCGTGGCCGGCTGCCCGTGGCTGTTGCAGAGCAGCGGCTCCTCCTCGCCTCCTCTTCCCTCTTCTTGGCTCTGAGCTGCCTGACCCACTCCTCCCGTGCACCAGGGCCTCTGGGAGGACAGGGCTTTTCCTTGGCTGGCAGCAGAGAAAACTCTGAAATCTGCTTTTTTTCCCCCAGCCCTATAAACTCCCAAGTCCTGAGCTGTGGTAACACCCAGCTTTGCGCTGCTCCGGCTCTCCCAGATTGCTGGGGGGGTTCCCAGGAGAGGGGGACACTCCTTGGACAGGGAAAAGGTCCATGCCTGTCCCGTGCTGACTCTTCCATCCCCGGTGGGCACAGGGCAGGGAAAGGTGACCAGCTGAGGAGCTGTGGATAAGTGCTGTATAAGATGGAGAAGCCTCATGTGAATTAACTCTGCTCCTGTGATTATTCCGGTCCCAGCAAGCAGGTTTTTTGCTGGAAAGCAATCTAATTCCAGCTGTAAGCAAAGCCAGTTACAGTGCAGGGACTAAAACCAAATTAAATCTTGTGTATGGCTCAACAAGGGATGGGTTATTGAGAGGAAGACAGGAGAAATCAATGTGAGCCTGACAGGAGCCCTGTGCAGGGAAGGGGGGAGGAAGGGTGGGCAGGGATGGAGATGGACACACACTGCAACTTCCAGCCCGTGGGAATGGCTGTGTTTGAGGAACAGGAGGAAAGTGCTTAAATAAAACTGTGGCACTGTTAGGAATCCACAACAGGGGACCTGGAAACAAGAGGTAAAATGATTATGAAAAAAATGAGGGCTCAGAGGCAAACAGCAGCCAGAAAATTCCACCTGGAGAGCAGAGATGTGAGCAGCCCTGGGAGGCTGGAGGAGCTGTGCCTGGCCATGGTGTGTGGCACTGGAGGAGCAGTGTGTGCTGTCAGAGTGTGTGGCATTGCCCGTGTCCCTGTACAGCACTGGGATTTTGGCAGGCAGCTGGCAGTGCCCACGGGGTGATGAGACACTTGGCAGCTCATTTTGAGTTGATGCTCACGGTCAAGAAGAGCAAAATGCTTTGCCCTCAGAGCAGACCATGAGCCTGGGCAGTTCCTCGTGCTGCAGCCTTGGGTGGTGGGTTCAGAGAGGTGTCTGTGATCCCCCCACTCCGTGTGCTCCTGGGCCCCCAGCCCAGCCCACCCCTTCCTTTGCACCTCAGCTTCCCACCATGAAGGGCCCCTCACCACAATCTCCCAGAACTTTTGGGACAAAGTTCTGAGCAAAGTTTTGAGCAAAGGACATGGGGACGAGGGGAAGGAGTTGTCACCTTCTCTTCTCCTGTAGGCCAGGTGGACTGGGGTGGTCACGAGTTTGACAGAGCGTGGTGAATCCAGGAGGTCTCTTCTTCTTTCCTGGGAGCTTCAGGGTCTCCTCTGCACCTCCTCCTGCCACAGCCTCAGCCAGGCCCATTTCTCTGTTCATGGCTGACAGTTTATTTTTACTCTCCTTCTTCTTGGTATCTTTTTCTTCTCTTTTTTTTTTTAACTTTCTTCTTCCATCCTGTCCCTATTGATCCGCGGCGTAACTGGAGATGCAGAAGAGCCAAGACAGGAACAGCCACGAGCGAGCCCTGGGTCTGTGTGCTGTGTGTGTGCCAGGCAGGGTGGGGAAGGGAAGCGGAAGGGCTTTTCCCCACAGATCTCTCTCCATTGCTTAATTTTCTCCTCGGTGCAGCAACGAGCTCGGTCATCTCCTCAGGAAGGGGTGAATGAGCTTTTCCCGGCTGCCGGCGCGATGAAAGCCGCCCGTTCTCTTTCCATTACACGCCGAGTCTCTTTGGAGTAATTTTTTCCCCTCCATAACGTCAGTCACAGCCGTGCTCAGCAGGCCAAGCTCCATCACGGAGACATTAATAAGCTGTAATTGAAGTTAATGTGCCATGGCCGGGACATGTGGATCCAGTTAGGAGAAATCAGACTGAGCAGAAGTGAATCAATTTTAGGCTGATTTATATTAAGATTTCTCTCCTTCGTCCTTCCCTGCCCCGATGCGTGTGCTGGCTGTCTGTCTGTCCATCCTGCTGGTGATGAGCAGTCCCTGGAGGAAGGCAGGAGCAGGGATGTTCCCCATCCCAATGGAACAGTGCCTCCTCTTGGGCAAAGAGGCACAAACAGGATGAGGCTTTCAGTTTTCTAACAGCATTTCCTCTTTTCTTGCTTTTCTGATGATTTCCTTGGCTGCTGCTTTGGTTATACAAAAGAAGTGAAGGGAAAGGCCCTTTGTGCTGCCCTGCTTCTTTCCCTGCCTTCCCCTTGTGTGTTCTTGGATCCTTGCTTGGATGCTCTCTGGGACCAACTTTGCCCAGTGTATTATCCTGGTGCCAACAGCCAGGATCAGGCACTCCAGACCCAGAGGATCAAGGCCATCCACAAAAGCACCCCCTGCAGTAAATGGACCTGGTTAATTTTCACTGGTACACACGTGCAAGGGATGTATTTTTCTGCATTCATGGTGAGGTGTGAGATGTGGGGACGCTCAGTGCTGCATTGGTGTTAAGGATGAAGCAATTCCTGCTCAGCCTGGTCACTGCCTCCTGCTCTGCCCTCCAGGCCAGCCCATTGAAGCAGCACAATGCACTTCCCCTGCAGTTGTAGCTCAGCTCAAACCAGGGGTGCCAGAGCAAAACACATCCCAGCAGCCTTGGGCTGCTTTGCCCTGCATGGACATTCCTCCTTCTGGCTCTCCTGAAGTTGTTAGAGACCATCCAGCTGGTCTTGGCTTCTCCAGCAAGGCTGTCTCTAAAGGGCACAAAAGGAGCAGGTTTGGTCCGTGGAACAGCCTCTTGTCGAGGGTCTTAGATTTTGTGTGTGTGTCCCCTGAGCATCTCTCCCTGGGGAGCGGAGTGGGACCTGCCCCACTGCTGCTGCACCACAGGGGAACAGGCAGGACCTGGGGTCACTGATCTGTGAGAGCCTGGGCTTCCTCAGGTGATGCCCAACCCCAGTGCTGGGGCATCACCCCCAAAACAGCCACGGGCTCCCCCAAACAACCCCCAAGAACTCGCCCAACACCCCTGCAGCCCCAGGCCAGCTGCCACCCACACTCAGCAATTTCGGGAAGACCACAGAACCCAGGGCAGGCACTGCCTGTGCCCGTCCCTGCTCCTTCCCCTGCAGCTCCTGGCAGGCAGAATTCGGGTCCCAGGAGGTAACAGCATCCTCCTGTCAAGGGCAGCCAAGTCTGTGCCCACGGTGCGCCGTGTTCCTCGGCCCGTCCTCACCCCACGCTGGGCAGCCCCTGAGAGTTGGATGGCTGAACTTCCCTGGCGTTCCTCCAGGCTGGAATTAGCTCAGGTTGAAGCAAAACCCTGCTCTTGGTCAGATAGTTAAGTTAATGTGGAGCAACTGTTCACTGAGGTCTCGCCAAGGCTTCTGCTGCCACTGCAGAGCAGGAGGGAGGGAGTTGGTGAGAAACCTGAAGAGCTCCTCCTTCCCCAGGCACTCCTGACACTTTGTCAATAGCCAGAGATGGATGCTCAAGGTCCTGTCACCTGCTCCTGCCTTCAGTTTGTGAGGGTTTTTATTTCCCCTCCGATTTTGTTGCCGAGTTGCGTCCGGCCCTGAGCGGATAATAGAATTTCATCGATAGACTGAGAAGGTGATGTATGTTAAAGCACTTAATATAAAGAGACTTCTACAGAAACCCAAATTCAATTTGGCCAATGAACTCAATTGCAGGCATTATTGCATTCCAGGAGAAAGACCAAGAGCATTTATACACATTACTCTGCAAATATTTGTGTTCATATATCCGTGTGATGTCCTCTTCACCCTTCCTCCCTTCTGTTGCCAGACCCCCTAATGGGGAAGTTTGGTTTAGTGTTTGCTTTTTTAAGACAGCTTTGAATGTAAATAATGTTCCACCAGTCAGCAGGATCTTGACAGCTGGTGAGTGTCAACTTATTTAAAATAAATAGCCTCTCGGATGGGAGCAGCCAGCTAGCATGCTCTCCAC
Source organism: Anabacerthia variegaticeps (assembly GCA_035583185.1). Lineage (NCBI taxonomy): Eukaryota > Metazoa > Chordata > Aves > Passeriformes > Furnariidae > Anabacerthia > Anabacerthia variegaticeps. The sequence continues at coordinate 4,365,599 of JAWWEW010000038.1, read as the reverse complement.
TTTGGCATCTTTTAAATTGTCTCATCTTTGTAACCCAAACCTCAAATCATTTCAAAGGGCAGCGAGGAGGGTTCTTTCCAGCCCTACCACACAACCAAAAGTTAAAACCCACAAGGAAAATAACCCATTCACTGCACATCCCTCTGACCTAACTCAGGGGTTTTTTTCCCAGTCTTTTTGGCTCTGCACAAAGCAGTGAAACCCAGAAGCTTCTCGCCCTGGTTCAAGCTGTAAGAAACAGCACGTTGAAATGCCTTTTCCTCCCCTTCAGCCCCTGGACCAGAGGCTCCAGTTAGCTCCCAGTCCTGCTCCTGGGATGAATGAGCCACATTTGCCTTCTTCAGCCCTTTCAGCCCTGCTGCAGGACTGGCAATAGCAAACCTCTGCCAGAGCAATCTCCCAGCAAGGCAAATCCTCATATAACTCTCTCCACAGAGGGACTGTGCTTCTTCCATGGCCCAGCCATTAGAAGCTATTTTTACCTGCTTCCACACGCACAGATGGGCCAGAAACAATCCAAGCTCAGCACCCGTTATGCTTTGCCCAAAAGATTTGCTCCCTGCTTTTGCTGAGCTGCCAAAACAGTTGCAAAGGAGCAGGTAAAAGTGGGTAAGTGATGGCCAGGCAGCTGCTGGAGTGCTGAGAGCAACTGCTGGGGATGACAATAGAGAGATGGAGAAGAGTTATTCATGTTTCCCCGAGAGCCGAGATCAGTTGAAACATCATTTTCCTTGGGGATGGAGAGGAAAGAGCTCCCCTCAAACACATCGTCTCCTGAGACTCATTAAAGGCTCATCAATTACAGTGAGAGCAAACAATTCAGGGGAAGCTCTGATAAGCCTTCCCTTGGCCGGCAGTCATTAGCAGCTCTCTGAGCGCTGCCTCTCCCCAGCACCAGCTCAGGGAGCACAGAGGGAGCAGGGGGGCAAAGCCACAGCGGTGAGGGGGGCGAGCAGGAGCCCAGTGTCCCAGCAGGAGGGGACCAGTGTCCCCAGAATCCCCGGGGCCATGCGGTGGCATCCTCGTGGTGAGCCCAGCGGGGACAGGAGTGCACAGGCTGGGCTGCAGGGACACTTGGAAAGGAGATGGTGGCCCATTGCAGTGGCTCCGTGTCCTCTCCCAGGGCTTTTTAAGGAGCTCAGGGCAGTCAGTGTTGTCTCGTGGGAACTGGGCAAGAGGTGCAAGGGGACAGAACAGCCCTCTGGGTCTCACCCAGGAAGGGGTTCCTCCAGCCCTACCCCACAGCAGTGGGGTCACTGCAGCAGGGCTGGGTGGGGTCCCAGCACCCCAAGATTCTCTCAGCCCTGTGGGGAGGGAGAGGGATGAGGAGATGCTCTTTGCTTTCCTCTTCCTTGCCTCCCTGCTCTGCAAGTGGGGTTATGGACAAAAAAACAGAGGCTGTAAAACACATAAGAATCCTTGGAAGGGTAACAAAGGGCTGGGATGACTTTTTAAAATCACTTCAAAAGTCATTATTAATGAAAGCTCAGGGAAAGGGGCTGTTTTCCCACTCCCAGCATGGCTTGTGCACTCACCCCCTTCCTCTCCATGGGCATCTCCTTCCCTCACATGTGGGCTTGGCACCAGCCACCTTTCCAGCTACTCACTGCTGTGACCTCCAGAATGCTGACTTGGAGAAATGCAGGAAACTGTTCTTTATGGCTAAAAAAAGAGAGAAAGGACACTTTCCTGTAAACTTTCCTTGGCGCTCCAAGTTCCGTGATGTTCCCTGGTGGAGGCATTGGCAGCATCAGACCACACTGCACCACTGTGAGGAAAGGCAGCAGCTGAATGACCTGCACTGAAATAAACCCATAAATACCCCATTGTGCAAACTGCAACGTCCTGGGCCACACACTGCTCCAGCCTCCCTCCCTGGGAACAGCTGTTTAATGCAAAATGGAATTGTGTGGCATCACCCAGTGCAGGGTGGGCGCCCCCACGCCACGGTGGAACCTGTGGGTGCTGCTCATGGGTGTGCCCTGGGGCTGCTCCCCACCGTGGTGCATCCTGTGTGGGCTCTGAGTGCTCCCTGACAAACAGCACTGTCAGTGTGAGCTAGAGAGGAGAAACACTCCCAGCTCTTCGGCTCTCCGGAGCCAGAGGGACCATATTGCAACCAGCACTTGGCTGGAGCGAGGCCATCCCGCCTTCTGCAGGACACGGCGCAGGTGTCTGCCCCGCTGCTGCTATTTAAGCCTCGTGGCTAAGCAGCTCCTAACCTTTCCCTTCATCCTCTCCTTCCTGAGGTGGCTGGCCGCCGAGAAGGATGAGCAGAGGCAAGCAGGACTAGCAGCTCCCACCCAGGGGACTGGGCTAATGCCATTTACTCCAGTCTCCGCCAGCTGGGTCTTGGCTGGGGAAAGACATTGAGCACAAACCATCAGTGAGTGCATGTCCTTGGGCTGCAGGCCCAGAGGAGGAGGCAGAGAAGCCTGGAGAAAGGGTTGAAGCTGAGCCTCTGAGCCCAAGCAGCAGGAAGGCCAGGATGCAAAAAGCTTCTCCCAAACCAGGGATGGCAATCAGGGCTGGCTGACAGCACTCGGCTGTTGGCCATTAAATAATGCAGCCTGATTGATTGGGCTGAAAAGTGCTGTGCTGCGGGGTCAGCCTGCTGGGGTTACAGTTCTCTGCTTAGATTGATGATCCTCAAAGGTCAAATTCAGAAAGCAATTCCCTGGTAGAATTGATCCTTTGGATAACAGAACTTTTGCACAGTGGCAAAGAGTGAGTGAGAAAAATCAGTGACCTGGGCACAGGCAGGAAAGGTAACAATCTGCCTCTGCTTTCTCTTCACTTAATTTTCCTTGTTTACACCAATCACACCTACATGCAATGGGTGGGGAATGTCCATGGGCACCCATCCCATCCCATCCCATCCCATCCCATCCCATCCCATCCCATCCCATCCCATCCCATCCCATCCCATCCCCATCCTGCTGGCCAGGGCAGGAGGTGGCTGGAGCTGTCCCAGGAGCTGGTGCTGGGCTCCCAGCCCTCCCCAGCAGCAAGAGAGCAGTGTGTGTTTGTACAAGCAGACACATCTGACTGCTCTTGCTTCCCCTGCAGCAAGAAGTCTGAGTCCCACTGCTTAGGGAGGGTTTTGGAGCTGGAGCCAAATGAACAGTGAACAGGTCTTGCCCTCCTGCATGGCAGCAGCTTGGAGCCAGTAGAAGCACCTCAAAACATCTGCTTGGCTCTTGGCAGGGGATGCCAGGAACAGGGATGTGCTGTGTGAGGAGAGAGTCGATAGAGGCTGTCCCAGGCCACTTCAGGGACCAGGTGGTGGCCACTCAGGGCTGCTGTCCCCACTGTGAGACTCACAGGGTCAAGGGCTGGATGGTGCTACCCACCATCTCATCCCAAACTTCAGGGAGAACAAGGGGCATGACAGTCCCTGCCTTCCTTGTACCCACTGCCCTGGGGCTACCAAACTCCCCCTGAGCTGGATTGGGAGGCTGTGCCCTGGAGCTGGTCCCATCCCATCTCTCCCACCAGAGGAGGAGGGAGGAGAGCTGCAGCTCCCGAAGTTGTTGCTCTGTTCAGGCTGGGCCCAGAGCAGCAGTGGTGAGGCTTTGACCTGCTTTAACCCACTATCTTGCCTGCTTTGCTCTCGTCTGCTCGTTTTGAAGTGAGAGAAGGAGGCCAGGCTGTGTGGATGCTGAATAATTCAGAGCCAGGCTCCACAGCACTCCGGGGCTGGGCATCGCCTCTGCCAAAGGGCTGGGACAGCTCAGCCAAAACCCTGCCTCACCAGAGGCAGAGGGGACATGGGGCATCTGAAATTCAGCCTCCCTCCTGTGTAGGTACCAGCCAAAGCCACTTCCTTCCCTGGATGCTCAGATTTTGCTCCCAGAGGCTGTTAATGCTTTGAGCCGTGACACGGCATCTCCAGCTCTCACTAACACGCAGTTTCCAGTGGAGCATGCTGAGTGTGTCTGCCTCTGCTCCCTGGGCCACGTTTTCTTCATTCCTGCCTTTTAGAGACTGCAAAATTCCCTCCTCTGCTTGGTCAGAGACAGGGCAGGATTGTAAGACGGGCAGAGCGATCGTTCATCCAGCTTATGCTGAGCCTCTGAGCGGGGTTTGCTAGAATTAAGGACAGGGAGGGGAGGAGGAGGAAAAAAAATCATACATGAGGTCAGCTTATCCAGCCATGCGTGAGGAGAGCACAGCAAAGGCAGCCTCAGCGGGTCAGGCAGGTGGCTGGGGAGCTGCTTTGGGGACTCCAAGGGAGAGGGGGAGAGGCACCAGGAGCTGGGGGCATGCGCAGCACCAGCTCCCAGCCTAATCCAGGCTGTTTATCCCGGTGCAGAGAGAGCACAAGGAGCAGCAGGCCATGTTTCCTCTGTCTTCTCTGCAAGAGGTTCATCCCCTCAGCCCTGCATCTCTTGAGCCTTGAGCCCTGCAGAAGGAAGCATTGCCCCATCAGACTTTACCCATGCACATAAGGCTCAGCATTACTGTTTTTCTAATGGCTCTGCTTCTGAGAGTGTAAATTATTGCACAAAGCATCGGGCTGTGCTAGGGATTGACTGTCTGGAATGAAATGAGATGTTTTGGTCCCCAAAGTGTCTGTCTGATGGCCTGAGCTCAGGCCCAGGAGTCACCAGAGCCACGTGTGAGTTATGGGCTCAGTCTCTGTGCTCTGCGCAAGTCACCTCCAGACTGTGAGCAACAGGAATTATTGTGCACTGAGATAATTATTCCCTGCATACTGCACTACAGCTCATTAAAAGTTTCTTAATGTTTGCAAATTGCTGAATAGTGTTTTTAGTTGTTGCCTTCTCTGATGAGGCGGATTCTGATGGTGACTTGTTCTCTGTGTTATTTTGGTCACAGCAGGCTGGGGCTGTGCTGCATGGGAGGGAAGAGGGTTTGTGCTGTGAAGCTTCACACTGTGGGGGAAAAGAAAGGGGGCAAGGGCTGAGTCCCACCAGTGCTGGCCATGCTCCTCCAGCTAAAGCCCAAGCCTGCCTCCCAGTAAAAGCCTCCATCTGAGGTAATCACCCAGATTTCTGTAACAGCCTGAAACCTGAGTGCCTCCTTCTTGGAGTCTCAGCTGAAGACACTGGCTTACCATTAAACAGTCTGTGCTGCTGCAAGAGGATGGTGGGAGTGAAATGTCTCTCATGCTGTACTAGAGGCTGCAGATCCAGCTTGGGCAAGGAAGTGGACATCATAACCCCGGCACAGAGACCTGGGGAAAACAGCTGAGTTCAGTGAAAAAGGCCCGCAGAAGGAACAGAGTGACCAGCCCGCTACACCAGGCACAAAGAGGAGCAGCAGTGACACCTGACAGCTCTTCCCTGTCTCCCTCCTCCAGGTGTAAATGCAACCTCCACGCCAACCTGTGCACCTTCAAAGAGGGCAGCCTGCAGTGCGAGTGTGAGCACAACACCACGGGGCAGGACTGCGGCAAGTGCAAGAAGAGCTTTCGCTCCCGGTCTTGGCGAGCAGGATCGTACCTGCCCCTCCCCAATGGGTCCCCCAATGCATGTAAGTACCCTGCAGTGAGCCAGCCCCGACTGCGCTCCCACCTTGGGCTGCACAGCACCCACAGACAGGAGTGGGGTCTCATCTTGTCCTTCTCCAGCAGGATGCTCAGATTTTGAAAGGGAAGTGGGTATTTTACCCATGTCTTTGTACACAGAGAAATGAGAGAGGATCTGGTGGTTGGCTGCGATGAGTCTAAAACGTGGTCAGGAATAGGGAGCATGACCTCGGGCCAAGATGCAGGTCCACGGCTCTGTGGCAAGGCAAATGATTGTCCTTTAAAGAAAGCACTGTTCAGCCCCAGCAGAGCACTGGCTGTGGAGCAGGAGTGGGAGTGCAGGTTGGTTCCTGGATCCCGTTCACATCAGTGTTTGAGGCGAGTGCCGCGAGCTGCGGTCCCTCTGCGCAGCTCCAGCCTCATCCAATTGCTGCTGGAACACGGCTCTGACAGAAGAAGGATGCATCCCCACCATGGCCCGAGCAGGGGAATTGGGGCAGGAAACATCACAGATGGACCAGTTCCTCCCGGGTTTCTGTCCACTCCACGTTAGCAGGCTTGTTTAAATGTCACGGAGCCACAGTAGCCACTCCAGCCTTTCAAGCAGCAGCTTTGAGCATTGCCAAAGAGAACCTTTTCTCTCCCTTCCCCCCCCCCCAAATTTTTGAAAGATTTATGTGCTTTAAGATGATCAAAGCTGAAATTCGGGCTCCGAAGGCCGTGACAGGAATGTTTTGTGTGTGCCAGGGCTGGTAGACGAGCAGGTTCTTTGAAAGGGAACGAGCTTGTCAGCTCCCACCAAGCGGCTGCATTGCTTCAAAGGAGCCTGGGAGAGTTTCTGGTGTTGACAGGCACAGACATGCTGTTCTGTCTCCTTCCCTCCCCTCCGTTCCCTGTGTCTCTTCCTATTTCTCTTTCTCCTCTGCTCGCTCTTCTCCCATCTGTCACTCAGTCTTCTTCCTCCTCCCCACCCCAGCTCTGCTGCTTCCTCCTCCCCACATCACCATCCTCTTCCTCTGCAAGAGAGGCAGTTCTCTGAAGCCCTCTCCCCTTGGTAGTCCAACCTCTTCCATCGCTGCTCCTGTGCTTTATATTCGTGCAAAGCTGAGCCTTTCCATGATTCACCCACTTGCTACAGCAGAGAGGACCAGGGCCTTTCATCTCCTGGGTGCCAAAAACCAGAAGCTGGTCCTTGGATGGACTTTGACTGACAGCTTTGGAGCCCTTGGCATCACCCTGTGGAGCAAGTGCTGCCGTGGGGAGAGTGTTCAGCCCTTCTTGCTCCCTGGGAACTGGTTCAGTCCCTTCAGCTTGTCCTTAGCCCACTGAGCCTCAGAGGATGTGCTTGTCCTTTGCTGGCCTTTAAGGGCAGGCCAAGGAAACGCTTAACATTAAAAAAACCATCAGCAAAGACCACCCATCTGGGTTTTCCCTCCCCAGATGAGATGCCAAGACCCCAGACAGCACTGTCTGGTTGCCTCTGTGGTTTGACAAAAGCAGCTTTTAAGCTGATTCTTGCAGCAAACTGATGTGCCCATGAACAAGACTCCCATTAATTAATTAATTGCTGTTCAGTCCCACATTGTGTGACCTGCTGGTGACAGAGCTGATGGTGTCCTCCTTCCAGTGACTGGGTTTCTTCTTGTTTTTTGCAGGTGCAGCTGCAGGCTCAGCCTCTGGCAGTAAGTAAAACCCTAACTGAAATGCTGGCATTTAACACCTTGGTGCATGGTCCTTGTGGATGCCACTAGGAGAAAGAAATATGGTTATTTTCTGTCCATTATCATTTTCCAGGCTATAAGTCTTCCCTAATTGTGCCCCGTTTTCTGTCTTGTCAAAGAGTCTTATATTTTCTTCCTTTGACTTCAGTAGCCTCATTTTGCCTCTTCCTCTGGCATGGTTTCCCCCCATGAGGTTCGTTAGTATGGCAGCCGGAAAGGAAATAAAAAAAGACTCTTCCAAATCACCAGTGCTCGCTGTGAACTCCCCCCACCCCCCAGGACTGCAGAATTCTGCTCTGAGAAGGAGCTGGGTGTGAATTATTTGGCATAGAATCCAGTCTGGGTCACCTTGGGCTATCAATAAGAAACCATCTCGAGTGTGTGTACATCTGTATGTACACGTGTATGTATATGAACATATGTCTGTGAAGTGTCGTCAGCAAAGGCAGCAGAGCTCAGTGGGGATTTCTGCTGCAAGATTGATGGGATGAGAGGACTCTTTATTTAACAAAGCTGGAGGTAGTTTGATATCAAAGAGCCTGGAGTTTTGGGTAAGCAGGAGCCTGGGTTTGAATTTTGTGGCTCAGAATTCCCCTCCAGAAGAAGCAAATCAGAGAGCTGAATGAATAATGAATTCTTTGGTTTGCAGGCAAGTGGGAAGAATTGGAGGAGAAATAGTTTTGGAGAAATGCAAATGCAATTAAGAAAAATGCACCTAATTGAAAAGTGGAGGGCAGGTTTTCTGGGTAAATGAACCACATTTAGATTTTAAGCAGTTAAATGCCTAAAATGAAAATGAAAAACCTCCCTTAAGTAACTGAGGATTAAAAAATGAAAATGTTTTAACAGTCCAAAATATTCTTCACCTTTCTGGTCAAAACCATTTTGTTAACTCTTTTTTTTTCCCCCCCTTAACAAAGCTTGGCATTCTCAGCAATACCTTGGTTTCATTGGAAAATGTTTCCCATCAAACTCTTCTGCCAGGGAAAAGCTTTGGGGGTGCTGGGAGCGATGTACAGGAGGTGGACAGGAGGGATTTGTGTCCAAGGCCAGTTAAGGAGAGATTATTTAGTCCGCACAGGAGACTAGAAGTGACCTAAATTAAGTATTTAAACTAGCTCAGGGCTATTATGAAATTAAGCATGATAATCTGCATGAAGCAGTGGGACAAACAAGGACAGGAGGGCAGCAGGTGTAAGTTAAGTAGGAATTTGTGCTTGAGTGTTATTTCTGTTCGGGCTGTTGTGGCGCCGTACCCGGCGCTGCTCCCACCTGGCTTCCTGATCCTAAGGCACCCTGTCACTCGAAGGGTGCCAGTGGAAATGAGCAGGGGCCAGTGGTCCCCACTGGTTTTGGTGGTGCTGGGTGGTTTAGGGGGTGCAGAAGGGAATGGTGCTGTGTAGGGATCACGGCTGGGCACGTACACACCGGGCAGTGGGTGCACAGCTTGGGCTGGGAGTTCTCCCACCTGCTCCTCACCCCACCCCTGCCCAGGCGTGCCTTCATTTCTCCTCTTCAGCTTAATTGGAAATTAGTTTGTGATGGAGCTGTAAGTATTTAAGCTAATATGTGCCCCAACAGAGTAAGCTGATAGCCACAGTTTCCAGCCCCTGCACACACGTGCGCTCGCCGTGTCCGGCGTCACCGACCTGCCATCGCCTTAATCCTCTCAGTGCCCCAGTTGTGACCATGCTGAGAAATCAGTCACCAGTTCAGCCCAGCAGCAGCAGCCTCAGGGCTGTGGGGGCTGACCAGGAAACCCTTCATCCCTGCCCCAGTAAGTGCCTCCCACCTCTTCTCTTTGCTTGTCAGCCTATGAGCGACCGCAGCGGGTAAACACCCCAAAAACCACCACTGCAAAAACGACCACCACAACAACCACCACCACCACCACCACAACCACCACCACCACCACCACCACCACCACGCCCCTACCAGCCACCACCACCCAGCCAGGTGGGTGCCATGCTCTCTGCCTCATCTGGAGGCCAGGGCTGCTCTTCCAAGCTCCTCTTTCCAGCTGCTTCCCACGGGGCTGCCCTGTCGGTGGCCCTGGGGATCTGCTCTGTAGGATGACAAAGGGACATGGATAAAAATCACCCCGGCTCAGTTCACATCCCCCAGCCTCCAGGTTTGCTGTTGTCTCTATCCAGCCCCTGTCCTGCACAAGTCAGGAACAAGGTTTATGGGCCATGTAAGGAGGGACAGCCACAGCAGGTCCACCTCAAGCCAAGAGACAACCACCCCATGGGTTGCCATCCCCCCTCACCAGCTGTGACTCTGTTACCATCAGGGCAGGACTGGATGCTGGGGAACCATTGATTTTCCCGTTTTCTCTCAATTTTGTTGTTTATTATTAAAACCAAAAGGTTTTCCAAACCCATCCCTCCTCGAGCCACTTGGCAGTGCTGTCCTGCACAGGGCTGGCATGGCTGCAAGAGATGCTCCAACACAGCTCCATCACAGGGCAGGGCAGGAAGGCAAGGCAGGTTTTACTGTCCCATAATAAATTGAAGCCACGTATCTCTCTGGAAGGAGAGGGAACTGTACCCCATCCTGCTCCATCCCTGACTTCCTGCCACAGGCTTTGCTGAGCCAGGGACAGGCCACTGGCTCAAGGGGGACGCTACCTCTGTCTGTGATGGCTCTCCCAGTCCTGCTCCAAGTCCCTTTGGCCACGCTCATGGATGTAACACCAGGGCAGCTCTCCCAGGGCAGGGCTGCACTCCAGCATTCCCCAGGCAGCTGTGGGACTGGAGCTCACACACGTGCCAGAAACATCCTTTCCTAATTTACCAAATCGCCCTGTGGAGGAAAACTTTTGTCCTTTCTTGGGGGGTTCCTCCTCCCTCTCACCACGAACAAGGAGACGGCGTTTTCGCTTGTCTTTTGGAAATGAGCAGATAAAACTTAACAGCAGGACTTTTTTTTTTTAAGCTTCTCATGGGGGAATTAGACACGCATTCCTCCCCTTGCCATGCTTTCAGGGCCTGATATTTCCCAGGAGGACATTTTACACCCACAGTGTGTTAGTAACAGTCTGTCTGGGGGAGCTGCCAGAAGCCAGTCAAAGAGATAAGGAAACTTGATTGCATGTTTATGCAAATATAGATATATTCATGGAAGTGCCCTGCTTGAGGAGTTAATGAGGAAGTGGAGGCCTTAGGACCAATTTCTGTGGAGTTGGAGCGACCCTGGGAAAAAAATGCAAGTCTCAGCTCTGTTAAGAAGTGTTCCTCACCAAGATCCATGTGCAGGAGAAGGACCATCCACCCGCCCTGCCCGGAGCTCACACCATCACCACAGCCCCAGCAGGGGCAGGTGGTCACATCTCCATCCACACCCTGCACTTGTGGTCGCCTGATTTTTATCCATGCTCACCTGTAGTGATATTTTAGGTCTGTTTTTTTGCTGTGCACATGTGGGTGGTGTGCTTAGTGCCTCTCTTGTGTCTGGTTTGCAGTGCTCTGCCTCCTGTCGCACATCTGGCGCAGGCAGGACACATCTGTGGGGCTGGGGGTGGTGGGGGTCATCTCTCCTGCCACACTGCTCTGAGGGACCTGAGAGACATCCTTGGGGTTTATTCCTTCTCCAAAACCTGCTTCCTGGGCAGCAAAGATGTTTTCCTAATGCTTTTGTTAACTGATGACAAGGAACAAAATTAATATATTGCTGCCCAGCTGCCAGATCCTTGCCTTTATACAGTCAGGCCTGAGCACCTTGCTCCTTGCCCCCATCCAGATCCCCATCTGTGCTTCTGCAGAGCCAGGTCCCACCCCAGAACGGTGTGCCTGGGAGTGGAGACAGTCCCTGGAGGGGCTGCTCCACATAAGAAGGCAGCCAGGGCCACCCAGCAGCTCAGGGACCTGCTCTTACCTGGGCATCATGCTGGGTTTGATGCCAAAGGTCCACCCTGTGCCTTTGACCATCAACAGGGAATCAAAGCCCAACCTAATTCTGATCTGCTTTAGGCCAGAGACATTCCCCCTCCTCCCTGCAAAACATGAAGTATTTCTTTAAACACCATGACATGCCCAAGGGGCTGCAGGTTTAACTCACCTGGACCTCAAGGGAAACGCCTTGTTGAAGAGGTGACCCCTGGAGCTCCTGGTAGGACACACATTTGCAGGAGACACAATAACCCCAAGCAGGGTCAGAGTCCCAAAGTGAGATGCTCTGTGGTCACCTCACTTCTGAGCTTTAGAAGCATTAAAATCCCTCCTTGCTTTAAAGCCACCCCAGCCAGCCAGACATTTTAAGAAGTCCTGGCAGAGCCCTGCCCCATCCCTGCGCCGTTTCACCCTCTAATTGTCACACTGTCTTCTGCCCTCTGAATTTCTTCTTCCCACCATAAGCAAGCGTCATCAGACCAGCCTCTGAGTTTGCTGCCTCTGTGCCCGTGACAGAAACACAGAAAAACCCAGGTATTTAAAGCCAGCCCGACGTGTTTCTCCCTTCCCCTTCGTGCCTCCGCACACCAGTGGGTAGCAGCGAGGCACAAAGCAGCGCTGCACGTAGGCTTAGAGGAGTAGATTAGATTTGGGTTGTCTCTGGGTTGCATGGATCTGCTAGACATCTGCTTCCTTTGGCTGCTCGTGGTGTTTTCCGTGGTCAAGGTGGAGCTGTGGTTGTGTTTTTAGGATGCTTTTGTGCCCGGTTGCCTGTTGTGCAGTGAGAGGGGAGAGAAGGATGAGTTCATGGGCAAGGTCTGTGGTCTGAAGGCAGTCGAGGCTGCCAAAATGGGGAGAAGAAAGGGAAACTGCAGTTACCCTGAGGAGGATGAATTAAGTGCTATTCTCCTTTGTCTTCTGCAGTTCTGGTATTTCAGAACCTTCCTTGAAGCCTGTCAGATTCTTCCCTGCCATTTGTTACATTCTTCCCGTGTCCAAAATAAGCAAATAAACAGATTTTTTTCCCCCCCTGGGGTTCATGGCAGTTTCAGCAGAGCCAGTTCACCCCTGGGAGAAACAGAACCAACCTGTGTCCTGCTTGGTGGTTACAAGCACTGACAGCCTGGCTCTGTGGAGGTCCTGCAGAAAGGGGCCCCCGTGTTTATGTCTTGAGATGGACTTTTTTGAGGTCCCCCACTACTCCAGCACTGTTTGTCCCATTGGTTTTTTTGATGTGAAGTGCAACTTCTTGGTTCAATTTATTCCACTTCCCCAGAAACCCACCAAGAGCAGCAATTTCCATCAGAGCTGCTCAGCGTTTCCCATTTGTAAGAACTGGGTCAGGGGGCAAAACGTGTCTCTCCCCCTCCCAAAATGTAAAACTGCCCATTATGGCCCAGAGCTACAAGGGAAAGGTTCTCAGGATAATGAGCATTAATAATTTTCCTGGCTCTCTAAATGCGATTGAGTGGAGGTGTATGTGAATGACTAAAAAGCAAAATGCCTCCAGGGCTGTTTTTTATTGTGACTCTAATTAAACCCTTGCCAATTTGCATGGGGCTTTTTTTCATATTCTCTTTAACACCATATTAATATCAATTGGTTTCCACTTTCCAGCTGAAAAGGACAATGTCTATCACCTTCTCTTAGAGCTCATCAGTAAAAAAATAATTTTTTTTTTCCTTTTTTATTCTGTATTGTTTATCATCCCCTTGACAAGGCTGGGATATCACATTTCTCTCCTACTCGGGTTTGTCCTTTGAAACTTGGCAAGGATCAAGAGATTTTTTTTATTTTTTTTTTTCCTCCTCCTCCTTATGTTACCCAACTGGAGCTTGAAATTAATAATATGGCTTTTAAAATTCTTAGTCCTTGGTTTGTTTTCTAGCAAACCTGAAGATTGTTACCAATACTGAGGAGCTGGGGAGGGGGATGGAGCCAATGGGGCTGAGGGTTTGCAGGGGAATCAAACAAGTGAGCTGTAAATTTCTTGCTGGTTTAATTTCTCTGTGATGGCTTGCAAATTGGCATTTCCTGAGGGAAGAGCAGAGGCTGAGGGAGGGCCAGGACTTGGTGCCCCCATCCCAAGACAGCTGTGCTGTTTCTCAGTGCTGTCACTCCACAGGGTGCAGAGAAGGAGGTCCCAATGCAAACACACAAGCAAACCCCTGTGTGTTGAGCTGGGCTGGGGATGGGCAGCTCAGCACCTGCTGCCATCCTGCCCCTTCCCACCCAAGGGCTTCCTGACCCTTCCAAAGCCCAGGACACACCAGCAGTGCTGGCACGGAGCAGGCGTGAGAACCTGCGTGGCACGGGGTTGGGGCGGGTTGTTCTGGGGCTCTGGCTGCCCCTGGGGGTTCTGCAGGGCTGCCTGCAGGGCACCAGCTCCCCCAGCACCCCCAGTAACACAACTCTCCCTCTGATCATCCCAAGACTACCCCGGCTTGTCGGCGGCTGCCCCGCTGCAGGTGGGCTCTCCCCCAGCCAAGGCTGGCCCAGGAGCAGAAGGTAGGAGCCACCAGGACCAGGAGCCACCAGAACCAGCTCCTGATGCTCAGACAATGCTCTAGTTTCCAGCTCTGAGTCTCTGCTTTCCATGCCTCTCTCCTCTCCCACCTGGGAGAAAGCTCGGGGTTTGCCTGTGCCCTACAGGCAGCTGGGGATGCAGCGAGGCTGGATTGAGCCTCGGGGTTGAGTCGTGTACATGAGAGATGAGGATGGTAAGTGGTAGGAGAGATTGTTCACAGCTTGCTGCTGGGGTGAGCGGAGAGGATCATGGAAATGCTGTCATCTCCCGAGAGCAGAGCCTGTTTGTAGAGCAGAATCACTCTGTAAATGGATAGGCTTGTGTTGTGTAGAGCGTAGATGCCTTCTCGTGTCTCCTGCGTGGCTGCCTAAGGTGAGCAGCTCCTGGTGGGAGCCTTAGGAGGTGTCACGCTGGCTGTTGAGGCTGAAGCTTCTCCTCCTCCTCAGGGTTCCCACGGGCACACACCTCGGTGACACACACCACCCGTGGGTGCTCAGCTCCCATTCCCCATCCCAGATCCCGTAGCTGTAGCCATTGGCACCCTGGGCCTGTCTCTGGCCTCACAGAGCTGTGTTTGATAAAGTAACAAGGGATGGGTCACCCCACGGCCATCGGGGCTGGGTGGTGCCGACAGCCTGTGCTGGGCAAGGAGGGCTCGGCTGAGTCCTGACAGTGGTCTGCAGATTTGGCTTCTCTCCGTGCCTGGGCAATGGAAAGACCACATGCCAACACTCAGCCGTCCAGCAGCTCCCACATCCTGCCCTTAGGGATACTTT
>JAWWEW010000038.1:4258389-4347678 GCA_035583185.1 Anabacerthia variegaticeps | reverse complement strand
AGGTGAGGATGTCTGCATAGGTGGGAATGTCTGCATAGGTGAGGATGTCTGCATAGGTGGGAATGTCTGCATAGGTGAGGATGTCTGCATAGGTGGGAATGTCTGCACAGGTGGGAATGTCTGCATAGGTGGGAATGTCTGCAGAGGTGGGAATGTCTGCATAGGTGGGAATGTCTGCAGAGGTGGGAATGTCTGCAGAGGTGGGTGTTCCAGCCTGGGGCAGGGCCACTGGCATGGGGGGTGGCTCATCTGGCTCCTGGCTCTGTGGGGTGGGCTTCAGTTCAGCCCCTCTCTGCAGGGTGGGCTTCAGTTCAGCCCGTCTCTGCAGGGTGGTGTGCCCACTTGCATGCAGTTGGTACAGTCTCTGCCCACTGGCAGCAGCTCTTCCCCAAAAACAAAGCCCAAAGAATGTCACAGAATCACAGAACAGTTTGGGTTGGAGCACAACTCATGCCATGGGCAGGGACATCTTCCCCTAGAGCAGGTTGCTCCAAGCCCTGTCCAGCCTGGCTTTGGACACTTGAAGGAATGGGGCATCCACAGCTTCTCTGTGCCAGGGTCAGGTGCTTCACCACCCTTTCCCACTGGATCCAGACACACTGCTCAGCCAGGAAGGGCTCAGATCCAAAGAGGGGTGGCCTTTGCACCTATGGCTGTTTGCACTTCTTGGTCCGTAAGCTCCCTCCTGTAGCACATTGCCAGCCTTCTCCAAAGCGCCCAGCTCCTCCCTGGGGGAACTGCCAGGCTCAGGGGCCCCGGGCAGGACAGGCACTGACCACCCTGCCTTTGGCCAGAATGTAACTGCAACCAGATCGGCTCCATGCACGACCGCTGCAACGAGACCGGCTACTGTGAATGCAGGGAAGGCGCCACGGGGCCCAAGTGCGACGACTGCCTGCCCAACTACTACTGGAGACAGGGCTGCTTCCGTGAGTACCTGGGGGTACCTGGGCATGGCTCCAAACAGGAGCAGGACCTGCAGCTCGGTGGTGCTCGGGGTGCAGGGTGAGATCCCAGCTGTTCTTCCCGGCTCCGGAATGGCTTTGCCTATGGAGCTCACGCTTCCAGCTGTGTTCCTCTGGCCTTGGAAGTGCCCTGGCACTGCGAGGGTTGGACAATTGAAGCTGAAAGCTTCTGGTTTCCGCTGCAGCCAAGGGGTTTAACACGCACACCCTTCCCTCCATCCCTCCCTGTCGCCCCATAGCCAATGTCTGCGACGACGAGCTGCTGCTCTGCCAGAACGGCGGCACCTGCTACCAGAACCAGCGCTGCATCTGCCCCGTGGGCTTCAAGGGCGTGCTGTGCCAGCAGTCCCGCTGCGAAGTGGACAAGAAGGACTGTGACGGTGCCCCTGGCGTGGGTGGCAGCCTGGGCACGGTGGCCCTGGGGGTGCTGGCCCTGCAGCTGCGTGGCTGGGTGGACCTGTGACCCCACGGGGCAGGGAGCCCAGGCACGTCACCCCAGGGACCTGGGGAGCCCGAGGTAGCGGGTGGCTGTCCCCGCCGTCTCCTCCGCCTTCCTTCACGCTAGGACTTGCACACCTTGGGGCCCACGTTGACCCTGCCAGCAGAGGCACGCAGAGAGCAGGGGCTGACCCCTGCCCACCAGCCCACGCCAGGGCGGCCGGGGTGGCCCAGCCCTGAGCCAGCTGTGGAGCGTGGGGACTGCACCAGCCTGTGCCAGGGACAGGGCACGTCCTCCCCTCTGCACGGGGACCTGGGGCCACCGGGGCCCTGCTGAAATAGTGCCGCGATCCAAGGGAGATTTTTTTTATTATTACTTTATTTACTTTGGTATAGGCTGGGGTGTTCTTCTTATTTTTCCTCCCCTTAGCGTCCTGTTTCGAAAGAGCCTGTCATGACAACTCCAGAGCCCCACACCACGAAGGAGGGGAAGGGGAGGGGGGATAAAGGGGGACTCTGGTCCATCCCTGCTGCATAGTCCCACATCCCACCATCGGCCTGGCCTGGCCACGCACATACTGTTGCCTACGACTCTAGTTGCTGCATTGATTTTGTATTTTCATTGCTGGGTTTTGTTTTCTTGCACTTACGGAGGACACAGGGGACAGGAGGCCCCTGGTACGTGAGGGGTGCAGTGTCTTATCCACACACGTCCGAATAGTGTACGGTTCAAATACTTTTTTGGGTAGAGACTTATTTTTGTTTGGATTAAATGTTATAAAGAACCACAACTTAAAGGGACATTTTGCCATGAGCATCTGATTCTGGTGTATCCTCCTCCAGTAAAGCAACTATTAATGGCTGCTTGATCACCACGTTTTCCTTTTTGTGTGCACAGTTAATTACAGGTAAAGAACTTATTTTTTGATTCCTAATGTCCTCTTGTGTTTTCTGAGTCCCTACCAAGGTGCACCACATGGTGAGGGAGAGGGGAGGGAGAGAGAGGTGCCTCATCAGTGAGAGCTGTTAATTATTTCTCCTAATTACTTTGCTGAACCTAGGTTAGACTACCTAACTGTAGACGACGAACAGAGCCTGAGTGATATATTAAGCTGTGGTCTTGTGTGGAAAGGCCATTTCCAAATGAGTCTGTGGCAGGAGAAGGCTGGCTAGTCCAGGGATGCTTCTCCAGGGGGACCTCAGCTGTCCCAATCCCATTCCAGCTCCCCCTGCTTCCAGCTGCTGCTGTGATGTATCTTCTCCAGAAAATTCTCTTTATTTTGAGTATTTTTAAGCAACCACAGCCTAGAACTTCAGGACAGAGCTCACAAGGAGTAGATCAACTTATTTAAGTCTCATAAGCATGCTCCTCTCTGAGGAGGCATTTGCAACCAAGCACATAAACAAAAGCAGGAGAAACCAGAGACAAATTATGTAACTCAGCCAGAACAATGGGAATGTCACAAACACAAGAGCTTCAGTGTTGTCATATCCAGAGATTTACTGAGCCAGGAGATGACTGAGTGGAGGATTAGAAGACCAGAGATGTCCCCAGCTCCAGCTTGTTGAGTTCTGGGAGGGTTTCCTTGACAGGTGAGCAGCCCTTGGTCCCCATCCCAGCTCCATAACCCTCCCTGAGCCCCACACAGTCCAGGCTTCGACCTCCACTGGCATTTCCAGGTCTGGTGTCCTTGCCTGAGTGGAACTCTTATCCAAAAGCTTCACTGTCGACATCTGCTCTCCTTCAACACTCCCCATGGTCCTGTCCCTGCCCCCATCCTGCTCGGGGGGCCAGTGCCAGGAGCAGACCCCATTTCCAAGAGCAGGAACCTGCAGCATCTTCCAGCCCTAGCCCTGGATCCTGAGCACACAGAGCCAGTGCCACTGAAACAGCCACCTCCACACAGGGGACACAGGAGAAGGTGCAGGAGGGATATTGTCACTTCAAAGAGCAGCACAAAGCTGGTGCACGTTTTGAGCAGCATTTAACATCACAGAGACAGGGCACAGGGCTTAGTTAATCCACCTTAAAATAAAAGAGGGTTAAACTTGCCCTGCTGAGGTTTGATCCTCGAGGAAGTGGGCTGGCCCCAGCATCGCCTCCCTGTCTTTAACACTCTCAGTTGATATCGACACTTGCTTGCTCTTTGTACTTTCTGACTGTAATAGACTTTAAATCCTCATGTCACTGTTCTTACAAGTAATAGCAGAGAAAAGACTGTAACAAGATCAAGATCTTTAATGGCACTTCTGGAAGGTGAAGCAACATTCTCCTTTCCCTGTACTAGTGTTTTTCTCTAGAATATTAGATTAAGCAACAGAAAATTTACTGTTTCATAAAGCCATATCCCAGACAAACTCTACAGCCAGCAGATTCACCTTTATTGCAATGCAGGCAGGAACGTGCCAAGCAGCAGCACAAAATTCCTCAAGAAAATAACCTTAGAAGGGCACAACAAAGCTCAGAACAGCCCAGGAATAAAGACTGCTGAAGGCAATAGACCACTGCACCAGACCTTTCCAGGTCTGAGGCTTTTCTCTTGGTTAATTGGGTGTTGGCTGTTTGGCTTCGGGCTTTTAGAATAAGAGAATAGCTTGAATTGGAAAGGACCTTTTAAAGGTCATCTGGTTCAACTCCCCTGCACTGAGCAGGGGCATCTTCAACAAGATGTCTTAAAGATAAAACATCAACAGCTTCCTAACTCCGCTCCAGAGATGGTCCCACCTCCCTATGAACCCTGAACACCAGTAATACTCAGCCCTGGCCCTGCTTTACCCAAAGCCCAAGGGATGGTTCTGTAACTCCCACCAGAAGCAGAAGGTTGCAGAGCACAAACCCTCCTGGAGCTGTGCCAGGACACCTGAGAAACACTGGGGGACAAAAACACAAACCCACCCTCCACACCACATGCACCATCCTTAGGCTCTTCCCAAAGGTGCAGAAGCAAAACCCTCTGTGAAACAGTGACTGCAGAGGGCAAACATGACATGCTCCAGCTCACAGGGGAAATCAAAAAGGCTGTAAAGCAAGAGCAGAGGCCAAAGAGGGAGTTTTGGGTGTCCCTCCCACGGCTCTGCCCAGACACAGAGCCAGCCCCACGGGTGGGACATCAGGACAGGGTTTTACCTGTCCCACGTGCTATAGAACTTGCAGTCACGTAACACAAGGCACTGCAAGACAGAAGAGAAAACCTCTCCCATAAAACTTACAGTTGGTATTTAAGAAAATGATTTAAAGCTTCTGAAAGCTTCAGCACTGAAGATCCATTAAGTGCAGACATCTGTTAGCACAGGGGTGTCTGCACAAAGAGAACTGAGCATTATTGAAAGAACACAGAGAAACCATCACAGCAAGTGCCCACAGATCCCAAAGTTCATCTTCTTTAAGACAGAAACATTTGTACATCAGTTAATGCTTCCAGATGGGAGAAGTTGTCCAATGAGTTTGATACTTCACTTGGGGAAAGGTTAACCAAAAGGTACTTCTCTTTCTGAGAAAAGCCACTTGTGCTCTTTCAAGAGCTTCCCTGTGCATCTTGTCACCAGCATTTGATTTCGTTTGAAAAAGTTTAAATTACACTTCTGTCTGCAAAAAAGTGACCTCTCCAAACAGCACAAGTAGAGCTTTTGGTTTTTCTTGTTTATCTCAAATTCCACTCTGATTTTAACTATTTGGAGTACCGACAAATCTAAATAACCAAAAGCCCCAAGGCAACAAAAACCTGCCTGATGTAAAATGTTAAACCTGCAGTCCCAGGGGGCTGGAGAGAGAAGGAGGGGTGAAAAATTCCATTGGCACTTCCCAGGTATGTTATTTGGGTTTTTAAAGATGAGGAAGCAGACATCTCATCCACAGGAGTGATGCCTAAGGAGCCCTGCAGAGGCTGGAGCAGAGAACCAACACTTCAGTGGGAATAAAATTAACGGCCTCAGCACCCCGTTCTGCTCTGTAATTGGCTTTCATGAAAACCCTCAAATGTAAGTAAAATGAAGTATAAAGGAGGAGCTGAGTGTTCTTGCTCAGAAAGAAGAGCAGAGCTGGGTTTTGAAGAGCTCTGTACCCCCAACTTCTCAGCCCTTCTGGGAGGAAGCTGGAGAGTTTGGCCACAATCACACAGAAAATGGCTAAACCCCCCCCTGATTTGAGATGCAGAGAAAAGCTTCAGACCCTCCTCGCGGCTCCTTTGGCATTTTGATTCTCTACGTGTTGTGACAAGTTTCACTGCAGGCTGAAACGTGTGAGGAAAGCCTAAACCCACCCATTTTTCCTGGCCAGCAACAATACCAGACTTCAAAAGCTCCATCCTGATCCCACTCTGTCACTTCAGGCATTAAAACAGAGGGGGAAAGTGGTGGGATTTCTCTGTAGCAAAGGCAGTTTTTGCTTTATGCACCAGTGAAACCAGTGACGGACACTGGGCAGCTGCAGTGTCTTCAATAAAATAATCAATAAATAAAATAAGCTTTTCTCCACTTTCCCAATAACAGATGCAATGTGCTCTCAAGCCACCTTCCCTTCCATCATGCTTTTCCTGGGAGCTGGTGGCAAATTAGGCGAGGCCAGAGCAGACAGGTACATATGGCGAGGAGGTCTCGTGTCAGCAGTGCTGGATGTACGAGGCTGCTTAGCTTACATTTATTTGCACTAAAGAATAAAGCATTGGGCTCCTTTCCAGGCAGCTTAAAAAGACAAGAAAGGAGACCTTTTATATTACTTGGGAACAGACCCGCTGTGGAAAGAGACTATATCATTAACATTATAAATTCCATTTACAATACAGCAGTCATTTCATCCATCATTTATTCATGCAGAAGGGAGAGGACGACTTGCATTTTTAGGACAGTGGTTCTGCTTATCCGTGGTATTGCTCCAACCACAGGGCTGTGAATGAACAGCCCAGCTCCACCTGTTGGACACTTGGACTGCTCCCTTCTCTACACAAAAGTCAAGCCTAGCATCTCACCACACTTCAGTGACTGCCAAAACCAGGAAAAATATTCAGCTCCGAAATTACTGCTGTTCCATGTTATTTTCCAGATGTTGACTGAGGATATTGCTTGCCCCCAATCAGTAAGTTTGCCCACTACAAGTTCTGCTTGCTGTGGAAGATTTGTGCTTTCCCCACATCAATATAAGAGGGCTGAGGATATTCCCATTCCAGGGACTAGCAGTGGCAGGAGGGGAAGTGCCTTGTGAGCCTGCACACCTTGCACATCTCTCCCCCAGCTCCTGTGCCACCATCAATTAGACCAGTTGCTAATTAGCTACTGCACTCAGCTGCCCTGCGAGACAGCACTGAACAAGGGGTCATTGTCCCCCCAGCACTCCCAGCACTGAACAAGGGGTCATTGTCCCACCAGCACTCCCAGCACTGGAACGCAGAGAAAGAATGGGAGAAAGGAGAGGCTGATGCCTCATGTCCTCTTGTGATGGTCACTCACAACCCAGTGGCATCCTCAGCTCTCAGCACCACCCAGGCCCACCCACACCACCACTCCAAGAGGCCAACACCTCCCTCTTGCACTCCCCAAGTGGAGAATCCTCCTGCAAACCGCTGGTTCTCCTCTGGTGTCCCACAGAGAGCTGCTAAGGCAGCACCCCACTGCATGTACAGGGACCCAGAGGGAAGGGACACCTCCTGGGGAACAGGACATGTTGGATGTCATCATTGCACACACCTGGTTTGCTCTCACTTCACCACGACCAGGAGTAATGACATGGAAAACAATTACAAGTAAACCTTAAAGGAAAAAGGAATAGCCACAATTATACTCCATCTTTACTGGACAGCTTATTTTGTGTACAAAGAATAATTAAAAAACAACCCCCCACACACCAAAAACCCCCCAAACTGAACAAAACATAGTCCAACAAGAGACTTTCCCTTCTTCCTGATTTCCAAGACCAAGAGGGAACTGGCTTTGCACTGAGAATTAAGCTGCCAAGCTTGGAAGCAGCATGGAAGCTTCTGTATAAAACCCTGGATACTGCTTCTTCCGAAGGTTTTTGGCACAACCTCCAATAAAGTGTTTTACATAAAGTTGTGTTGAATGTTTCTTTATGGCTTTTTTGCAACTTTAACACTGAACAGCCTCCCCTAATGGCCACCAGTTTGGAGATGTTATAAATGACTAAAGCAAGTCTCTACTCACAGTTTACACACACTGACTGCCCATTACTACTCAGCACTTTGTAACACACAGTGAAACAACAGAGAAGGGATGAAAATTATACCTGATCTGTTTGTTCCCCATTGCAGAGTTCAGTCTGTGAGAAGTGTGCTTGGGATTGGATTTTGCCTGGTTTTCCATGTTTTGGGTATAAAACAATGGAGGGAAAAGTTAATTACAGCTATTAACCTACTCTGAGTGGTACATGAAGAGGGGAAAGTGTACTAAGCACAACAACCCAAACATTTTTTAACAAATACATCATTAACCATATAGACTGAGATGGCAGCAATAAGCCACTACTGACTGACAACTTGAAGTCAGATAAATCTAGGATTAAATCAGCAAAAAGGTCTGAGCCACTGATCACACCTTGGAGATGATTTATGGAAAAATACAGGCATTAGAGAACACAATAAAAATGAAATGTTAAACAATGGGGCAAGTATCACCCTCAGAACATATTCTGAAATGCAGATTGAGGAAAAAGGAAACTCAAAGTTGCAGAGAAACATTCTTGTGATGAAGTTGTATTAAATCACCAGCAAAGCATTTCCTCATTCATTTTGTTGCCAGCTTCACTTTATTTACATCAACAGCCCAAATGGCTTCCCCAGCCGTGGGGTTCACAGAGCAGCAGCCTTTGAATGTGCTAAGTACAAACAGCAGGCAGGGCAGCACAGCCCTGCCAACAAGAGCCAAGGGGGTTGAAAGATGGCAGTGGTTTTAAATATTCCGATTAACATAAAGGGAGATAACACACAGGGCATGGAGCCTGGGATGAGGGAGTGACCTAAATGTCCAGTTCATTACAATCAAACTCACTCCAGCTGCCTCCCCTCCTCTCACAAGAGTCACAGCTGCTGGAGAAGAGCACACACTGCTGACAAGAGGTGGCCAGGGCTCACTGAAGCGACTCAGATTGCAACAGAAGGAATAATTTAAGCTAAACAATGCACAGATGCTGATCCCACCTCACAGGGATGTCAGATTCCTCCCTGCTACACTGAAATGCTCTCTCTCCTGGGCAGCACAAGGAGCTGGACAGTCACAGATGGCAAGTAAAAGCCTCCCAACACCCCCCCCAATGCAGCTGTTACCAGTAAAACACCTTTGTTCCAGGCTTGGAAGCATTAAGGATGTTTTACTGGCAATTACAGTCTGAACCAGCACCTGATGGTTGGAGCTGTAAGGCACCTGTTTCCCAGGGCTGAATCACAGGGACCTGTTCAGGAGGAGGTTAAAAGGCCAAAGCCGACACTCATCACCAAATGCACGACAGAAAACGTAACTAAAAACGACAGCAAAGAGAATTCTGGTGGCTCACTTGCTTCAGCAAAGCCCCTGCCATGACAGTGGTTCAGTCAGTGAGCCCTGCCTGCTTCAGGCTGCACTTGGACTCCCACGGAGAGGGCACAACCTGCCCCACTCCCTGTGCATCCAACTGGCACCACAACCACTCCCAAGGTGCTGCAGGCTCAGGTTATCCCCCTGCAAAACTCTGGCCATCTCAATTGCTGCCCTTCCCCTCCGTGACACACACACAGGCTCCAGAAAGAGAAAGTGATACTTCACAGTGACCCAAAGGAATTCTTAGTAGAAATAATTCCACTTTTATTGGGAGATGTTATGATTAGAGGAAGGCTTTCCTTACAAACAGTTTGTTTTTCCCCCATCCCTTTTTAGTGGCTGTATATTCCTCATGAGCACAGTGGAAAGAATCCAGGAATAACACCTAGAAAGAACTACCTGTCCTTTTAAACCCTGTAGATCTCCAAAAGCTCCATACAAAGAAACTCAAGTGTTATTGCCAGTAACTGTTAACTAAATCTTTGACCAAGATTCCACAGTGCTACTGATTATTCCTCACATGGACACAAACAGACCTCATAGGTTTTAATCTGCAAGTTTTGCAGGTTTGTGTTGCCACTGCAACAAGAAAGGGATTCCAACTGATGGAGCAGCAGCAAGAGCAAAACTCAAGGCACATCTATATAAACAAAAACTTTCTGTTCCTATAAAAACAGGCAATAAAATATACAAAATAAGTAGAATTCTCTCCATTCAACCAATGCACATCTGCCTCAGACTTTCCTGAGGCACTAGTGGAGTGTGAGGAAGAACCACTGCTACCACATTTTCAGCACTCACTTGTGCTACCAAATAAATTAGACTTATTAATACAAAGGGAAAAAGAAGTCTGGCTGTTTTTTGGACTTGGGGGTGGTTCTGTTTTGAGTTTTTTCTTTTCTTTGTTCTGGTTCTTCATAAAAAATTACATCTCTAAGAAATTAGCATTTACACAAGGAAACAAGAAGCTATGTATTTGCCAAATTAAGTCTTAAAATATTCCTGTATACTGTACAAATATACATCGTTAAACATTTACAACCTTAGCTTCCTAGATGACAAAATTCACTGCTCTTCCAAGCAATGCAGCTGCCCAACTTCTCTTTTCAAAACCTCAAAGCTACCATCTGTCAGGTATAAAGTCCCTTCACAATTAGGGACAGGATGGGAAAGAGACCTACTGAGAGCAGTGGTATCAATGTAAGGGAGTTCCAAGCGTGCTAAATAATTTAAAATACAGTCCTTGCTAGACAGGAATCTGGGAATAGATTTTCAGTGATGAGCCACTGGTGGAGTCAATGAAAGATCTTTCTTCGCTTGGTAGAGCTCGATTCTGTGTCCTCTGGTGGTTCCTCTGATGGTCTCCTGGTAAAACCACGAGAGTCTTTGTTCCACTCATTGCTATTGCTTTGACCTCTCTCACTGGGGGCTTTTGAGCTGCTTTTGGACACAGCCCCTCTCCTGTCACCCTCGTGCTGAGCTGTGTAAGATGGTGTGGAAAGCACATTGCACTGTCCCACTGTTTGCTGGGCCTTCTTCAAGTTCTCTGTTCTGGAAGCCTGATCCCTGGCAGCTAAGGATGCATGGAGGCCTTGCTGTGATGTTGATCCTGGATTGCTCTGGGCTGACCAACTGCCATCTTTCAAGGCCTGCTCCTTCCCTTTTGACTCAGTTCTACTGGACAGACTGGCCAGCCTTGGGTCCCGTGGTTTCTCTGGATTGGCAGGAAGCGCTGCAGTCCCCACAGGAGCAGGGACACTGCCCCTCCTGGAATCTGCAGCTGGAGCCCCTGTGGATGCAGGGACAGTGCCCCTCCTTGAATCTGCAGCAGGAATCCCCACAGGCACAGGGGTATTGCCCTTCCTGGAGTCTGCAGCTGGAGCTCCCACAGGAGAAGAGACAGAGCCCCTCCTGGAATCAGCAGCTGGAGCCCCCATGGATGCAGGGGCACTGGCCCTCCTGGAATCAGCAGCTGGAGCTCCTACAGGAGCAGGGGCACTGGCCCTCCTGGAATCTGCAGCTGGAGCCCCTGGAGGCTGTGGGGGCCCTCGGCTTCCTTGGGGCACTGCATGGCCAGGGCCAGCAGAGAGTTCCCGTGGGCTGCCCCCAGGATTTGTGAGCTCACCCCTCTTGGCACTGCTAGAACCAGCCTGCACCAGAGGAGGTGTCACTGTCCCTGCCTTGGCTGGGGTCTGCACTGCTGGTCTGAGCTTCAAAATCTTCTGAGCATCTTTCTTGTAATTTCTTTCTATTGTCTTGATAATGGCACCTCTTTTCTGAGCATCCTGAATCAAGTGATTCCAGTTTTTATCTTCCTATTAAAAAAAAAAAAGAAAAGAAAACAGCCAGTTATTAATAAGAAATTAACACAAACAGACAGAGGTGTCAGAGGATGCACAACCCCTTTAATCAAGGTACCTGACACAACTGTCATGGAAAGCACTGTTATGTTCCTTCTGGAATGGAAGAATCTTATGTTTCAGCTGCAAAACAGCAACAGACACTCTGGGCTGCTGTAACACAGGGAAGGTACTTTGAACCAGCAGAAGCACCAAAAATGACAATTTCCCCGTTTGCAGGGGCTTCTCTCGCGTGGCTCTATCGCCCTCTAATGGCGAACGGGCACCCCCCGCCCTCGGGAAGGAACAATAACCGGGGAGGAACACACAAAGTTCACTCCTTTCCACAGTCTGGAGAGGTCTGCAGGGTGGTTTTCAGCTCCCGGGCCTGACTGGAGGGTGGGTCACAGACGAGCATGCAGCTGACACTGCACCTACCATGAGGGTCTGCAGCCTGCCCAGGATGAAGAGGCTGAACCTGGCTCGGGTGATGGTGACGTTCAGACGCTGCAGACTAGCCAGGAACCTGAGTGACAAGACAAAACCAAGCTCCCAAACTTATTTCCTCCACAAGGTTTAAGGGTTATGAGCTAAAGAGGTAAAACGAAATGTCAGTGAAAGGAACAGCAGCAGTTCCAAAGGTGGTGGCAGTCCCTGACCCATTCCCAGACCCCCTGGCAGCCTCACATCAAAGGTTTGGCATGAATTGTCTTTCCTTTCAGCACTCTTGATTCCTTGCAGGGAATTCCAGTTCTTTCCAGGTCTTGCTGTTGATGTTTCCTTTCTTAGAGCAAATCCCCTCTTAATGCCAACCTCTGCTTCCTTAAACGTTCCTCAAAGTACCGAGGACATCAACCTCACTTCACCTATCAAGACTTTAAGCTTCTTTTTGACTTGAACTGAAATAGATCAGTAATATTTGGCATGATTAATGGGAAAATATCCTACTGAAATACTGAACACTGCACATGAATATTTTATCTTAAAGGTGACCTGCACTGGAAGCACGTCAAGGCAGACTTTTGCTTTGTCATGCTTCAAGAGTGAAAAGTGTGTTCTTGCAGAACAAAGTCTGGTTTTGCACTGTGAAAAGGAAATTTAATGCAACCTTGGAGAACAAAATATTTTGCTCAGCTACAGGATCATAGGTAAGGGTGTGGCAAACTTTTCCCATCACACCTGACTCTGAAACAGAGATGTCCAAGTCATCAGCACATACAGCTGCTAAGGCACTGCACTGTCAAAGCTTAAATATATAACCTTTGTATATTTAAATATAAAGCATAATGAGCTGGAAAGTTTTCCTCCAAAAGAACAGACAGATGTTAAGTCCTGTGTCAGCCAAAAGAACTGGCAGGTTCCAGCAGCCTTCAGTTTCCAAACTCAATCAACCAGATTAAGGAATCTTCAA
The DNA here is from genome assembly GCA_035583185.1 of Anabacerthia variegaticeps. Lineage (NCBI taxonomy): Eukaryota > Metazoa > Chordata > Aves > Passeriformes > Furnariidae > Anabacerthia > Anabacerthia variegaticeps. The sequence goes on along the minus strand of JAWWEW010000038.1, from coordinate 4,335,004 downwards.
AAAGCATTACTGTTGTTTATTACAGGATTTGGATTCTTTCTCTTCCCAAAGTAACATGGATCAGCACAATTAAAAGCCATTTATCTTGAAATCAGAGAAACATAAGCAGCTTAGTGAAACCTGGTATGCAGAAACAAAGATTTCTGTTTATGCAACCAGGTTTCCTATAGTTTCAGAAGCCAGTGAACTCTAAGGCATGTTTCATATTTCCACTGCCATTTTTTAAACTAAAATTATCTGCAAGTTACAGAAACAAATTAACAACTGCTGTAGTGCTCTGGGGGTGAACAGCACACTCAGTGTTTAGTTCCTTCTCTTTCAGACAGAAAAAAGAACATATAAAATGAACAAATCTGTGATCTTGAATCAAGACTTCCTGCAAACTTGCCCTTTACTCAAAAGACAAGGACATTCACCTCCAAACCCCAGATCCAGCTCAGCTACACCACATTCCAAGTGACATATGTAACTAGTTAACAATACTTTTATAGACAGAATGCTGTATCAACAGGACAGCAAGTCACAGAAAATGGATTTCATTTTGAGAGAACAGCACTCAAAGTTACAACATGTATCAAAAGCTACAAGAACAACAACTGCTGCAGCACTAATGCACAGAGCCAAGATTCCAAGGCCAATCCTGCCAAACCCAAAGAGTGACAGGCTAAGGCAGCCATGCAAATGGATCAGCAAGCAACAGAGAGCAAAAGAGCAGCAATTCCCTATCCCTTTTGTTCCGAGATCTCAAACCAGTAACACCAATTCATGCCCTTTAATTCACTGACCAGTAAAAGTGACTTGCTCTCTGTAACTCTCTTACTGGTCCTATCAAAAATATGACTTTATCTTCAATGTAATTGGAAATGTAACTTGCAATTCACTGCAGGACACGTACCCAATGGATCCCTTGGTGCTGTTGGCCTGGACACAGGTCAGTGCTGATCCCTCAGAGCTGTTTGCCCGCACACAAGACACGACGATGCAATCCTTCTCTCGTCCCTGGAATGCATCCACTGTGTCCACCTCTCCTGGGCTGTTGAACAAAGAATTGAACAGCTTGCTAACTCTGGGAGTTGAATTTTTAAGCAACATACCAATGCAAAGAGCCTAAACACTATTCTGAATGCTCATCTGCCCAAACCATCCAGGGCAGACTTCTGCTTCTGTGTATGAGCCTAAAGGTGAATTTACCTTTCTGAGAGCAGCATCGTTACTGAAAACCTCTTGTGGTCCACACAGCTTGGAATTTTAGGTTTTCTTTTATGTCAGCTTTATTCAGAACATATATACAGGTAATAACTAAGAAATGGTACAAGGAGATCATGCCTGTTTTAAGCAAGAGGGTTTGAGAGTTTTCCCATTACTTTAAGAGGATAAACAAAGGATTACTAAGCAAGAGCCAAGTCCCATCTGAAAACCCGTGATTTCTTTACCTGTTATTCCTAAACACACTGTCCAGCTGATCCTGAATTTTCTTTTTCTGTGCACTGTAAGGGGTGATTATTCCAATGCGACGAAGACCCAAATCCTTCCTTTTTTCTTTAATTGTTCTGATTAATTCCATCACCAGCTTCACTTCCCGAGGATTACTGTAAGAGCTGAACAGGACAAAATGGAAATAGTACAGAAACATCCCTGACAGCTCTTTCTCATTCAATGCTTCAGCCCAGTTTGTTGGGGGATTGTGAGTCACAGACCCTGTTTTGAACTTTTAGAGCCTCTTTCCCACAGAGGCTCGAAGAACTTGGCAAACAGACCCTGATGAGGGGCTACCAACCCCGGGAAGTGCAGGCAGGGAAAGGCTGCACTTCCATCTTCCCTCAGCACCTCTCAGCTGTGCTTTCCTTACACAACAGGCAAAGGAAAGGACTGAGCCTGCCACCTCCTGGCATCACCTCAGCTTGCACCTGGGAAAGGGAAGTCACTGATAAAAAAAATCAGGAACTCAAACTATTACAGAGTTAGGAGAGACTGCAGGTATTTATTGGCATTTAACAGATAGTTAAACCAGGATTAAAACCAGTCACAGACTTAAAAAAAAATGCCAAAAACATTCAACACCTGTTTTCGACCAAATCAAATAAAAAATGCAGCTACTTAATGCATAGTGGGAACAACACAGGAGAGAAGACAAGTCTTTTCTAGGTAATTAATTCTCAGAAAATCTAAACTTTAGCTGATTAAAATGCAGGACTTACTCATTGTCTCGCTCTTCACGACCGTCTGTTACATCAAAAATGAGGTAGGGCTGGAATGGCCAGTCTGAAGAACATCTGTTCTCTTCTATTGCTCTGTAAATAACGTTTGTATCACTAGGTAACCACGCAGAAATTCTGACCACTGATACTTCATTTATTTACATTGTGGTTATCAAATACAAAGAACTCTCCAGAACAAGAGGAAATGGCCTCAGTTACCCCCAGGGAGGTTTGGATTAGATATTAGGAAAGTTCTTCCACAAAGGAGCTGTGAAGCATTAGGACAGACTCTGGAAGTGTTCAAAAATCATGTGGATGTGGCAGCCGAAGACATGGTTTAGTGGTGAACATGGCTGACACTTGAACTTCATGGCCTTAAAGCTCTTTCCCAACATATTTAGTACTATTTCCAACCTACCTTAGGCAGCTGTGGCTGCTTAAAAATACTCAAAATAAAGAGCATTTTCAGAAAAAGGTGCATCATAATTCTGTGATTCCAACTTTCAGCTTTTTCCCCTCCCAGAGTCCATAATTTTCACTGCTACATAAATACACAGGTCTGAAAAGGAACTCTCAGCACTCTCTATGCTCCATTTTAAGGAATTTAATCAACTCACCCATCCCAGCCAGCGCTAACAGGACACGGCATTCATGTTTTCTCCCCTTAACCACCTTCCCCCCTCTCACAACCTCAAGAATCTTTAGACTTAAGAGAACACCCTGACCTGACAAGGTTTCTTTGAAACACCCCGTGCTCAGAAAGGAGAGAGCCACTGACCTGGCAGTCTTTAGGGTTTTGCCATAGACGTAGGTGGATGGGAAGAGGCAGATGTCGGGGTGCATCCTGTACTGCACCGTGAGCTGCACCACAGGTGAGCTGCCCAGGACGTTCCTCTGCACTTGCTCCTCCAGGTGCCTCTGCAGCCGGGCCATGAGGGACTGGTCATAGCCATACTGCTGAGCCTTCTGCCAGGGGGGGAACAGGACACTGACTGCTGGGGCACGGGGGGCCAAACTCAACAGAGCAACTGGCTTGTTGAAATTAAAGCTATTTGTTTTCTTCTAAATCACCGACCAAATCGCAACCACTTGCACTTCCATTTTTTATGTGTGTTAGTCTTGTTATTTCAGTAAAGGTCACCTGCATAAATCTGAATTTTTGTGTGTAGCCTTTAGCAAGGCAGCTTTCCTCTGTGAATCACAACACAGTAAAATTTTTAAAACATCAACAATAATGCAAAGCAAGATCTTCCAGGTGGGACTTCATTAAACAAGCACACAGCCTCTAGGCAATTTACTCCTCTGAAGAAGCCAGTCTGTTTTTCCTTCTTTATGAGATGTTTAAAGCAGTCCTTACTGTTGGATACAAGGAAGTGCTCCAGTAGGTTCATCCTCAGAACACACCTGTAGGGTTAGGAAGTTCCCACACAAACAGGTAGTATTCATTCTCCATTCCTTAAGGAATGTGATGCTGACTGAAGGTTCCAAAAGGAGATAACAGAGCCTGCCACAGCACAACATCCCTCACAAAATCAGTGCCCAGCTGAAGTTTGCATTGCCACACTGAAATGTCTCTTTTTTCCCCCTTTTGTATATTTTCTATACATTCTGTTCTTAAACTTCCACTTCACTGCAAGAAAAAGGAAAAGAGTTTGAACACTTACTACTGATTTGACAGTAGGAGGGAGCTGCTTGGGATCTCCAACAAGGACGAGTTTATTACAGCGATGGATCAGTGGGATCAGTGTTTCCACCTCACAGGACTGCCCTGCCTTTTGTGCATGCAAAAAAAGACAAAAAGTAGTTGTCACCAAAGAAGGGAACTAGGTTCAATTTCTTGGAACACAGCCTTAAATGCCTTAAGTCTTCTAAAAAAAAAAAAAAAAAGAGGAAAAAGAAAGACTTTTCTCTAGTAAAACACTATCACCAGATTTATTTTATTATTATACATGCAGGGCTCTCCAAAGAGATATAAATATAACCAAACCATCTGGAAATATCTACAGCAAGAACCACACTTTAGCCATGATTTTTAAGTAAAACTGAAACAGAGCAAGGCCCTGAAGAAGTTAACTTCTGTTTCTGGGTTAATTCAGAATGAAGATCCTGCTTTTAATCCACAATGTAGCCAAAACTGACCATGCACCAAAAGAATGCATAGACAGCTACAGAAAAGGACAGAAAGTAGAGAACTAGCAGATAAGAGACACAGAGAATGCATATAAAAGAACATAGAGTAGAAAACTAGCAGATAAGGGGCAAAAGTAAGGGCTTGAGTCCAACATCATCTTGCAACACCATTGTGGAGTCAGCAAAAATCAAGAAAGGTAAAAAGTTCAAGCCTGAGGAAAATCCCTTAGTTCATCCAAAGACCCCCAGAAGATCCCGAAACATCTCCCCAAAAGATGACTCCACCCAGACTCCACCTATTATAAATATTATAACCACATGTTGCAATCATCTGAATATGTATGTAAAGATGTTGTAACCTCTCCTGAAAACTGCATGAATTACTCAGCTCTGTACTAACAACTCAGAACTCTTTGTCCAGCGCGAGCTGGAGGTTCCCCAACGTTGCAATAAATACCTTTGCTGTTTAAAGGCTAAAAACTCTGTCTCTAAACAGTTTTATTAGGCCTTTTTGGGCTTCAACTGCCTGCCATTAAAGCACCAAACAAGTCAGGATAAGAAGCAAATGCAAGTAATTCCTTCTTCTGACCTCATCCACGATGACGCAGCTGAAGGGATCGTGGCCTTGCCGTGCAAAGGCCGACTCCAGCAGGCTCCCCCCACTCGTGCTCAGCGTGCAGCAGATGATGTCAGACTCCAGGATGATATCTGCCTGGACCTTCTGAGAGTGTCCCCGAGCCTTCAAGTACAACAGAACACCTCCTTTAGCTTTCTTCAACCTCCTCAGAGCAAATTGTTAACTGCCTGGATGAGTCTAATTGCCAACCAGCTCGTGCATAACACACCATGCCAATGGAACTGTCTCCATTGTGACAATCAAAGTCACAAGGTGACTTCCCTCAAGTGGTCCCTTCACTTGAAATCACAGGTCAGTGCCATTGAGGGTGGCAAACTGGAATGAAATGTTCCTTCATATCTACAGCTAGGCAATCTCAACACACTAACAGCAGAGTTTAGTTTGCCATCCCTTTTGTAACTCCAAGCCTCCATGACCATTAAGGGCCAGCATATGCTCATTAAAGATGAATCTTCATTCATCTCATGGTTCATGGTACTTAGCTTTAATTACTGAATTTGCTGTCAGTGCCTGTTTCCCCTCTCACATGTACACACAAGAAATCCTCCAGCTGTTTTTTCACTCAGAAACATTTAAGAGTATCTCAATTCCAGCAGGACTGTGAGGGGCATGAAAGTGTTGATGAAGATACATCCTACAACGTGAGGATATGCTTGTTTTTTATTACTTATTTGTCAAATATGCCCCATTTTGTTTAAAATTCACCCTTAACTGTAACAGTGAATATTCCTGCTTAGGTTTTCTGTTTGTTTGCTGGGTTTTTTCCAATATGTAGTCAGAGTACACCCAGATTTCTCACCTGCCTGTCCATAACTTACTCAGCTTATGACCTTTATGTATTCACCTACTACTTTAAAAAAACTCCCAGCTCTATCAAAACCAAATTCCACCACAATTAAAGGACACCAAGTATATAAATACACCAGCTGAAGTCTATTAAGGAGCTGCCTTAAATTCCTACCTTCTTTAGCTGAGAAGCAAGTTGTTGTCTCTCCTTTGAAAGTCTGCCAATTTCATCATCTAACATTTGACTCTAGATAAGGAAAAAATGAAGAGAAACCACCTTTAACACCACTCATTTCCCCATTATACTTTCTTTCCTCCCAAACTCTACATTTAGACTTGCTCAGACTGACTTTTAATACCAAATGTGTCCCAAAAAGCTGAGCAGTTTCTTGGAAAGCTGTCAACATATTTAGGTTTTGCAATGCACAGTACTACATCTTACATTTCTGTGCAACTGGGCGTACCATCAAAAAATCTGTAATTTGAGCAAAAAAATGCCAGATGTTTAGACAAAAAAATTGGAAAACTTCAAGTGAAACACATATTCCAAAATTTCACATCCCAAGGTCTCTTCCTGTTTCCAGTGAAATGAAAATAGAGCTTTGAAGTATGCAATCAAATTAAACCATTAAGATTTCTAACTATGGTTACATTAAAAACTAACTGGTGACAGAGCCAAATGACAACTGCTGAACACTGGAGCAACAAGTGGCATGATGAACCAGTGGAAAATACTGCCATAAATGAACAAAAGAATTCCTGGTGCAAAGTTCTTTGCTCCATTTGTTGAAAAAGTAGGTGAAGAGACAGTTGCTGCTCAGAGGTGACATTAAAAAGTAGAGTTTTTTATGCTCTGGAGTCTACAAACAGGATTACAAGTTATCTTGCTACCTCTCTCTTCTCACATCTGTGCATGGCACGCTCACGGGACAGCATGTCCAGCTTCTGATCCAGAGCTGCTTTTTTCTTCTGAATATCCTGGTCAGAGTCCCCTGGTTTTCGTTCTGTCATGAACCAAAGGACAATTTACAGGAGGAATAGCAAAATTCTTACAGAAACTCTTGCTCCCAGTCATTCAGTTTTTAAGAGTAAATGGCCAAATCCATTTTTTGTTGCATTTTCCTGTTTTCTGTTGGGGTCTTATCTTGTGCAATGAAGACAATGAGACTTGCTCTTTGTAGCTCTCAAATGATGCATAACTGCATTGCTTCAAAATGATGGCTTTAACATCCAGGTAATATAATTTGTTTCAAAAAAAGATAAACAAGAGGTCACCTTATTTCTTTCCTTTTCCTTAGATTCCACCCCATATACAAACTGCCACTTCCCCACTAAGCCTGAGAAAATGAAATGCTCTTGTAGAAAAAGCTTCCTTCTTAGAGGACACATGTAACACATCACCAAGCTCTTGAAGAAGACTGAAGGAAAGTCTTGATTTGTGAGTTACTTACTCATTCTGTGTTCAACTTGCTTATCCAGGCTGAATCCCCGCACTTCATTGTTGATTGCTTTTTCAGCACCAAGTCGCACTAACTTGATATCACCACAATTCCCTGTTTACAAAACCAGAGTCAAAACACTTCTACATTGCTCCAGTCATCTCTGCACTTTGGTAGGAGAGTTAAAAAATTGTAAACATCACAGGTATCAAACAAGGCTTTTCACTTTCTACTCATCTGGGGGTTTCAATGATTGGTTTGTACTCATTTAAATGCAGCTACAAAAAATTTCAGTAAAAAATAAAGATGTTACCTGTGTTTTGGTGATGGCTAACAGTGAAGAACATTATTTTGAATTAACAGAAATACCTCTTATTCTCAAGTTCTGTTATCTAAAACTTACAGAACTAATTTAGACAATTACTGAGTACTATCAAGAAATGCAATTGGTGAGTCAATACCAAATTAGCATTTGGTTACAGACAAGATGCCTCAATCAGAATTCATCTTCTTTGTATTAGTCACAAACTGAAGGAGGCAAAATGAGAGGCTCTAACACATCAATTTTCACCCCTTTGTTGTGCACAATCAGCAAAGTCCAACTTTATTCAAAATCAAGGCAACAGTCCTGTGTTCAAATCTTTAGGTACTTAAAAACTGATGAACTTAAAACTAACAGCATGAGAAAAGGGCCAATGTCCATATAAAAATCAAAGTGCAATTTACTTTAAAGAGACACAATACACCCTTTAGAAATGCACGTTAAAATGAACAGCATGAGGGTGTACTGGTTGTGTTGTGCAAGAGAAAAAGGCTGCTCAGAGGAGCATGTCAGTAAAATATGTAACCAATTGTTTCAGTTCCTCCTCCAGGCTTTGCCTACTTAACATCAAAACAGACTTTTAAAACAAACCGTACCCAAAGGCTCCTGTTTGTTTTGGCATTTTTCCTTAAAGGCAACAATGATCTTTTTCATGAGTTCATCAACAGCAGCATTGGATGGTGCACACACCAGAAAACGGTTTGGCTTTTTCTTCCGAGCTGTTTTCTCATTCCTGGTGTTCTGTAGAAAAATCAACAACAAACCAAACGGGCTCTTTAGACTGTTTTCATTTGAGATTTAGGAGACAGACAGTGTGTTCAGAGTATGGGGACTCTTGCAACTTGAACATCCCCTAAGGAATGTTTTATACTGAGGAACAAGCAGTCAAATATATTAATACTATTTGCAGAAATGCCCTTCAACAATGATGTACTTGAATCTACTGGCTGTTTATATGAAAACCATTAAAATGGACAGGCCAAGTAACATCCTTTAATAAATCAAAATATTACTTTTATACCATGATTGTGTTCTCTTGATTTTGTATTTTCAGTTCTGTAAAATAAGTACTCTGACATGCCCAAAAGGAATTACTTCCACCTTTCCACCCTATACAACACAGATTTAATCACTTCAGCTTCATGAATTACACCCCCAGTAGTGACCAATACTACATTTGCAATCAGTTTAAGCTATCACTGACTGCCACTGAGGACCCAAACCCCACGACCTTCACATCATCTTCACTTACTTCTCTCAAAACACGAGACAGAAGTCCTACAATAGTTTTGGATTTCCCTGTCCCAGGTGGCCCATGGATGAGGCAGATCTTGGGAAGGCCTGGATGTTGCTTTACCATGGCATAAGCTGTCTCAATGGCTCTCTTTTGATCTTCATTGTATTCATTCATACAGGAAGCCTGAAAGAATAGACAGGAGAAAAAATAATGAACTGATGTTGATCAAACCTTTCATGATAATTTCATTTTCACAATGTCTCCACCCCTCCTGCTACATCTCAAAAGCTGGAAGGGCAGGGAAGCTTTTCATTCTGGGTTTGCTCTCGATGCACACCCAACCCTGACCTCAAAGGCATAAGATTTGGTTTACTCTCCACACCTTTATTTTACATTACCTTTTCCACACTTATATCTTATTTCCTGAACGCTTCTCCATAAGGAGAAAGAAAACTGAAAGCTGTTGGAAGTGCACTCTGACAATACACCACGAACACCTGAGCAAGTTCAGGCTCTTCTCCACCCAATCAGCCAACTCTGAAAAGTTGTCTCAATGTCTCGGTGCTTTTGAAACTCATCTGTTTGCCCTTGTTCATCACCCCAACAATCAGCAAGCAAAACCAGATTTGCAAAATTCACAAGGTCCAAATGACTGCTTTGTTAAACTCGTCTCTTGCAGTTGCAGGACTTACAGCACTTCCTGAGGCTACAAGCAGATCTCTGGGACAGAAGTCATGGTAGCTGGGATTTATGATGGGTCTGGCCAGGGGACTCCTGCTCAGCAGCAGCAGACCTTTGAAGGTTCTGTGTGTGGTCACCAGAGACCCAATAACCACACACTTCACTTGCTTATGGATGCAAAAGGACAAGTTGCCTCGGGTTTGCACGGTGAGATGACAGACAGTGTGCTGCTCCTCTTGTCCTGGTAAAGGAACAGAATCAAAAAATTAAGTTTTTCATTAAAAGAATATCCAAATTGTTAATTGTAGGATGGCACCAAGAATCCCACTCTTATTCCCACCCCAGGTACTTACTTGTGGAATAGCCAGATGCACGAGCAAATCGAGTCACGAGACCAACATGATTCACCACGTGGTTCTCCACCCCACTTTCTTCCCCAAAGCTCTCTTTCTCCCTTTGGACCACCAAGAGGATTAAGTCATCCTCCTTTGGATGAAGCTGCCTTGCCAAGTCACTCTCCCGAAAATGAGCTACCCAAGATATGGATTAAAATAAGAACATTGAAAAGAAAATGGTTACAATTCCCTTCTGACTGTAGCAATACTACAATTAACATATTACACAGACTTCAGTAACACTCAGCTGTGAACTTCCAAACCTATTGAAGGCTACAGCAAAAGATGATAACAGAATTTTAACTTCATCCTGCATTCTTAAGCCTGAACACAGCATTGTATAAAACCAGAGCAAGTCAAGGACTACTTTATCAAAAGAAGCTGGAAGAAAATACCAAATGAGAGATAGGGAAGGCACAAATTCCCTGCAAAATACACATTTCTGCTGCATGCATTCTGTAGAATAGCAAAGCCAGGATCCTTTCTGTATTTAAAGCAAATAAAAATAATTCTACCTCTAAATGCCAGCTCATTATAAGGTGCCATCTACTGGAAAATCAGATTTTACTTTAAACAAAGATCCTTACCTACAAAATGGGCTGTATTCATGTCAGCAGAGAAGTTCTCTAAGACGAAGCAGTAACTCTTCTCTCTTACTTTCTGATTTTCTACCCAATCTTGTGCCAGCTACGTGTTGAAAAGTAAATAAAAATACTTTGAAGGGTTTAGTGCATGAGAAGGAAAGCTTACCATGAGTCAAAAGCAAATACATTAAGCAAAAACAAAAGCAAGCTAACAGACTACCAAGTAAATACATCAAGAATCTTACCCAGTTCTTTTTCCCACACAAGCATACACATGATACATAAACACACAAGGCAAACCAAGCTCTCAACAAAAATCAACACATGAGGGCTTATCCTCTTCTTACAGATGCTGTCATTGAAAAACAGAATCTTAAAGACTTCTGTTTTGAGATTTAGATGCTACAGAGGAACCACCTCCTTTGCCTCTCCTTTTACAAGTTATCATGATGTGCACCCAGGAAAAATAAAAACACTTGACTCAGGCGAATAACACTGGTAGCCCCAATCTTAAACATAACTGTCTAGATTATTTCCCCTAAATCATTCCTCTATTCTGATCTGTAGCCGAACACTTTCAGATGGCAAAACAGAGGACAAAAAGCAGGTTTTAATCTCTTGGTAAAATTTATTAGTGTCAATGAAGGCAAATCAAAAGGCAGAAAGCTACTTACTGTTTCAAAGGCATTCAGCATCATCAAGGGGAAGAATGTATTAAAATAGTCATTGTAGTCCTGAAACTGCACAGGAACAGAGGCTACTACAGACTGCAGAAGATTATTTGGAGTTCCAAAGTAGCTGAAGTTTGCAAACATTTCATAAGTCCACTTTAGGACCTGATTAACAAATATACTGTAGTCACGCTGCTGAGCGCCAAGAAAGGAGGAATATGCTCCTCGTCCAGAGCCTCTGGAAATATTCAAAGCATTGTCAAACTGCCTGTTTTGTGACTGCAGAACATTATTAGAAATGCAGGGCTGAGGTACGTTACTGAAACTTGGAGCCTTGCATGTTTGATTTCCTATTGGGGTGAATATTTTGGGAGGTGAGGGCCTGACCACCACCGGTTTTGCCGCGTTCACTTTGCTTTTGGCAGGGGGTGGTAACTTTTTCACCTCCTCCAGGTCCCTACTGAAGGCTGCACTCCGGGAAGAACTTGGTGAGCTGAAAATTTTGGTGGTGGAAGGCTTTCTGATTTTGGGAGGCAGGAGAGAAGGTTTGGCAAACACATGGTCTGCTCCTGAGTTGGTGGCTGTGTGCTTACTGCAGTACTCTCCTGGTTTTTCCACTTTTTCCATACATTCCTTGTGCCTACAGTTGGGAATAGCTGGGGACTCGTTCTGCTGAAGGCTTTCAGCAACACCCACTTCCTCTGGGGCTTTACCAGCTAGCACAGTATCTTGAACACTTTCCTCCTCAGAACATAATTCCATATCCACAGGATCTAACTGAGTTAAAAACAGATTATCATCATCTTCGTCATTGCTTTCATATGATTTACACTCATTTTGTTTTGAGCTTTTCATCTCGCTCTCAGGCAGGACAGTGCAACTTCTTCCTGAAGATTCATCTTTATCATCTCCAAGTGCAGTAGAAGAGAGACTGGAATCCATAGGGACAGGAGCCATCACACTCTTATCTTCCCATTTTCTGTTCCAGTCTGAAGAATCAGGCAGTTTAGAGGCACCTGCCACCTCCTCCGCAGGGAGACCTTCAAATTTTCTCTCACTCGTACCCAGACCTGCAGTTTCCTCTCTTTGGTTTTCAACAGATGCCAGTTCAAAACTTTCAGGCTTTTGTTTCACAGACTTCACGCTCGCTTTGGCACTTTTTTTGGTCCTACTCTCAGAGCTCCCTGCAGGACTTTTCGCGCCGACCCCTTTCTTGGGCCTCATCTGCCTTAAAAACTGCCGGTCTTGGCAGGCCAGCAACTTTTTGTTGTGCTTCACAGACAAGCTCTGAGCATCGATGAGCTTAGTCCTGAGCTTCTGCGTGGGCCCCACCCTGCCTGCAGCCTTGCCGTGGCTGCGCAGCCGCACCACGCTCTCCAGGGAGCGCTGGGACAAGTCGAAGGCTTTGCGTGGGCCCTTCTTCAACCCCAGCCTTTCTGCGGTGGACGCCGGAGCAGGACACGGCCGGACCTTCCTCGGAGGGACCACAGCAGGCATGGCCCTGCCAGGCTGAGGATGGTCTGGTGTGCTTGGGAGTTTTTTATTCTGGACTGTTCTAACAACAGGTTTTTCAGGGCTTCTCTGAGCAGCTGTTGCTAATTTAGGTTTTGCTGCGGGTTTCGGGGGACTCGTGTTTTTCTTAAGAGCCAGCTTTGAAGCTAATGAGATGGTAGATGTAGATGCTCTGGGTTCAGGCAGTGTCGAGCCCATGGTGAAGCCTTTAGCAGCAGCACCTTTGTCTGCAAATTTCTCCAGTTGCCCTTTGGCATCTTCCTTATTAACAGATTCCTGCAACATCAGATTAGTCACTTCCTTTTTATCATCAGCTTCTTTCTGATGAGAAATATCTTCTCTTTGCTTTTCTACTGAGCTTGCTGCTTCTTCCACGGCACCATCACTGAGGTAATCCAGATCATAACCCCACTGATTTATGCTACTGCTCAAGCAGTCATCTGAACTACCGTCACCTGCTGCTGAAACATCATCTTGTTTATACTCTTGGGTTGCTTCCATAGCATAGGCTTCAGTGTCTTGCCAAACTGAAAACACCTCAGCACCCGATTCAAACTCAAATAACTGAGAATCACAGTCATCCAGTGACAAGGGAGGCCTTGGAGATTCTGATTCCATTCTGGTATCACCATCAGAGATGCTGCTGGAAGTTGAAGGCTGATTTGCAGGACACACATTTTCGTTCTTGGTTTTTGTTTGCACCTTGTCACCCACACCTTTTTCTTCATCAGAAGAGTCTGAAATTATAATGACTTGATTGTCAGGGCAATCTGCATCACAGGGAGAGCTGGTACTTTGGCCTTCCTTGGAAGATCTTACAGCACCTTTCACTTTCCTCTTAAGATCACTCACATTATGCTGCACTGAGCTTTCCTGGTTTGACTCCAAGGGAAAATTGACACTTTTGGCATAAGCAGCTAAAGATAATTTACCGAGTTCTCTATCAACCTCAGAGTCTGATAAAGTATCATCTCCGGAAACCACGTTCACAAAATCCTCTTTCTTCCCCTCTGAGCTGTTTTCCCTCTTGAAATATTCTGAAAACTCCAACAGCCTGTCACTTGACCCGTGCTTCACTGACAGTGGCCTGACCCGAAAAGCAGGGTTGGACACATCCCTCCTGTTTTCAGAGCCACATGGAAAACAACCATTTGCTGAAATTTGCCTTGTACAAAAGGTGTTTGGAACTTGATGTTTACAATTGCATTTAGCCAGGTCATTTAAATTAGGCTGTTCCCAGTCTGAACTTTGTATGTCTGTGTTTTTCTTAAACAATGATTTTTCTTCTGTTGATGCTTTTGTCAGTGAGGTGTCATTAAGCCCCAAATGGAAAACCCTGTCATCTTCCTTCTCCCCCATACCAGGATCATTTCTAGGGCAGTTAGAGCAATCTAGGGATGTTTCTTTCGACACCTGTTTAGTGGAGACCAGTCTGTGTTGAAACATACTGTTCATACTTGTCTCCTGCACACCTTTGCAGTTCCTTGAAGATGAAGAACCAAGATGAGTTTGAGCAGACAGATGCACTGGTGTTGAGGGTCCTGCTTCATCTCTCATTTCCAGCTCTCTGCCTCTTCTGAAATCTGAACACTGGGCATTTGAATGAAAGCGCTGATTATCCACGTTGCATTTCCCTGCCACAAGATCATCATTCCTATTTTCCTGAACTTTCCCACATGCTTTGGTTGCCAAAGAGTTCTGTGGGAAGATATTTTCCTGAGTTGCCGAGGCATTGGGTTCTTTTTTAATATCCATCAAGAGGCCTTCTGTGGATGTCCAAAATGTTGAACTTCTAGATGCATCTCCAGATTCCTCTTCCCAGGAACTTTTTCTTCTAGGGAAAAAGTTCCCTTGACAATCTCTGCCTTCCTTTGATAAGACAGATGGAGGATAGAGATCACCTCTCTCTTGTACACTGGTCCTGCATCCATCATCACACACGTTCCTCTCTTGCTTAAGAGGACCAGTTGGCAAAGCTGTAGAGTTTGAACTGCTTCCTCCAGCCACGGAGGCACTTAAGGTTCTGCCCTTTATATTTCTTATAACTTGCTTTAAGCACGTTTGTAACTCCTGAGTCTCCTGGATGTTCAGCTGCCAACCCACAGCCAGATTTCCTCGCAGGAGGAGGTTGAGCTTGTCGAGGTATCTCTTGCAAAGGGCCTGCTGGCCAATCTGGTAGCCCTCCTTGAGAAGGCTCCTGATGAGCTGCACACAGGCGTGTTGCACCGAGTTGGAGGCCTGGAAGGCCCCTGCAGAGGAGCCCTTCACGCAGCTCCCTGGCGTTTTGTCGGTGCGCCGTGTAAACACTCGGGCCGGAAGCATAGCACACCTCACCACGGCTTCCACCCACTCCTGGGAGCTGATCCACAGCAAGTGCAGGCATTTTTTACTTCTGTGCAGCTCCACGATGGACACCAAGATGAGGAGGAAAAACTCGGAGATTTTGTCACACTGCTGGATTCTTTCAATGAGAATATCTTTGATTTCCGAGCAGAGGTAGTGAATGACCTCTACTATATAGGCTACCCCCAGTTCCTTGAGATCCATAAGGGACTGGACAAAAGGGATGAACCAGAGGAAGGTGCTGTGATGGACACGCATATCTCTGCCAATGTCAGACTGAAGCACATTGGCCAGGGTTTGCATATCTTCATACATGTTGGGGCAGTACTCGGGACAGATGGCAGCCTTCCAGCCTGCATCCTGAAAAGCAAATTCACCACACATCACCCTCACAGACAGGCACATCTGCCCAGGTTAACATGGCAGGCTTCTTCTAGACATAAAGGTTACTTTCTGTCAAATATATGTGCATTAAATGCTAACATCTCTTATATCCCAATCTAAGTCAAAATCCAAACTTAAAACATGCAAAAAATAAGGACCAAACACATGCATAAGGAACTATTTTCCTAAAATGTAACCTATGAAATCAGTCTGAAGTAGCAGCTCCTTTAAAAATCATTGTGAACTCACCAAAGACAGTTATGCTGACATAATTTAACCTCAGATAATCAAACACAAATTTGAAGCCTTTAAAAGACATTTCATAAATACAAAACATCAACATCAAGAGAAGAGCACATTCACAAATGTTTACTCCGCTTTATTACAAGAAAAAAATGGTGACATTTTGGAGCACTTCCTAACATTTGAAAGTACATTAAACCTTGCCTCATTACTCCAAAAACCAATATATTAGTTCAAAATACTGAGAAACAAAAAGTAAAAAACAAGAACACAATCAGCCTTTTTTTTTTTTAATTGAGTTCAGCATTGTCATTGAGGTAACAATGTTTCACTCTTGATATGAATTTTTGGCCTTTAACGCCATCTCTGCCTAACTCAAACACATTGTTCTTTTTTCTTACCCCCTGAAAGTCCCAGCTAAACAAGAAGTGACCAGAGTGCCTCTATTTAATATACACAACAGTGATGTAGATTATTTGGTATTTTTTATTTACAACATTACTAGCAGAAACAGGCCATCTCCCCTTCTGTGCTTTCAAGATGGTTTAAACTGATTGCCATTCAATTACCCCAGTTCAAAGAACAGAAAAATAAAACACTGGTTTAAATACCTTTTGAGGTTTTTCTGTGTTGTAATTATATACAATCTGACTGCAAGTAATCATGTCATCACCATAGTCTGATTCTGGTTCAGATTTTGTCCTAAAAAGAAACACAGGAAAAAAATCCTACTAAGTATAAGAGGTATCAATGGCTGCCAAAAAGTAGTGATGCTATATTTAAAGAACCTCACAAGTTTAAGGGATCCACTTCAATTTTTTGTTGTTTGAAGATGGAAACATATTACTTTTTACTTGCCATCTCCCTCCCCCCTCAACAGAGATTACAGAAGCACTGACAAGAAAACCAAGACCAAGCACATTAAAGTCACACAACTGTTTTAGTCTCTTAACAGAACTGACCTCATAAAGCTACTGCGAATATTCCTGATTTCATTTTTGTAGCTCTCACTGTTGATAATGGTTTGAAAGGCTTGGACAGGATCAATAAGCTGACCCCAAACTTTGGATCCCAGCTGATCCAAAATAACCATGAAACAATGCAGCGCAGGCCAGAAGGGGTCAGCGGAATCATCTGAAATACAACAGCAAAGAGTGGGCAGAGCTGAAAGGCAAGTCCTGAACATTCTTAGGCTAAGCTGAAATGGAAAGAAGTTGGTTTTCATTGGTTTTTCCTAAATATAAAGAGAAGCATTCTGGTAAGTTGCAGCTATACTTTTTAACCTGAAAAAAGGATGAAAAAGGTCAAGCTCACTTATCTGTAGACACACTGCTCCATAGGCAGCCTTAAATCAGCAGGAACCTGGATGCCCATATTAACATCAAATATTGCTATTCCCAACTTTATGAAATGGATTCTTTCCCACTGATTGTTGCTGGGCTGTGCTAAGAAGGGGCACAACTTACACAGCTATGACAACTTATACTTCACATTTATACCAGAAGCTTTCCTTCAAGCATGTTCTTCCTGGGTGTTCTTCTGAAGCTGCTTTTTACGTTAGGACTTAAAACTCAAACTTCATGCCAGAATGAAACGTGCATTCTGGATGCACATGCAGCCTATACATTAAAGGAAAATAATTATAGAAATTGCAGATTTGTCCTGTCAAAATCTCTAAGCCAGCCTCAGGCAAAGCACTGCCATCCCTCTTCCACTTTTTGAATGTAGTTTTTCAGTATTTGCCAGCAGTGCCCAAATATTGTGCACCTTCCTGAAGATAAAATAAGTCCCTGTTAAAAATCACCTCATCGTTACCCTACTAAGAACTTAATTAAACAAGAAACTTTGATAAAGATGCAAAACAGGCTATGAACTGTCTTAATCTCAGTATCAAAATTAGTTACCAGCTGCTTCTTTCTCCATAGTGTGAAGTATGGACTGCATGAAGTCATTCTGTTTGTCTGGGCCCAGTAACAAAGAGTCCATAGCTTGTTCTTCCAGCACTGACAGCAACATGCAAATCCCTAGAGAAGAAGAGAGGCAACCTGTCTGCATACTGGCAAAAATTTGTTCAAATTTTCACCAAACCAAGGATCATTTTCCAAATACCATTACAACACTTAAGCAAAGAGAGGAGCAGCAATATGAAACTCATTAAACACAACCTCACTGCTGCAGCTGTGCAGCATTCAATTCCCCCCATCTGACACAACACTTACAAAATCACAGAGCTCTGACTTGGAAGAAGTTCTTACAAATGAGAGAGACTACACAAAATCATTTCTGATCATAAATACTCACCCAGCCAATAGTTCTTGTAGTTGGTTGTGTCGTACAAATGAGCTGGCAGAAGGATGAGTTTACCCTTTTCGTACATTGAAGAGCTGTAAATATCTGGATTCTCAAAAAGCCCCAACTCAATAACTTTGAACAAACAAGTCAGCACTTCCTCTAAGTCATAATAATCATCCCTGTCAACCTTCCCTAAATTCCTTGCTGTTAGAATGGCCCATCGACGGATCTAAGGATTGAAATAAAAAGTTTCCTATTAATAAAAAGAATAAATAAACTCACAATTCTGTAAAATATGCTCATTGCTACTATAAGTGGGACCAAGGCATATTTTTACTCACTGAATAATTAAAAATAAGTTTTTCTCCAGAATAACCTCAGAAAACAGGCTTACTATCCAGCACTCAGTATTAAGAGGGTGCACAAAACCAGGATGCACTGAAATTTAGTAGAACAGAAGAAAGAACTTACCATTTCATTGGGGTGTACCAAAAAGAGATAAATTCCTGGGTATTTTTCAAACACCTGAAAGGAGTCGTGGCTGTGCTCCATTCTACAGAGCACTTCTACACAGAGCTCACCTAAAAGGACAAGATACAGTTACAGTAAGGACTAATCTACAGGCTCACAAAAAAGCAGACTAGTGTCAAAATAAATATAAAAGATAAATATATTCAGATACACACTGATATTTTGGCCGAACTACTGCTATTTTCACCTCCTCCAGCAGAAACCCCACCACGCCCTCCAAGGGTATATGATCAGATACATACTGACTCTCTCGTGCAGCAGCAGATATGGATATTTCAGGATTTCTAGAAGGGGCACTCGCAGGTTATTCTCAAAATCTGGGCCCACATAACCAGACAGCCTTGTCTCTCCATTCTCATCCACTAGAAACAATTCATCTTCTTCTCCCATTTCTTCCTGCATGGATTTCTCAATGTGGGCAACAAGACGGGAGGTTTCCAAGTCCCACAGGTCCTGTTCAGTGAGGAAGAACAACTCATCACAGTGCATTTGTGAAGGAAGTGGTTAAGGACATGGATTATCACCTGAACTAGACTTCCAAAACTTTTTATTTCATTCTGTAAAGTTGGTTTCTAAGTGTGGTGCAAAACACTGAAGTTTTGGCATAGAATTCAATGGTGCAAATAAATAACAAAACTCTCACTTCAGATTATAAAGTAACCAGAAGCAATTTTGGCTAAAAATTCTGCTCAATATCTGGATTCATTTCAGTAATTACTTCAGTCCATAAGTTAGTCAAAAAACTTTGTCCACTGGCCAGTATAAAGAAGGACACAATACAGAAACAGGTCATATTTAGAAAGATGGAAAAAGCAGTTTTATAACTGCTTTCCCACAGACTTTGCAATTAATAGAAGGAAGAGAACATAAACAATGCAAAGAGACTGACTGAGATGCGGGGTATTTGTAGAGACTCACTTATCATTACTAATCTTAAGCAACTGCTCCAAACCTTAACTGGAAACTAAGTTTATTCCTTGCAGTTAAGAGACACAGAAAGGAACTTTCTGTAGCTCAGACACTCCACTTATTTCCAGTCAGATGGGACTGCACTCCAGAGACCTCTTGCTGACTCATGTAAAGAGCAACCTTTTACACATCTGTATTATGATCAATTAGCTATAAATATGCACTTTACACACAGACAAGAAAATAAGCTTTCCAAAACTAGTGAGGGAGAATTACGAAACATAATAAAAAACTAGAAGGTTTGAAACTTTTCAGATTGTTTATAACTGCACAGTCTCATGGACTTGCAAGGTCTCATCTCTAAAATTCAAACACAGTAGAAAACTACAAATGAGAAGTGAAAGCAAACAAACAGGAAGAGAAGCAAAAGGAAAGGAGAAAAGACATTGCAGAAATGAGATATTAGTCTGGCAGATGTTCGTTGTTTCAGATGACAAAGCACCACAGCATGAATCAAGCTCAAGCCACAGTGTCTCCTTAGTAATGTCCCACTACTGTTTTAGTTCTGGCTAATTTGAATATATGCAAAACAAGGAGGTCTTCATTTTACAATCAGCTGTTTGCAACTCCATCTAAAAAAAGCAGACACTTAAAAATCAACACACCCTATTCCCAAACCCCAACAAAACGTAACCCCTGCGTAAAACTCCCCCTGCACTGAGGCTGGAACACAGAAGCCTCTTAATTAATCTCTTAATTACCTTATGCAACCTCGGACATTCTTCCCTTGCCTTGTGGTATTCAACCACACACTCCAGGCAGTAACAGAGATCATCATTGGATCCCTCAAACTCTTCCTGGGACAACTGGTCAGTAGCATAGCTCTTCAGGAACTCGGTGGTGTCAGGACCACTCGGGGTACACCATCGGCATGTGCTCATTCTGGGGGTGGCAAAAAGCAGGAATGAACAAAGTCCAAAGACTGGAAGCAGCAAAATGGCTCCCTGCAGCCACAAGAGCAGCTAACTGTCAGGTGTGAGGAGTTTGAGGATTTCTGTAGCTCCTTAGCAAAGTAGATGCAGGTGTTCTTATACAGGTGCAGGCAGTTAAACAGATTAAAGCATTAAAGGAACATTACAGAGAAATGCCTGTGCGATGGCAAACAGTAAATGCAGAGCACCAAAAACAAGTAAAATTTGCAAACTATAAAATTATGTGTGAAAATTCACTTTACATACAAAAAAAATAACACCACAATTTCCAGAACTACAATGCTAAAGTTCTTTGTGTTATTTTACTGGTGACTGTGGAATCTAGGTCTAGTGGCAAAAAATTTAATTAGCTTTTCTTCTTAATCTCCTGCTAAAATTTATAGGTCAACAAATCCCTCTTGCCACAAGCAAACGATATTCATGCAAAACTTTGCTGTCTTCATTACTGTTAAGAGTTAGAAAGTGTGATACAATTCTCACCACAGATTGCTTCCTCTAAAAGCAAAAGTTTTCACTAAGCAGCAACAGAATCATCTCATACCCTGCTGGTCTGAAAAATTCAACAGAACACTGGAATCACAGAATGGTTTGTGTTGGAAGGGAACTTAAAGACTCTCTCATTCCATCCACCTGCCATGGGCAGGGACATCTTCCACTAGCCCAGGTTGCTCCAAACCCCGTCCAACCTGGCCTTGGACACTTCCAGGGCTGGGGCAGCCACAGCTTCTCTGGACAACCTGTACCAGGGCCTGCCCACCCACCCAGGGAAGAATTTCTTCCTAATATCCCATCTAACGCTGCCCTCTGTGAGTTTAAAGCCATTCCCCCTTGTCCTGTCACCACAGTTCCTGATTGAGAGTCCCTTTCCAGCTTCATTGTAGGCCCCTTCAGATACTGGAAGGCTGAAGAAGCACAAACACTTGAACTAAACATACAAAAGCAAAGATGGCAACCGCATCTCTTATTCAGCGTAACAAAGGTAGATATAGCCAAACCATACTCCTCATACATACATATATGCTGGGAAAACCCCAAGAATTACCTCAGTGGCCTTTACCTTTGGAAAAGGAAGCTCTTTGCTGTGCAGGTGTGCCAGTCACATGGTGGGAAGGAGAACAGCGCTGCCCTGCAGCCAGGAAAGGGGGCTGAGCCCTTCAGCCATCCATGCCCTGAGTGTGGCACAGCAGAGCGGTGTCCTCAGCAATCCATCCCCCGGCAATCGAGTCCCGCTGGTGCTTCAAAACTCTACAGCAAAACAGAAACCAAACCACTGAATCTCAGCATCAATTCGGTTGCAAAAGCCTTCCGAGTCCAGCCTGTGACCGACCACAACCAGCCCAGAGCACAGAGCACCTCCAGGGATGGGGACTGCACCTCCTGCCCGGGCAGTGCCTTCCGATGTTTAACAACCTTTTCAGTGAAAAAACCCTTCCTGAGCTCAGCCCAAACCCCTCTGGCACAGCTGGAGGCTGTGTGCTCCTCTGTGCTGGAGAAGGTGCCGACCCCCACTCTGCTCCGACCTCCTTTCAGATGGTAAATCACCACAAATGGGTCCAGCTCACTCTGAGGAGTCGCTCTGGCGTTTGGAGCAACACGGGGTTCTGCTGAAGGGATTCCAGCGTGACACTGCGCCCCTCCCGTCACTCCGGAGGGGCAGGACCATCCCCCGCGGGGCCAGGAAAGGCGCAGATGTTGGGGTGTGTGCGGGAAGCAGGGAAATGCTGGGGGTAGAGCCCGGCTGGGGGGCTGTGACAGCGGCACGAGCAGCGACACCACCCACACCGACACCGGCACGGGCAGCACCAAAGCGCTTTCGGTTTCGCGGTTGGAGCAACCCCAAACCCCAACCCCAAACTCCAAACCCAGCTCCAAACCCCAACCAGGGCTCCAACCCCAAACCCAACCCCAAACTCCAAACCCAGGTCCAAACCCAAACCCAAACCGGGCTCCAACCCCAAACTCCAAAGCCAGCTCCAAACTCCAACCCCAAACCCAAACCCCAAACAGGGCTCCAACCCCAAACTCCAAAGCCCGCTCCAAACTCCAACCCCAAACCCGGCTCCAAACCCAAATCCAATCCCAATTCTACTCCCAGCTCCAACCCGAGTGCCAACCCAACCCCCATTCCCACTCCAACCCCAACCCTATCCCCAAATCCAACCGCAACTCCAATGCCCGCTCCAACCCCAAATCCAACCCCAATCCCAACCGCGGCTCCAATGCCAATTCCAGCTACAATCCCAACCCCAAATCCAACCCTAACCCCAAACTCCAACCCCAAATCCAGTCCCAACCCCAATGCCCGCTCCAAACTCAACCCCAACCCCGGCCCCGACTCCAATGCCCACTCCAATCCTAACCCCAACCCCGACCCCAAATCCAAACCCAATCCCAACCTAACCCCAAACCCAACACCACCCACGGCTCCGACTTAATCCCAACCCCGGCTCCAATGCCAATTCTAGTCCCAACCCCAAACCCCATCCCCGACCCCGCCGCCCTCCCTGAGGCGGGTGAGGGTCCGTCCCCCCCCGCTCACACCCCAAGGCGGGGCGCGGCCTGAGGCGCGGCGGCCCCACAGGCGGCCCCACTCCCCTTCCCTCTCCTTCCTCCCTCCCCTCTCACCTGCCCCTGCTCGCCGTGTGTGCCCCTCTGCCCGTCCCTCTGTCCGTCTATCCCCGTGTCCGTCGGCCCCGCCGCGTTTCCGGGCGCCCTCGGAAGCGGGAGGGGCCTTAAAGGGCCGGCGGGACGCGCGGGGCCTGGGGGCAGCCGTAATTAAAGCAGAGATAATCAAATCCCACCGCCGCAGCTGCCCGGGGTTTGGGGGGCAGTAATGAGGGAAACTCGGGGTGCTCCGGGCTCTTCCTGCGCGTCCCAAAAGGGGCAGGGAAAGGGAAAAGGGGCGGTCGGAGCTCGGGCCTGGGTTTGGGGATGGGTTTGGGTTTGGATGGCTCGGTGGGCTCTGAGGGCCCACAGACATCTCTCCCCTCCCCTCGGCCCTTTGCAGGGCTCTTTTTGCTCATTTTGGTCCCTTCCAGCCCAGCACAGCGATCTTTAAGGCCCTTTCAGGAGGCAGCGGGGGTGAATAAAGGCAAGTCCTTGATTTTCAGCTGCTGCCACTAATATATTCCTCAGCTTTTTCAGTGTCTGCTGCAAACACAGCCCTCGGAATGCTCTGATAACACCACACAGAGGAGTTTTTGGCCATAGCCCCACTCAGGCCACGGACACGGCAGGGAAATGCTCAAAGAGACACAACCCCCAAGTTTTCAGGGGCCTTGAAGGATCTGTTGTGCTCTTATTTATTATGCAGCCTAAGACACAAAGGTTTGTCAGTGTTATTTCCCTCATCCTCCTGTGAAGTCTATTTTTAAACTTCTGCAGAGTTAATAATATTAAACACCCACATGAAACAACTGCATGAGTTCCCAGGGTATCCCTGGGTACGGGGATGGCAAAGGGAGAAGCTGCTGGGAAATAATGGAGGAGTTCTCTCCTCCTGCACACACATATTTGCAAGTGATTTACACACTTTACCCACCAAGATGCAGGGCAGGAGTTTCCTCAGTCCACTCCCAGGGAGGATGGACAGAGCCTCTCTCTTTCCTCAGATCTGTCTTCCCAAGGCAGTGATGGCTCCTAGTTTACAATTCCTGCCCTTTTTCCCCCCTCTCCATTTTGAAGAGAAAAACAAGTATCTTATAACAAGTTTTTAGGAGTTCCTGTGATGGAGGAACAGGCCTGCAGTGCCCTGCAGTGACCCTGTGAGCTCCTGGCTCAGGGACAAGGGAGTGAAAGTGCCTTGGAAAAATATTTTGGAAGGTGGTTTTGAAGCCTAAACATGCAAGATAATGAAAGTAGAGAATGAGATAGCAGAGTTAAAACAAGACAGCTATCTCACCCTAATAAGTATTATTATTTGCTGGACTGCAGGGTGGGTGACTCCCCTGGAGCAGGGAATCCTCTCCAGGTTTGAGATACTTTACCTGAGCAGGAGACCCTTTATGGCCCAAAGATGAGAGATCCTTTCTCTGAGAGATCCTTGGCTAAGTGAGTGACAGCCACTTCTAAAGAAAAATTACTAATTCGTGGGGCTACTCAGCAGTAATTATAAACTTTACATATATAAATCACTGACCATGTCTGGGACTAAGATCCAGGCACACCCAGACCCCTCTCTGAGTCCCTGAGACCCCCTCAAAGGGGTCCCTCTCAACCTCATGACTCAATAGGAGGGTCTTTCTCACCCTTCGTGTCTCCAGACTTTGAATCATTCTAATTTAACTCAATTTTCCTGTCTTTTCCATGCAGTAATTAATAAGGTGAACTTTACCATCAAACTTACTGAATCTTGGTAAATCACTGTTAAACTTGGAATGCCACTGAATTTATTGAACTCCTTTGAATTATTCCTTTACCTCAAAAAAACATATTGCTGCTTGTCTCTTTTGAGTGAGGTGCATTCCACTCATCCACAACAGCTTTCCTTTAAAGCAAAGAATAAAATAAAGCTCATTGTAGAGGTAGAAGTTTATTTCTCCAAGATCTACTCTTCAAACTCTACAACCAGGCAATCATTTGTGCTCCAGCCTGCAGACAATTCCAAGATCTCCACATTCCAGGGGGAAAAAAAGAAAACCTTGAAAAACACAAACTGGTTAGATGTAAAAAACCAAGTTTTTCAGCTTTTAACCTTGAAACTCATAAAGCAAAGAAGTCAAAGACCTAAGTGTAAGGGAACTTGTATATGTTTTCTTCCCCCCCTGCCCCATTTCATGTCGTGGCTGGAAAACTTACCCTCTAGCAGTGCCTGCCTCACAAAATCCCACTGTTTTCTGTCTTCAGAGAGACTAAAGCCAGACACAGCTAAATACGGCAAGTTCTTTAAAATCCTTTGCTACAAGTCACATTTCAGTCCCTCCATCAAGCCATTGAAAGCTCTGCATTTCCAATAACAATTATTGAAATAAAATAACTTACCAAAATTACCCTCAAAAAGCAGAGACTGAGTCTTCTGGCCCTACTTTCTAATGCAGCATATGGGAAATATGAACAAGCCAAATACTTTACACAGTAAGATAATTTGGGGGGTTTATTATACATTCAGGCATTCAATTTACAAATAATCACTCTGGGCATAGAGATAGAAACATCATACAAAGACATGAGTACAACCTCCATCTTATTACTTTTCATATTAAAATGTAGAAATTCTCCTTGGCTCACTAAAAATATATCTATGCACATGTATATGTACATTGTCTGTTTTGTCTGTGTATTCCAAA
Organism: Anabacerthia variegaticeps; assembly: GCA_035583185.1. NCBI lineage: Eukaryota > Metazoa > Chordata > Aves > Passeriformes > Furnariidae > Anabacerthia > Anabacerthia variegaticeps. The sequence goes on along the minus strand of JAWWEW010000038.1, from coordinate 4,309,433 downwards.
TATTAACAAAAACATTTCAAATGCATTGTTTTGGTAATGCCAGGAAATGATGTTACAATTTATGAACAGCAATGGACATAAGTCCTTTTTCTCTAGGAGGGTTGAGAATAGTGTAAGTCTACATCAAAAATAAAATCAGGTGCTTTTAAGAACAAGATACCTGTTAAAAAAAAAATCTCAAAAGTTGACCTGTTTCCATCAACACAGATGTCTCAAGATTTGGTTACTACAGAGATTTAAAAGCAAATTCAGAGCCTTTTTCAATTCCATGAGTTTTAAATAACTTTTAAAAAAAAAGTTATGAAAACCAAGTTCATTCATAAAGGGAAAACAGCAGTTTCAAACTGCATCAAAACAAAGCAGTGAAAAAATAGTATTTTGCGACATTTAGAAATACAATTAAGGTTTCTAAAACCAGAGCTAAATGAAGTAACAAAAAGTGGCACAAAAGCTCTACTGAACTCTGTCTTCAATATGAAAGAAGAAAATCAGATGTGCCCATCTTGACTTTTCCCATTATTCCACAGCCTGTGTACCTGCAGTTGTTGAGCTGCACCCCCGTTCAACCAGACCCATTTGCAGTTAAAAATGCAAATCAGGAGTTGCTTTTAGGACAGTCAATTAATCACTCTCTTCACTGGAGTCAAAAATCTCACTGAGTCGGAAAGCCTTTTTCTCCTGACTGGCTGATGAATTGCCAGAACTAAGGTGTTTCCTCTTCTGTTTTCTTAACTTTTTTTCAAATTCTGGGAGCTTGTGTTCAACTATAAAATCAATAATTTCTAGGGGGAAAAGAGAGGACAAAAAAAGAGCAGTTTTAATTGGATCTCTAAGGGAACAGGATCTCACAGACAGAAATAACATTGTCAGTGCTAAAGGCACAAAATCCCTGGACTGTTCTGATGACAGGGGCTGCAGGGAGATCAGCACGTACAAACATGCAAAGATAAACTGAAGTGCACAGTCATAAAACTTTTAAAGCCAAGGTATTAAAAAGAAGAGATTCACAAGCACTGCACGAAGATGACATTGAAAGTTACATAAAAACCCCTTTTAATAAAATAAGTATAAAGCCCAAGATTTTAGGCAATGAGGGGAAAGCTAAGTAGGAAAAAGGTGAACTAAAGTATCCTTTATTAGATTCAAGCAAAAACCTTAAGGAGTATATACAAACAACTGGGATACTAACCAGAAAAATTCTTTTTTTGCCAAAGAGGGACACAGGAAACTTTTAGCCTATAAAACTGAGCTTGAAGAATGCCATTAGGGACAATTCTGCAAAGAGAAGAGTTCAAAGAATTAGTGGGGCAAGGAACTATCACAAAACTTAGTTTGTTACTGAGTTATCCACACATGAAAGTGATGCCAGTCAAACAGTATCTTAGCTTTAGGTAGAAAGGATGGAATTCAAATAGTAATTAGAACAGGTTTTCAAGACAGCAATTCCCCTTGAAGGGAAGAACCTGCACCATGCCATGATACCTAGGACATGAAACTGAAAGGATATGGGAAAAGAGGCAGTTCAGCACCCACAGGACTGGTCATTTCACACTCAGCACTCCTTTATTTGGGAGACAACTGTTATATTGTATTACACAATCCTACCATCATCCCTTTTCCCATTTGTTGATTAACACCTGGAGCAGATACACAACACAGCTCCAATATTTGGAATGCCAAGGCTTGCCTGATGTGGTTATAAAAGCGAGTTTCAGATCCTACAGGGATGGTTTCCTCCTCAGTACTATGCCAGGATAAACAACTCTATGTTAGCAAACTGAACATACCCCGTACTTGCAGAGGTCCAAGAACTTTGATTCACCTGCTTTAACTACCCTTTCTATGCATAAAAAGAGGGGGAAAAGGTTTACCCAATAGCATCACCGAGTTCTTCCCAGTTGACTTCATTGACATCCTCCACCTTCATTTCATACAGCCTGTGAATACAAGACAAGCAGTTTGCAGGCAGAACTCAAGGCACAATTCAATGCTCCCAGCTCCCTCAGTCACAAGGCATGGGACATTTAGTAAGAATGGTTGCAAAACATGTATTAAGCTGCAGACAGGCTGCTCTCCCCCTGCAAGCTTTTACAAACACAACTCAGAAGAGCAAGAGATACAAAACCATTCCAGTGTCTCTGAACTGTACCTTTTAATAAGAGCGATCTTGTTCTCCAGTGTTTTGGTCCCTCTCTCTGATTGCTGCCCTTTGGACACCTTCTTTGCCAAAATTGAATTCCTTTGAAAAAACACAACTAGGTTTTCATCATTTCAAGAAACCCCAAGCATCAAGATCCTACTGCTGTCACAGAGAGGCAGAAATCAAGCATTGCTATCACAGCAAAAAGAAAACTCACCCCACCTAGCAAAGAGTTATTTGTCTCAGACACATCTGCAACACCTCTTCTGCAGTCTACAATGTCTTACCTGTCCTACCAAATCATCACCATGGCACAAACCTCAAGTTTTGCAGAAGAAATACTCCCAAAACACATTCTGTTCTCTCAGGTGAGTATAAACTCTCACCATTTCTGTTTGCATTGTCTCCAGTATCGACTCCCCACTTTAGTTTCAATCTCAGTCCATGGCAGTTGCTGGTACAGCTTCTCACGCTTGACCCAGAGATCCCCGTTGGGCTCTTCCTGGGAGGAAAGAAAACTTGCATCCTCCATTTCCAGTTTTCTCCTCACCACCTCCTTCACTGCAATCTTTAACTTCTGGGTCTCTTCCCTTGTCCAAGGACCGTAATTAATAGCTAAAATTGAGAAACCACCAGATTAAGGCATAGTTTATCATAAAGAATTAGGAAAAAAGGCAAAAGAGAAAATGTTTCATTTTGCATTACTTTTATTTACAGGACCAGCTTCTTAACACACCTCCTAGAAACTTCTGGCATACCAGACTTGAAGGTTCAGACTAAACACTAAAAGAACAGTCTGATGCCTAGTTTTTATCTTTTAAAACCTGGCTGCTGAATTCCCTCTGCCCTCCTTGGGAAATCTATTTAGGTGTCAGTTCTGTTCTAATAAAGAGCTGCATTTGTTCCACTTCTTTTCCCTATTCTATCAGAGACTGTTCTTATTCCTTCCATTTGAAAATGCCATCACTGGTCTGAAGAAAAGGACCCCCACTACAAATTCATTAATGAATTTAAAAAAAAACCAAAACAAACACTCAAGGGACTTTTTCTTTGTTTAGGGTACATACAACATACAGTTCTAGTAACTTCCCAAGCTGCATTACACAAAATGAATGTTTTCCCCTCAGAACTACATACGTGACTTGATTTCAGAGAATTTCATGGCAACTGAGAGGTTAGAACGGGACATCAGCTCAGAAATTTTCTTCCAGTTATTGCCATGCAGGGAATGATACTTCTTTAGTTTTTCTTTTTCTTCCTCAGTATACCTAGTTGAAAAAAGGGGCAAAGCTGTCAATTCAAACCATTTCAATCTCTTCAAAGAGCTGTAACCTCTATAGGTGATCAATGTTACTCATCACTGTCACTTCGAGTCACACTTTAAAACAGAGGAATCAACGAGGACTACTCAGAAAAAATGAACTGTCAATTGGGTCACAGTAACTGGCATAAGCAGGAGAGACAATCTTCATTTATATCAATTTTTAATGCACAAATAATCAACAAATACAGATATGAGCATTCAGAAACTCTTAAAATTATTCCCTTACCTTCCTTTATAATTATTTGGGTCAAACATCTTCCTTGCTCTGTAATATATCAGCCTCCAGGGTCGGGGTATGCCCTCAGCTGGAAGGTAAAGGACCATTTTTAAGAAACATTTCTCACACTGGTGAGATCACTTTAAAAAAAAAGCCAAAACAAAACAAAAACCAAAGCCCAACACCAGACATTTTCATGGCTGTGCTGCCAAGAGTTTCTCTCCCCTCAAAAGAACATGCTCTGGTAAATAACTGTGCTGCCTGCACGTGTGTGGGTGAATATCAGAAACTGAACTGCTGAACTCCAGGGATGGGCTGCCATTAATAACCTTAATTATAGCCTAGCAAATGATACACCTAAAGCCATAAAGCCCAAACACAAGTTTGAAAGTCTTTAAGCAATACTGGTCCTGATATTTTATCTCTAAACTCTTCCTACTTGAGACCAGATAAACTGTGCAGATTATCAACCACATCATCTCACCAACATGTTCCTTTTTTTTAGCAAATTTAGCAACATCAGTGCTTTTCACTAAGAATTAGTTTAGAAATACATCAGCAGGTTGTGGAATGGAACATTCAGCTCTTTGAGAAGGGATTTAAACACTTACAGATTTTTTCACAGAACTGGTGCTTTGCCTTGAGGTTATTGATAGTCTCTTTCTCTTCAGGATACCTCGAGGTAAACAGGAGTTTTTCAGCACTGTCTATTCCAGTGATGGATAAGAACTCATCAACATTCCTCTGGAGTTGATCATTTTCCTTCTTGGTAAACCTGCCAAACTTGACAGCAATACCTACAACAGGCAAAGGTTAAAAAAGCCAAGTCAAACCTCAAATACCATCTGTTGTACTTTCAGGTTCTAGCTCAGGTATAACAGAAGATCCATAAATTCAAAGGGAAAAAAAAGCAGCAAAACAAGCTGGGGATGAGTAATTTACACACACAGTTTGGACTGTAATTTGATAATGAGGAAGTAGAAAAGCAGTAAATATGCCAGCTGGAATGAAGTGTCAAAGAACTGGCAAAGCTGCACGGTCCATCCTCACTGCAACACTATTTTAGAGAGCTCACCTTGTTTCTTAAACTCTTTAAACCTTGCTAGGTCTCTTCCAGCCATCTTCCTGATAGAACTGTCTGATATGTTCTTCACATGGGGAATGAACTCTTCCAATTCTTGTTTTGCAGTATCCAAATCAATGAATGAAGAGATGGCAGAGTCCGGGTAGTCTTCATCATCCACACTGACCTCATCAGAGGCAAAGGAACTGTTCTGCTGCTTCTCTTTTTTGGATGCCAAGGGTTCTGGGGTCCTGATGTTTAAAAAACACACAAACATAAAACAAAATACACCACTAGACCTCCAAAACAGGGATTTTTGTTAGCATCTCTATCACTAAAAGAATGAGCCTGTTCAGTAATTGAACAAGGAATGCTTCACATGTTCACCCCCTTGTTTTTTCCAACCTTTTAACACAGATGTAACTCCCTATCAAATTTCTGTATTTACAATAGGCAAAGAGCTTTCTGAAGTTTTGAAAATGCACAAAACTCACACAAGGACATACTGAAGAAACAGTGTCTCTTGCTACTGCTGGCACACAGATTTTTTCCCTCTCTCTCTTAGCAGTGCACTTATTGTGGGTTCCAGACACTGTAAAAGCACCAAGAGCTACTTACATGAGCATTTATTTGCACAGAACATGAAATTATTTAGCTGACCTTACTACTTGCTTGGCTAAAATGCTCCTGCTCACTGCAAATACCAAATGTAACAAAGGAACCTTTTTTACTAAATATTCATTGCTTGAACATGAATTATTTCAACATCTACAGATTTTAAAGAGAAAAGAGCCTACACTGAAGGCAAGGGTGGTACATTCTTACAAACTGTTATTGTATCTCCATAAGCTTTTAAAGTAGGTCTCTTAACATCTCAATATGCTGTGTAAGGTTAAAGCTTTTTTTTAAAATACACACAAAACAGAATGAAGAAAAATCTGTGGACCCAAATAACAGGAAAGAAAGATATTTAGGGAGTGAGGGAAGGAAAAAAAACCCGACCAAAACCTAAACCTACCTTTCATCAGACTCTGAAGAACTTTCTTCTATGACAAAAACACTGCTTTTAGTTGCCTTTTTACCATGTGCTGGACGTTTCTGAGCTCCATTAGCTGCTTTACTGGGTGTGGAAAAATCAGCAGGTACGTCCACTGAGAGCTCACTTGTGGCAGAAGCAGCATCAGAGTCACCATCAGAGTCCCTCTCCTGGTGCCTCTGCCCCTTCCCTGCTGGCAAAGGCCGCCCCCCTTTGGCCCCCCCTGGCCTGTTTTGCTCTGGAGAAGACAACAAGGACTCCTCTGCAGTTCCCTCGGTGTCCTCCTGCCTGTCTTGGGCACTGCTGCCTCTCCTCTTCTTCCTCTTCTTCTTGGCTTTCTCTCTGTTGTTTTCACCTTGACTTTCAGGGGGAGGCACCTCACACTCCTCATCCACCTGAGACAGTTTGCCTTTTATTTTCTTCTTTTTCTTGGGAGGCTTTTTAAGGTAGACATAATCCACGGAGTTGTCCTGGCAGCCCCCCGGGCTGGCCTGGTTCACTGACACGCGGGTGACCTGGCTGTCCTTGCCCTTCCTCTTCCTCTTCTTCAAAGCCTCTGCTGCAGCCCCATTGCTCATTCCCTGCTCCAGCCTCTCAAAGTAGTCAGCTATGGAAGCCTGCTCCCTCTCATCCTTGCTTTTGGCTTTTCTGCTCTCCCTGCTGCCCTCCTCCCCCTGGGCTGCTGCACTGTCAAAGAGCAGAGGAGAAGCCCGGCCGAGCTCTGGGCCTTCTGTGCTGCCATCATTCTCAGCCTGGCTGCTGCTCTCCTCAGCTTTCCTCTTCTTCCTCCTCTTGAGAAGAGCCTGCCCTTGAAAATAATCTCTGAGTGCTTGGCCTTTCATTTTCTCTTGGGTAAAAGACAAGAGTTTTATTGAGGTGCTGCAGTTTATGTATCATCACACATGTTACACATCACAACCCACCCCAAAGAAACCCCATCAAAAAGCACAAAGCTCCACCCAAAGCTTTACAAAGCAAATACTCCCTTTTACCTTGCAAACACGCAACAAAGACACTCACTTCTCAATCCAGCTGGTTTTGCAAACTGCCTGTGGAAAACGGATCCCTCCTGGGGGGAAGAGATGTGCATCACAGCTGCCCTCAGCCCTCAAAGTGCGCTGCTGGAACAACGAAAGGCATACTTTAATAACTTTATAACTATCAGCTTGGATTCTGAACAGTTAAGCAAAGCCAGATTGTCACGATCAACTCTGCTTTCAGCAGAAGCAGCAACAACTTACAATTAACGAATAACAGACTAATCAGCACTAAACCCTAATTATTTAATGAGAAACTTCTGCGGGGTCCTGCCCGCGCTCAAACCGGCCCGGGGCGAGCCGGGCCCGGCCGGCTGTCCCAGCACAGGGCGATTCCTCACACCGAGCAGCCACGCGGGATTTTTTAGCCCATTTTCCGCACCCAACGCAGAAAAACTCACTTACCGAGCACCACCCCCGTCACGTTCGGAACACGAGCCCTTGGACTTCTCACGCTCGGGGCATCACCTCCTCCACACGCACGGCGCTCGGTACCCGCAGGCCCGGCCGCGCTCAGGGCCACGCCGCTCCCCTCCGCCGGCCCGGGACTACCGTGGACACACCCAGAGCACCCGCAGCGCTCTCGGGGACCCCCAAAATCCCCCCAAACCGCTCAGGCCCCTCCGGTGTCCCCACCGGGCCTGCCGGCACCTCCACGCGGTGTCCGCCCGCGCCGCCGTCCGCCCGCGCCGCCGTCCCCCCCGGGCCCCGCTGCCGCCGCACCGACCGTTCCCACCGGCGGAAGCGGCCCCGGCCGGACCCCTCAGAGCGGCGCACCGCCCGTTGCCGGGAGACGGACGCGGCCGCGAGACCGGTGGGAACGGGATCGGGATAGGGAGAGACCCCCGGGATAGGGATTGGGATAGACCCTCAGAAACCCCCGGGATAGGGATTGGGATAGGGAGAGACCCCCGGGATTGGGATAGACCCTGGGATAGGGATTGGGATAAGGAAAGACCCTGGGATAGGGATTGGGAGAGACCCCCGGAATAGGGATTGGGATTGGGAGAGACCCCTGGGATTGGGATAGGGATAAGGAGAGACCCTGGGATAGAGATAGGGAGAGACCCCCGGGATTGGGATTGGGAGAGACCCCTGGAATTGGGATTGGGAGAGACCCCTGGGATAGAGATTGGGATAGGGAGAGACCCCCGGGATAGTGACAGGGAAGAGACCCCTGAGATAAGGAGAGACCCCTGAGATTGGGATTGGGGTAGGGAGAGACCCTGGGATTGGGATAGGAATAGGGAGAGACCCCTGGGATAGAAGAGACCCCCCCCCTAGAGATCGGGAGTGGGAGAGACGGCGAGGAGGGAGACCCCCGGGATTGGGAGAGGACGCCGGTATTGGGATCGGGACTGAGAGCGCCCCTCGGGCCCGGCGCCAGGACCACCGAGATCCCCCCATCATCACCAGCAGCAGCAGGAGCAGCAGGGCGGGGAGCCCCCCGGCCATGGCGGGGCCCCGGAGGCTGCCCATGACCGTGGCCGAGGCCGGCCCGGGCACCGAGAACGAGCGGCTGGGCGTGATCCGGCGCAGCATGTTCAGAAACCCGCTCATCATCAAGGTGAGACCCCCGAGCCCACGGGCAGGGGGGGTTTGGGGGGTCCCGGTCCCAAGCTGAAAACAGGGCGGGGGGATTGTGTTTCCTCGCTGCTCTTTGGTGGTCCCCAAGGAGGTGATGGGCACACAGTGGGGTGGGTTCTCCCCCCCAGGCTCGGGGGTTTTCCCCGTCCATAATCCCACGGTTTGGGGAGCTCGGGGACTGAGATGTCCCTGAAGTGGCTCTTCGTCCTGGATGGGGGGCACACAAAGCTGAGTTACCACCAGCTCTGGAAGGGGCTACCCAGAGGGGTTTGGAGTGTCCATCCCTGGAGGAGTCCAAGGAACGTGGCACTCGGTGCTCTGGGCTGGGTGACAAAGTGGTGACGGGTCACAGGTTGGACTCGGTGGTCTTGGAGGGCTCTTGCAACCTTCAGGATTCTGTAATTAGGATTTTCAGACCTGCTGTGGAGGTTCTGTTCCCTTGGCGAACTCCTGACACTTCTCACCTTGCCAACCCCACTGCCCTGCGCCCCTGCCGGGCTTTGGAAAATTTTAGTCGTGTTTCCTCCTCCTCCTCGACCTCCACGACCGCAGCAGGTCCCGCTTGACCCGCCGTCTGCCCCGGACCCGCCGGCATCCCGAGCAGCCGCTGAAAGTGCCGCTCTCGTCCCCTGGATGGCACTCGTGGAACAGCTTCGTGCCCGAGCATCGCATCGCTCCCAGCCCGGTCCTCACCGGGGAACGAGCCCCGAGCCCTCCGGGCCGGGGGGACAAGGAGGATGCCCCCTGGACCGGCTGCTCTTTGCCCCTTTCCATGCCGAGGTTCTGCTCCAAAGCCTTGTCTTCCCACCGCAGCCAGCGGGGACATTTGAATGGCAGAGTTCAGCTCCTGAGCTCCCTGTGGTAGGGGAACCCCGGCTGGGAAGTCAGCCATAAAAAAAATTTGGAATTGGGAATACCGCTGAAAATAGGAGTCTTTGCCATGTTGAATATCTTCTCTTGTTTTCTCGTGAAAGTCTAAAAATCTATTTGGAAATTATATCGGGGGAGGGGGGGGTCAATCAGGCTTTGCATCAGAACTTCACTTATTCAAATCTACAACTTCTACTTCTTCATTTTAATCTGGATCCTGTAAATTTGATGGGACATATCTTTTAATTTGATGGGACATATCTTTGCTTTAATGTGGACTAAGGGGTGGGATTTCTCACCTAGTTGCCCCCCAGGAGGAGCTGGGACAGGGAGAGGCAGCCCCACACCTTCCCCATCCCTCCACCCTGTTTTTGCCTTTCTCAGCAAAGTGTGCTGGTAAATTCATTTGTAGGTGACGCTTGAATATGCAGAACAACAGGTAATCATCTGGCCTTTAAGGTATGCAGAGGTATAATTGCAGGGCTTGGGTCGATTCTACTTATTTTTAGGATGCATTTCATTCCTTAAAATGAACCACCTGTCAGCACCCTGAATCACAGCGCCAGGAGTGTAACACTGAGAGAATTGTAACACTGGAGGGAGACTCTTTACATGGGCAGGCAGTGACAGGACAAGGAGGAATGGCTTTAAGCTGACAGAGGGCAGGGTTAGGTGAGATATTAGGAGGGTGTCTGCTGGTAGGGGTGTAAGGATTGCATCCGCCTGCTGCAATCCTTGAGCATGGAGTAACTGGGCTGTTAACAGGGATGGTTTTACTCTTGGAACCAGCAGTGATTTCACCTCGTGGTAGGTTCTGCTGTAAAATCTGTGCAGCAAAGTGATGCCCCCCTGCCAGCTGCGTTCCCACACTGTGCTATGCCTCCCCCAAAAGCTGGATCTACCAGGGTGTCCTTCACTGCCAGGAGGTGACAGGGATGGGATGGGTTTACTGGACCAGTCCCACTCACTGGTGCACACACTGGCACTGCCATACTCACAGCCCTCTGCCACATCTCCCCTCCCTGCTTCCAGCTGCAGTCCAGAGTCTCCTTCCCCCAGGAGAGCCTGCCCTGAGAACCAGGCATTTTGGAGGGAATGGCCAGCAGGTCCCAGACCTCGCTCTGTGCAGCACCACCTGAAAACCAAGGACACAAAGCTGGGTTAGAAGAAAGGAATGAAAGGTATTGAGACAATTACTGCTTGGAAAAGTGCTGCTGGCAGCCGAGGGAGGGCATGAGGAGCACACAGCTCCAACAGCTGCCATGCAGGTTCTCTGGGCAGCAAATACACGGAAACCTGAGGCCCAGGAGTGATGGGTGGGACACTTGGTCCCCAAAACCTTGGTGCAAGTATGACAAATCCCCCACTTTGCAGCAGTCAAGAACAGGATCCCCTGCTTTTTCTTCCAGTTCTCTTATGTATCTTCTAAATGTGGCATCACATCTCCAAAGGATACCACTGCCCACACTGCCTGTGTTTCTGGCTGACCCTCCTGCCCCAGCTCTGCCCAGAGCACCCACCAGGATGTGTCCACACACACTGGCTATCATAGATTAAAACCATCATCTTCTCACATAAAGATTTCTAGGGATGAATGCTCTATTTTTCTCTGCTAGAATGTATGAGGGGTTTTAGTTAATCAAGGAGTTAATTTAGTTTATCAATATATATATTTGCTTGCAGCATAAAACTGAGAAAAGTATTTCATCTACTGATGCCAGTGAAAAACTGAGCAAAGCATTTTTGGTTTATTTTCACCAATAAAAGCCTTAGCCAAGCACTTTTCCAGTACAAACTTACTGAAAACTCCTGTGTTACAAAAATAAACCAGCTCTGGGCAGGAAATAAGAGTTTACCACACTTAACCCCTGGCATGCTCAACAGGAACTTCAGGAAAACTGGCCCATAGAAGTTTCATGGCATTTAGATTAAGATTTTCTGGATAATATGGCATAATTAAGTTCCAGCATGTCGCTGCCAAAGTCACTGTGTCACGAGCATGAAGTGTGGAGGGAAAGGGGAAGTCCAGACCCACACGGCAAAGCATCCTCTTACCTGTTCCAGTGGAGCCAGGGGACACGCAGAAAGCAGGGAACTGCTCTCAGCTGAGAGGCATCTGACTCAGCTCCAGAGCCCTCACTGCAGCTCCCAGCATCAAAAAGTTGTTTCAGAACTGGCAGTTCTGAGGATGAGGAGGATGGAACAATGGAACAAAAGCTACAGGACTCAGGCAATAAAATTTCAGCAGCTGCAATTTCCAGGAGAAGAAAATATCAAAAAAAGCTCAAAAAACCCACAGGAACTGGCATACTGAGGATTTGGTAATTCCAGCAGAGGAAGGATTAGATAACCCAGGGAGGGTGAAGTGCCCTTTTTGTGGAGGAAGGGGAAACACAGAATAGCTCTCCCTGGGCTCCCCCATGTGTAGGGCTCCAGCCAGGTGGCCATGGGACTCCATTCCCTAAGTGGGTACCAAGTAAAGGTGGAAGTCACTCATCAAGTTTTTGTGTTCCCTTTCACACCTCTTGAACCTTACCACAAAGTATTTCTGCCACAGAACAAGGCACTGCTGAGAGTTGTTCCAAAATCATTTTGGTTTCTGGAAGGATCCATAGGACGGACACTGCAAAAGCAAGGAGGGGCATTTGATCAAACTAAAGTTGTGTCACATCATGAAAAAAAAAAAAAGAAAAACTGTAATTAAGCAAGAGCCAAACATGGACAAATGCGCGGTGTGACAAAGAACTTTACAACCTGGAGCTGGAAAGTGCAACACCACAAACATCTCTGGCAAACAGTAGTTACTGAAAGGGCAGGTTTTCCATCACTGGAGCTGAAGCTTTTGTTAATAGACCCACACTGTGGCTGCAACAGGGCTTTTACATCTGAATGTTGTGCTTGATCTTTAAGCCTTTATCCTTCACCTTCCTGTGGGTTTCTTTTTCAAACATTCTCTCCAAATCCACTCATCTTTAGCTCTTTCTGCACCAGCCTATGGAGGAGCCAAGGTGAACTCAGAACCTCCCATCCCTCCAAGCCCTTTCCCAGGGCAGAGCCAGGAGGCACCACCCACCTTTGTAATCCTCACCCACCTCTGTGCAAGGTCTGCTAACCTGTGCAGGAAGGGAAGGTGCTAAACTTGAGGCTTCTTTAAACATACACCCATGGCTGGATGGTCAGAGAGGGCTGGATGAAACCACAGGTGCAGTGTCTGTGTGAGGGCTGGGACCGACCGGAGCAAAATCCTTCCTTTGCCACAGGACACGCAGGCTCTGAGTGAGCTGAGAGCCCAAGTGGGGGTGTCAAGGGGTGTCTCTGCTCTCCTCCACTGACCTGGGGCTACAGCCACGATCTCACATGTGACCCAACTCTACTGATGGAAGCAGCACCCTGTGAGGCAGCAGCCAGAGCACTTGGGTAGCTTCCCTCAGGTGTTAGTTGTGATGCTTTCAATAGCTCTGCTCCCTCTCCCACCCTAACCGTGCTCTCAGCTGTTTGGAATCAATACCTTTATTGAAAATTTGGTCAGAGAGCAGGTTTTAGTTTGTGTCCCCATAACACAGAGCAGAGCAGTCACAAGTCCCGTGAGCTGTATTTGGAATAAAGTTGTCTTATTGGGTGTTAATTATACTATTTACCTCAAATCACTGCATGTGCTGAGCATCCTGCCTTCTGTGCTTGCTGCTTGGGGACACTGAGGTTTAATTAGTGTTTATGCAGCGTTTTGTGTGCTTATTACTATTATTATTATATCACTAGTACTATTATATTTTTGCAATCTAAGGCCAGTGTTGTGCTTTTAAAAATGTATTCTAAAACGTCTACACCATCCAGCTCAATAATTCATTAGAGAAATAAGCTAATGAAGGGCTGGTTAGTCAAATAATCATTAGGTTTGGTTCTGAGCTTTCTTTCCAGTGCTCCGACTTCTAAGGGTTTTCTTCTCAGCGTGAACTCATTTAAGATTTTTAAATGAATTATTTGGTACACTAAAAATTAAACTCCTTATGAGCTTTAGTGCCCTCCCATATTTTGCACAGGCATCACTGAAATAAATAAGGTATTTCCAAGAGGCAAGTAAACATTCTGCATGAACAGAAGGAGTGGGTTTTCACTCCTGGTTATTGGAACACAGGACTTAGGCTGCAAACTGCCAGCTGTGATTCAGCAGGCAGAGGGACAACAGCAGCAGCACCAGGCATTCAGAGCTGCTCACCCCCAAGATCCACATGCAGGATGTAAAATCAAGCAAAAGGGCATTTTGATCCTTTATGTGAACAAAACAATGCAAATTGGTGAGACTAATAAGCCCAGAAACATTACAAGGTGAATGCCTTTTATGTTCGTGAAAATCTTCTATGTTGATTTGTCTAATACAATGGAAATAAAGCTTCAAAGGCTCTTTGATTTAAAAGTGCATTATTGAAGTCAGCCAGCACAATAATAATGGTTAGACCAAATTGTTGCATTATGACCCTAACGGCAGCATTGTCATAGCACAGAACATCTGTACAGCCTCTTGCCTCAGCTGGTGGTGATGTAAAAGCAAAAATTAAGCCAAAGGATGAGCGAATAGGGGAAAAAACTAAAATGAAAAAGGGTCACAAATGGGTCCATACATTCACAGTGCATCCAGAGCTATGGCTGGATATAAATTTTTATGATGAACCTAAAACTCAGGCTTTATTGCCTGAAAGCTTTAAGAAACTTTAGGGGAGAGCCACCACCGGTTTATAGTGCTGGCCCCAAACCACACTAAAGCAAGAGATTATTTTCAGCCTAAGTCAGGGATATTCCAAATCCCACTAATACAACCTTACCTCAGCAACCCTTCCCCAGGGACACCAACCCCGGCAGGCTGAGAGCAGCACCACAGACCCAGCTAAAACTTGTAAGAGCTCTCCCCTCTTTCCTCTCCATTCCCAGCTTCCCATTCCACCGCCAATAAATATCCCTCCTTCTCTGAAAGAGGCACCACAAAGTGTCCTGAGCACAGAGGAAAAGCTGGTTGGGGGCTCAGTGAGGACAATTGTGGACCAGGAGGGTGTTGGGCAGGCAACTCAGGGGCAGCTGCCTAAGGAAAAGGGGAAAAGCTCGTTATTTTTACTTTTCCCACAATGATTCTCCTCTTCTTGAGTGCTGCCTGGCAGAATGTAGAGCAAACAGAGCACGTTCTCAGCAGTCACAGGGACCAACATTTTCGGTTCCTCGTTTTTGCGAGTTTTTAGCCACACTTTCCCCAAGGGCAGATTGCTTTCCATGCAAATTCTTCGAGATGCTCTTATGCCTAATTATTGAATTTGAGAAGCCTTTGTCATCTTGCAGGGATTGTTTTGTTCTTGCTTGGCTGCTCACATTGTGCAGATTAGACGGCACCTGCATTTCCGAGAATGTTTTCTTCTTTAACCATTTGTATTTTATAAAATAAATTACACTGACTTTTCTACCCACATTTATTTGAAGTAGCATAGATAAATGGAAGTGAGACCCTGTTACTAGATCTCCAGCACCAGCCCTTAAGAAAACTTCAATATCAAGGGAAATACCTCTAGGTTGAATTGTTTAAGCAAACTAATACGGGGTTTGTGCCTAAAAAATCTTACAAGTGAAACCTGATTAAAAATAATAGTGTAACTCCCAGGCTGGGGGGATAAAAATCAGTAAAGCAAACACAGTGAACCTTGTAAAGAGCAAACTAGCCTGAACAATACCCCTGGTTTTCACAAGGAGCTTCGGGCTGCTCGCCCAGGTAGAAGAGCCCCTTTGTTTGGAGCTTTTCAACTTCCCAACATTTGTTGTCTCCATCACCCTCCTTCTCCCAGGAGATCCCAATGGGCTGGTCAGGAGGCAACTGGAACTCCACTAATTACCAGGTGTGTTAAAGCCTTATTACAGCCCAACCCCAAGTTTGCCCACACTGGCTCCATCCCTCATCCATGACCGGGCTCCGTCTCCAGAGCCACAGAGAGGGGCTGCCATCCCACCTCAGCCATAATCCTGGAGCTAAAACTGTTCCCAGCTCGGCCCCAGCGCTGAAAAGCACAGTCCCAGAGCAGCCCTGCAGTTAGTTAGCATTTAGATAGGCTGGGCCGGGGCTCTCCACAATAGGCATCAAAGCTGAACTCTTGGTGCAGCGAGAGGGATTAATTTCTTTAACCAACATGCCTGATCTGGCCTATCTCATTACCCTGCCTTGTCAGTGTCGATGTTAGATTTGATTGAAGATTATACCATTTAGGCCTTTCCCCTGTTTTCCACAGAAATCAGGCCTATTGAATTGCACATTCTTCCATGGGCCCCTGTCAATACTCAGTGGCCTGAGCCTCTAATTCTGCTTCATTTAAACTTCATCAACTTTTCCAATCAAGTGGAAGGATCTGAAATAGGCTCCGTAAGCAGAAAGGCCCTTTTTCCTTTTGTCAGATAATTTATTCTGTTTTCTCTTTCTCTCCCCCTCGCTTCCCCACCTCTTTCTCTTTTTCTTCTTTTCGCTCCCTTTCCCTGATGCTGAAAATGAGATTACAGTATTTAAATGACTATGATAATCAATCGGGGGACCTTGAGCCGAGATTGAGGTTAATTTTTCTTAGCAGAACAAAGAAGCGTGATGCCATCGGGGATTTGAAGGTGCAATCTGTGTTTCATGCTTGTATTCCTGCCCCCCCCCCAACCCGAAACTGCAGTTTTAGGAGTCTTTTCTTGTTACTAACTATGCAGTTGTTGTGATTTTTGTAAGAGGCAACCCCTAGGAGAGGAGAAATGTAATTTTGGGCTGATAAATAGCTAACAGCCTTCAATCAACAATTTTAATAAGAAAAAAAACACACGGTGAGACTGCACATCTAATGAAAGTGCTATCATTACCTTATTTATTTTTAAACACACTTGGCATAATTTTCAGCAGTGTTAGGAGCAGTCCTTCCAGCCTGCACCGCAGAGGAGGGAACTTTTATCTGAATCCCCCTTTTATCCAGCCCCTCTTCCTACTTAGCATCTTTCTTGGTTGCCTGAAAAAAAGTTGCGACTTTTGTCGTGATTTTGCTAATCAGAAATGGAATCGCTTATGTTCATCTTAGAACCTGCCTTGAAATGGCTTGTTAAGTCTTTAGATGATGTATTTTTGGTTGTAACACGCCAGCATCCGCTCACCTGGATCATTCCCATTCCCTGCTCTGGAAGAGAGAAAGAGAAAAATATGCATTTCTTTGCTTCCATCCTAGCTGTCTTGTCAGTGCTGTTTTACATGCTGCCACCCAATGTTATCTTTTATTTGTGTCAGGAGAGAGGATTTGACAAGTTCAGTATACAATGTTCATTTGGCAAGGCAAATTTTTCATACCAATTTTGAGTAGAAAATGAAACCATCTTTCAACACAACGAGCAACATCATTTTTGGACAGACTTATTATGAGAAGAAGAATTGCAAAACTTTATTTCCCTGCATGATCCAAAGGAAAAACAAACCTGGCAATGAGACATTTAAACAAAAAAATAAATACATGTATGAATGTTTGAGGCCATCAGTTTGTTTTAGAAATAAAAAATAACCACCGGCTGCTGTCAGGTAGCTGTGGCCTCCTTTTTGTTAATCAGATGCTGCTGAATTTGGTTGCATCATAATGTAGCTTTGTTTCAAACCTTTTAAGCTGTCAGACGATTGGGGAAGGCAGATCACACCAACTTGAGAAGTTTGTCAGTGTTTGCCAAGCAAAACAGTCATTAGTCACCAGCGTAGGCTGAGCTTTGGGAAGGGGCTCAGGGCCTGGGCGAGGTGGGACCAGGGGCATTTCAAAGGGCTCTGGGTGCTTTGCCTCCCCCCCAGAATCCCAAATGTAACTTCTGGCAGCACTAAATACTCTGAACAAGCCAATTAATGGGAAAAGCTCATTGTAAATTCTGCTGTCCCATGTGTCTCACAGCAGGTTCCTTGGGGGATGAGGTTTTGTCTCTGACAGCCCCACCACCACAATGGGCTTCTGGTCCATGACAAGGACTCGCTGGTGCGACTGCACAGTGAGGACCCATTGCACTTAAATAAATATTTCCTAAGGAAGACCATGCATTAAAAGGGCTGTCAAACCTTCACTGGGTGACAAATTCATTTTAGCCCCCAAGCCCCCTGCAAGGCTGGGAGGTGCCACGTAGGGCTCTGTGTCTTCCACAGGAAACCTCAGCCCGTGGTGGGAACTGGGATGATCTCTGATGCCCCAGCAATGCCCATCTGTGACTTTTACCCCCAACAAAAGCAGCCGCAGCAGCCCCAAGATGCCAGTTCAGCCCCTCAGAGTGGGAGGAAGCTGTGCTTGTCTCAGGCACTGGTTTGCTCCAACAGCTCTTTAAGCAAATGTTGACTCACCACGGGGAAATTAAAACTCCATTAGAGTTCGCCACGTTGTAGAGCAGAGCCCATTACAGCGGGCGAGTGGCAATTAATTGGTTTCTTCAGATATTACTTAATTCTGGGAAGGCACAGTTAGATGGGAAGGACAAGGCTGAGCTAAACAATCATCTCCTAAAATAACATAATCTAAATAAACTAATAAAGTGATTACATAGTTATTAATCTAAATATAAAGAAGAGTCAAAAGAAAATATTGGGTATATAACAATTTGGAAAGAACAGTAGAGTTAATACCATTCCGCTTAGACTCATCATGAGGCAATCAGCATTTGTGCTTAGGGATGGATGCTGGGTTGGCAGCTTAATTATATTTCCTGCAAAAAGCTGCCATTTCAAAGTGTCCCATCTTCTTTTTCCACTCTGTTGATAGTATTCAACTTTCCAACACATCCATAGCAGGGCCCGCTGCCTACGTGGCATTGTGGGTTTGGGGGTTGTTTTTTAACTAAAGTTAATTTTTGATTAAGAAATGTAAAGCAAAATAACCATAAGAACAGACTCCCTTGTGTGCAGATAGCATAATTAGTAATTTGAAAATACTGTGGCCCAGGGAGGGCCCTCCCCAGGCAGTCCCTGTGCAGAGAGGCAGCAGGGAGCTGCAGGCTGGGGTGCCTGGGCAGCAGTGCCTTGGGTGCTGGGGGGTCCCCAGGGCCATGCGGGGTCCCCCAGCCTGCTGCCAGTGCAGGGAGCAGATCCAGGCATCTCCCATGGAGCTCTGCTCTCCAAAGCTCCTTCCCTTGCTTTCTCAGGGTACAGAAAGTATTTGGCTTTGGGAGAATAAATAACTAGGCCTTATAAGTCATTAAAAATGTATTACAAGAAAAATACAGTGCAGCTATAAATAGAAAACAAAGCAACTCCTATATAAACTTTTACAATGACTGCTACTCAGACTATTTTTCACTGTCTGGTTTTAAGGGAGTTTAGCATCTGTGATCTCTGGAGACTGAGATCCCTTGAAGCTGCAGTTCTCCTGCTCAGGCCAGGCAGTGCCCTGGCCTCTGTGAGGCTTCCCCAGCTGGGATGATGGCACTGGGTGACAGCAGCTCAAATCTGTGAGCCCCAGTTGGGATGATGAGCCCTTGGTGACAGTAGCTCAGTTGGGATGATGGCACTGGGTGACCTGCTCAGCCTGTCTGAGCTGAGATGGGGACAGAGGTTCTGGTCAGTCCCAAACTGGGACTTTGGTGTTCCCCTCCTCTTTTAACTGGAAATATTCTACTTGTTTCTAATTCCCTTCCATTTGTGACAGCCTGACATGTAGCAGTTACTTCCATAAAAGATACCACCTCTCCCTGCAAACCTCCACAGATACAGATCTTGCCTTCATACAAAATAATCTCTATACAGAAAGACATTAATCATTCAGTGATATATCATTACTGTCTTCCTTTTTGTTATTACTTAAAATAGTTCACATAGGTAACATCAAGCATTCAGAATAATTTTTAAACCTTTCTTAAGGAATGTGCATCTTTTTTGAAGAAGCCAATATTGTCCCCACATTCTTCTCAGTGCTCCAGCTGAAGTCAGGGTGAGCTTGCTTACAAGAGGAGGTGAACTTTGTGTTTTCAGACTTCAGTGTTAAGAATCTTTGTCCTCTGGTCTAATTTTCTTTTCTTATGTCAAGCAATAAAGTGGAAGAATTAGGTGGTTAACACACCTTAATGCAACATGGCAACTCAGCAGCAAAGAAGATATCTCAAACTTCCAGCCAGCTCCAGCTGCATGATGTTACCACTTTAAAAAATCAAATCCTGACTGTGATCCCAGTGTAAAAACTCCACCTTTTGGTACTCACAGCACTTAAAGTCCCATGACTAGCTAATAGGTTGTTCCAAGGGAAAGACTGAGCTGCCTTGGCTGGACAGTGATGAACAATTAGAGGTTGCAGCACCCAGGTGTACTGAGGAATCCATAGTTAAATATTCAGGTCAGGGAAAGTAGGCCACAGATCTAAATGGGGAATCCTAATAGTCCTAATAATCCTAATAGAGTTGAGGCTTCTTGGTAAGGGGGACATTTTGTGCAGCTTACATCTTAAAAAATGTGATGTTTCCATCACTATTGTGCTGGACACAAAACAGGGAGCTCCTTCAGTGTGGTCCAGAACAAAAAGCTTCTGTTCATTTGCAGGACTATGAAATAGCCAGGGGCTGGAAGGCAGTTTCACATCTTCCCAGGTGTTGGGGTATTTAGGATCTGGGGTCACAGTGTCCTGTTTAGTTCCATGAATGCCTCTCTGATTCAGGACTGGGCAGGAGGGTGAGAGCTCCTGGTTTGCATCTCATCCCTGGTTGCAATGTAGTGGCTCAAAGCAGTTTGAAAATAGGCCTGGGCAGTGCAGTGGGGTCATTCCTGGCTGTGAGGGAGGCCAAGTTAGCTCTTCTGCATGGACATGTGCTCTGGGCTGCACTGACAGCTCTGGAAACTGCTTCTTATTCAGGAGACACTTCACAGATGCTTTGGGCTAATTCCTACAAAAACGTGAAATTCAGGAAGGGAGAACTGGGAAAAGCAATTTCCCCTCCATGAAATGTGGGCACTTGCTTTTTGTCCTTCCTAAACTCTCAAGAACCTCTCTCCACAATGTTCCACCAGCCTCCCCCAGCTGGGGTCTTGTTGCCCACCTCCCTCCTGCAGGGTTGTTAGGGGGCTGCAGTTCCTTTAATTTGGGAATTTTACAAGGAGTTCTAAATTGGGATGTTGGAAAACCTGTGATCGCATCTACCGTGTCTATCCCATCAGATGTGGTTCTGTGCTCTCCCTGCCCTGGAAACAAAGGAGAAGACACTTGAACACATGGTGTCCTCAACTAGAAAGGGCTTTGCTCTAAGAGGATATTGAGTTGTTTTGTAAAGCCCAATATTACGCTTGAATTATGCCTGAATAAGGAGAAAGGACATTGTTAAAGAGCCCTAAACATTGACCATAGTGGATCTTCTTTCTTCCAAACCCTTCAGCAGTGTTGTTTTTGCCTGTTAATGATTTGGTATTGTATTTATAAGCCGTCAGGGTAATCCAGAGAGCAGCAGGAGGGGCAGTTGCCTTAAATAAAGCTTTACAATCTGCTAATTAAAATGATCCTTCCTCTGCCTGTGCTGACTAATGAGACAGAAAGAAGAACCGAGGAGGGTTAATGAAAATGTTGCCATGAGATTCCCTATTTTTAATTGGTCTTTTTAATGTTTTAATCTTCTTTACGGGTGTGGGGGTGGAGGTGGAGAAATTTCCTTTCAACCTTTCTTGAGCCATATCCAATAGGTTGTAACGTGGCATTTGAAATGTCCAGTTCTAGCTTTATATTAAGTCTGTAACCAAGCTCTGAGACTGAATGTAGCCTTGAGATGGAAGAAGCAATTTTGGACTTAACTGAGACCAGAAAGCAGAAATGTGAAACCTGTTTTTAAGCTCAAGCTTCCAAAACTCCAAGGGAGCATTCATACCCCGAGGACTGGGGCCAGGCTCTGTTGTGAAGGATTGGCACTGATGCTCAATAGTATTTAGAGCTTTAGGTCATGATGCTCTGTTAAATGCAATATTTATCCCATGAGCATGTCACAGTTCACCTCAGATGTCAAGAATTCAATTAATATTCTCTTTAATAGAACACACCATGACCTAACCTTTTAATACTCTTAGTGCGTCTGAGCCCTCCTTATTAGTGTCACTCTCTAACTCTCCTTCTCAGCTGATGCATCTAACAACAACTGGGATGGGGAAATTGGGAGCAAGGAGAGAGGGGAAGGGATTTAAATTACTTTTGGACCTCACTGTGAGGGTTTAGCAGCTTTATCTCTTGTAAAACCCAGTTCACAGGGGGTTGGCACACCCCACTTTTCCCATTTTTCTGGGGTTGACACTGTGCAAGTTTCAATTTGTGCTGATTCAAACCCACAAAATGCACCAGCGACTTTTTCATGGTTTGAGCTGGCCCAGTTTCATAAAAATTGCCCCAGCCTGACATCACATTATGGAACTTGGGGTCAGGGGGAAGCATTGATGTGAGTAACACCTGCAGGATCCAATCTTTGGCTGGAAATGTTGTCTGTGTGCTGTGACTGTGGGTTGTGAATACCCAGAGATTCTGAAATCAGCGCTGCAGAAATTGCATTGCATCCAAAAACTGGCTCAAGAGGTGAGATCCCTTGAAAGTACCATGATTTTACAGATCAGAATGGAAAATTGGAGGACTCCTCATGGCCTTAAGTTTGTGGGTAAACAGGCCAGCACAGCTCCAATGTCTGTGGTGGAAATCACAGGCACAGAACCAGGTTTGGCCATCCTTGTGTCCCCTCTAATGAGCTACCAGAAGCCATAAAAAACCAGTAAATTGTGTGTTTCAGATCACATGAATTAGAAGGCAGGCTTAGTAACCTGATGGGCTTTATATCTAGCTCTTTTAAAGAATAGAAATAATTTTAAACACTCCTAATTGGGATCTGCTTCAGATCGATACTTTTTTTTCTGTGCGAGACCTGAGTAACACATAAAAATTGAAAAAGCTTGAAAGCAAATAAGTGTTTTTAATTATTCTGTGTCGTGTAGCCTTTACATTTTGAGAAGCACTAAACAGCAAAGGTGTTTTTTTGCAGGCAGCATTTCCCTGCCTTCAGGCAGGAGGGGAGGGATGGGGTGAGCACAGAGAACACCTGCCTGCAGCTGGGAGGGGGCCACGCTATTACCACACCTGTGATTTCAGTGAGATTTGTAGGGGAGATCAGCCAATAAATACAGAGCCTGTACTGCAGCTCCTTAGAGTGGGAGGAAGAACAGACATTGTGCCAGATATTTTCATGCAACTATATTCATTATTTATGCAGAAGAAGAGATATTTCAGGAAAACAGAGCTGAACCATGAGTGACAAGGTATCTTTCCAGAGCGTAGGGTGCAGGAAAATTGCACTGAGGTTGACAGGTTTTTAATGTAGAGTCTCTATTTCACTGAATTACTGCATGTTGGCATTTCAAAAGTACAAGATGACCTATTTATTAGCTGTGAATCAAACAGAAATTACATGCTAGAAAATAAAAAAGTTGTATGTTTCTTCCAGCTGGTAAGATGCTTATCCTACAGAAATAATATATACATAAAGGAAAACCTGGAAACAAAGGATCATCAATCACAGGGCACTAAATTTAATGTTGTAGGACCTCTATTCATCTTGTAATATTGCAATCATATGTGCTTGTTCCCTAACATGTGATGTAATATTAAATGTATGTGTGTCATAATACTTTAAAATTTCACTATCCTGCTCTGCTCTGGCTCCTATCACCCCTTCCCCTACTGGAGAGGGAATAGTGGCCTGGAAACTTGGCTTTCACAGTAACATGGATCCCAGAGCAACACAAAATGGCTCTCTGAGACCACATTTTCCATGTTCCTGGCTGACCTCTTCAGCCATGTGCCCTCTCCATGCACAGTCTGGGTCAGAGATGTCCCTGATTTGGGGGTGCCAGGCTCTAATGCTGCCTTTCAGTACAACCAGCACTTTTTTTAGCTCCCCAAAATCCTCCCCAGGCTTGAACAAGAGCTGCCCAACATCCCCTGTAGTGCACAAACCCCATTACAATTCATGTAGAGGGGTTCCTACAACACCTGGAGAAGGCAGGTGGGCATCCCCCACCCAGTTGTCTCTCATTCACACGTGGATGTGCTTCTGTTGTCCATCTAAACAGTACAACCCCCCAGAAATACTATTATTCTTATTTTTCCTTTGATAGTGAGGCTGGTTTTCATTCTTTCATTGGAGGTGGCATCATGCCATGGCTTCCAGGCAGTATTTGTAGGTCAGCAGTAAGTAGAGAATCCCAGAGCCTCTGTTCTGAGCAGCCTTTCAGGGTGCACCATTAGAAAGGCAGCTGTTGCTCTGGGAAAAGCACCCTGTTCCCTGCTGCTTTCAACATGTAACTGAGCCACAGCCAGCCCTGGGGCTTCTCTGTGAGGTTGTAAAATAGTAGGAATTTATCCACAGCTTCTAATGCAGGGAAACAGCAGCTTTCCCTTATGAAAAAGCTGAATATCAATGTACAGTAGAAACACCACATATGAGGCTCGTGTCAGAGCCACTCTTTGCCCTCCTTCTTGTAAATGGGCAGTGCCAAAACCTCAGAGGAAGGTAACCAGCCACCAAACTAAATACTGGAAACCACCAGGCTTTGCAGATGGAGCATTTCCCCACGAAAAAGGCAAAAGTGGGACGAAAAACTGCTGAAAGAGCCCAAGAAGTAGCCCTGCATTTTGTCAGAGAGGCAAATTCATACCTGAAGGAAACACCCTTAAGAAAACATGACAGCATTTCATTTGAAGAGTGGAAATTCAGCTTTCCCTGGGCAGTTTGATACTGAGGATCTGAACAAAGGCCCAGAAGGAAAAAGCTAAAATTGTTGGATTTGGTGATTGACATTCAAGTGAAGGTAGAACAAGTTCCTTCCTTCTCCTCCCTCGTTTTCTTACCTGAACAATTATATGAGTTGCATGAGCAATAATGTCCAAGCCCTAACTGAAGCAATGTCAAATGTAGCTTTATGAGTGTATTTCATATACCTTTTAGCTCAGAAAATAAATCATTTACTTTCCATTTTTCACTCCAAGTACCACCATCATTATGAAGAGTAATCCCCACATAAAAAAGGGCAATATGGAATATGAAAGGGTGTGGAGAAACACTGAGGAGAGACATGGACACACACAGAGTCTGCAAGTGTAGAATAGTAATGTGATGGAGAGATTGCTACAGGCCAGTCTGTAAATACCAAAATGTGCATATCAGGGTGAGTGGGTGCCTCATTTCCTTCCTCACCAGTCCCTCCTGTTCCCCCACCCTCTGTAGCCCAAAGTTTTGGTGTCTCACTGTATGGCCTGGCTGTTGTTTTCCCAATCAGAGCAGCAGGATTTGTAGAGAAGATGAAATGATTGCTCACTCTTTGCTTCTCATTCAGTTTGTTTGCAGTGTGGGCCATCGAGGTTTCCTGGCTTTGTGTCTCTCATCCTCTGCCCTGAGAATCCCCAGCACTCATAAAAGTGAAGCCACCTAAACCTGCCCAACTCTTCAATTACTTAGAAAAGTCCATATGAACTTGTATCGCCTATGCAGCATTGTTCTTTTGTAAAAACTAAACCTGAACCCCACAAACTGGCTGTGAAAAAGAAGATTGCTGCCAGGTTTAGCCTCAGACCTGGCAGTTCTTGTACCCAAACCCATTTGGAACAGCAGCTTCCAGAACCAGGGCTCCATTTACCCCAGCGACTGTGGCCAAGAGCACCAAACTCATCCTGACTTTGCAATAACCACGTCCTGAAGAGGGCAATTGAACAATAACTTCCCAGTACAATTATAATTCCTGCTAACCCATCCCTGTGGCAGAGAGAGGGAGGACAGCATTAAAACAGCTACCTTCCCCAAAAAGAAATGAAGGAAAAATATTACAGCATTCCTCTTGACATATCTGAAACCCATCAGCAGAGGCATGTGGTGAACTTTATAGTGGCACCTTTGGCTGTGCCACTTTGCCCTGCTAGGACTGCAAAGCAATGTCTTTCACCAACCTTAAATTCAAATCATCTTTGCAATTATAACTGTGTGTATATATATATATATGTATTCTATCAATGTAATTTTCAGGCTTATCAGTATAGTGTCTACTCACAATAGCTGGATAAAGCATATTTTTAAATACCTGCTGATGCCAGTACATTTGCAATAGAAGCAGGGCAGTTATTTCATCAGTGCACATTCATTCCAAGTTAACACATAGGATCTTTGGGGAAAAAAAAATCTATACATTAGAAACATTTAATTGACCACTTGATGTTATATTCCAGTCCCTCTGTGTTGAATCCTGAATGGTAAAACTTAACATGACTCTATTTTGCTTGAATTATCCTCCTGCTCTTGCATATATACAAGCTACGTGCTCTAATGCCAGACTCCAACATTCATCTTAGTAATTTATCTCATTTCCTTTGGAATGGTGTCCCTCAGTGGCTCAGAGAAAGTGGAGCGGTTGTTTTAATAGATTTGAGTTTTATCTGCCTCTCTATTTGCAGCAGGGCATAATAATAATAAATTATGATACTAATAAGTAGGTTGTGCAGAATGGACTACAGTGGTACCACTTCCCTCCCCCTCCAAAAAAGTAATTTATGGGTACATTCTTGTGACTTTAGGGGTGTAATAAATTATCAGGGTTCGTTTTTCCATCCAATTTGAGGCAGTGCAGCTGTGTTTTGCAAGCAATAAACTCTCTTGTTGTATTTCTTAGCTAAGCACTGAAAAACACGGGGTGATTTTTTTTCCCTCCCTTCCCAATTATTGTTGCAACGCCTGGTAGCTTCTCTGTAGTTAAGGCTTTGCTTCTATTATAAACCTCAGTTTTCTGCCGTCTATAACTTTGCTCTTTTAAATCATAGAGGGCTGGAACTTGGTGTTCATCTCTCTACATTTTATGCTTTCTTAACTGAGAAAAAGGCAAATTCTTTAAGGAGTCCAGAACTCAAAATCTGAGCCA
The DNA here is from genome assembly GCA_035583185.1 of Anabacerthia variegaticeps. Lineage (NCBI taxonomy): Eukaryota > Metazoa > Chordata > Aves > Passeriformes > Furnariidae > Anabacerthia > Anabacerthia variegaticeps. Next base: position 4,283,244 of record JAWWEW010000038.1, on the reverse strand, counting down.
TGAGTGGAAGTCCCTGAGTGGATGTGAGGAGCTGGTAATGCCTGGTTACCTCTCCAGCTCCTGAAGACCCATTAAAGTGCCTCTTATTTGGGACACATCTTAGTATCTGGATCCTAATTATATTTTTGGCACTGTACAAGAAGGGGAGCACCATGTGCCACTTTCCTGCTGGAGGTTTGGGGGTCCAGGACAACTCAGCCAGTTGCAGGAACTGCCTTCTGAAAGGTGATGCCCTGCTCTTGAGTGCTGGAAATACAGAGGGTGTAAAGGAAACTGCAGCAATTCACCCTTCCCCAGCAGTCTCAGACAACTGTATCGACCAAAACCCTCTCAGAGGGTCTCTGGATTCAAGGAGAGGTTAAGAGTCTGTGTGGAGCTGATTCCCATTCCCATACCCGCCCTCTTTGCATCCAGCCTGACCCGAGCAAGGGTCAAAGAAGGGAGGAAGAAAATGAGAAGATGCAACAGCAACATCAGAATTGCAGAATCTGCAGCAGCCTTGGACATCCAGGGCTGGGAAGTGCAGGGTGTGTCCAGCTCTGCCAGCAAATGGTGCATTCCTTCCCCTCTCCAAAATCTTACTGAGTGGAGAAAAACCCCACCTGATTTTCTAATGCTGCTTTGCACAGGTACAATTACATCCTGCACTTATCATGCAGCCACTGCTCTGCAACAGGGAGTCAAATACCTTCTAACCCAAGGGAGTAAACCAGGAGTGGAGTAAAAATGACTCCAGGTTTGCAGGGGTGCTCCCAGGGAGGGAAGGAGCAGCTCCCAGCCCCTTTGTGCAGGCTGCTCTTCCAGCTGCTCAGATGAGGCCGTACAGCAGTGCCAGACTAATGCTGCTGCTAAAGCTGCCTTCTACGTGATCAGCAATTAAGCTGTGAAGTCAGCCCCTTAATATTATGTTAACATAGTTCAGTATATTAAATGTAAAACAAGTCATAATTTTTAAAGGTACCTCGGCTTACTGAGTTTAAATGAAGGCAGCAGTAGGACTATCACAGCCATATGCAAATCACCTGCATTTTAAAGCTAACAATAGATTTTGCTTTATTGTTTTGGCATTTAACGAGTGGGAAAATAATAAATTAAGCCACATGGGGAATCCCTGGTGTTTTTACAAACTGAAGCAGTGCCCATTTGGAGAGAGAACATTCCCCATTTTTCTCCCTAGCTGCATTTCTCTTAACCCACCACCTTATTAAAGCTTATAGGGCAAAATTCTCTTCTCATATTCCTCTGGCAGCTCTTAGTCCACATTCAGCTCTCCCTACCTTCCTGGCTGTCTTTCATCCTGCCAGCTCTCTCTGCAGACAGGAAACAGAAGAAGAGTAAAGACTGGCTGGGCTGTGGGGAGTCAGAAGAAGGATGCTGTCATAGTTTTAGGAGGGTTACAATAGCTATTAGAGCACGGGCAGCTTTTTCTGCCTGCTGTAATCGGGGATGGAGTCGCAGCTACGACTGCAAGGTGTGTGGAAGAGGCAGCTGCTTTAGGCTCTGCTCAGCAGCTCAGTGGGCCCAGGCAGGATCCAGGCAGTAAAAATAACAGTCTCTGCCACGTGTGACACCATGCCAAGTACCAGCTATGACACCAGCACCAGACGTGGCCCAGCAGAGCTGTGTTTGCTTGGGGCTGAATAGCTGAAGGAATGAGGGGGCTGAACATCTTAGCAAGATGATCTCTCTTGTTTAGAGCATTTTTGGATAGGTTTACAGACTGCCTCATACATAGCATGAGCAAAAAGAGTTGTATTTTCATTCTAATTCACCCAGCTCTTACTGATCCAAGCCCTGAGCCAAAAGTCAGGCTTGGCCATGAGGGTCATAGTATTATAGAATATCTCAAGTGGAAGAGACCCACAAGGCTGATTGAATGGTGTTGATCTTGCAAGTGGTAATGTTTAGCTCTCTTATCTGCTGAAAGCAGATCCCACCATGGATGTTTGAGACTGAATGCCATCCTGGACGTGTTTTCTCCAGGCCATGTTTTTACAAGTCACCAAAAGGAAAAATACACCACTTCACTGCCCCCACTGCTCCTCTGTGTGAACAAGCACAGACCTTCCTCGTGCAGAGCAGGCACACAAGTGTGTTCAACACGTGCTTGTTTCCTGTGTTATCTGTGAGAAGGATCAATTAGGCACATCCATGAACATACCCCTGCACCTCCATTCCCCCAGGAACACTTTCACTGACACCAAAGGATGCAACAGAAATCAGGAGCCAAGGCAGCCCAGCCAGCCTAAAGTGAGCAGGGCAGCATTAACTGGCCACAGAAAATTGCCAGGGAGAGGGAAAATCTAAACAACCAACAGGAACGTGGAAAAACACTTTGAATGGAAACTACAAACCTCAGACAAGTTTGGAAAGTGCCTGGGGATAATTCCTCAGCTTCCATCTCATGGCTCTGTACAAGCTCTTAGAAAAGCCCCTGTGGTCTTGCCACACATGTCTGTTTTCTGTCAAATCTGCTGTTTGTCCTATTCAAGGCATTTCATCAGCTGTGTGTAACGTTTGCACTTACATCTGCACTACATGGGGAAATTGCAGGCAGAAGGTTTGTGCAGCCCCGTGAATATGTGAAGCACTCCTCAAGGATTAGGGTTATTTTCATAATAATTCTCCACCCCTGCCTACGTTTGAAGTCAGGGATGTCTGGTGGCTGAACCAGACAAGCAGAACACACGCAAAAGCCCAATTAGCTCCATATTGCCAAAGCTCTTACAAACACTAATGCATTAATCATCGTAAAACTAAGAGTGGAGCGTGGGTCTGTAGTCCTGGCTCAGTTCAGATGGGTTTTAACTTGACTGACACTGAGAATTACATGATGAATCTCATCCATTCATCTCCACTTGCAGGAGAGGAAACAGAAACAAAGGCAGAGCATCTCTCTGGCCACGCTGACCTCAGTCCATGATGTCCCTTTGTAAAACCTGACCAAGACTCAGCTCAGGAACAAGCACAGCCCAGGTTCAGGTCCAGATGAGCACCAGTCCCCCCTGCAAAGCTTCCCGTTACCCTGTTAGAAAATCTGGATGCTGTTTAAACCATGGAAAGTCTGAAAATGACATGAGAACAGACAGGGAAAGGCTAAACAGCAAAATAAGTGTTTGGTTCTGTAAGAGATGCACAAACACACAAAAGCAAGCTGGCTCTAGGAAGAGCTTTTCAGATTACTTGAACGTCTCTTAAAAAAAAAAATGGATTAAAATACAGATTCCCCCTATTATTTTTCAATAATAGAAGTGCAGCACAGAACAACTCACTAGTGCCACAAACTACTTTTTCATTTCTGTTTTTGTTTCATGCTTCAATATCTTCTTCCAGCTGCTTCACGTCTCCTTTTCCTTCTCCTCACTTTGATCTATTAGTTTTCCCCAGAAATGGGGTTTATAAATCATTGTAATGCAGCCCTGGGAAAGACGGTGCTTAGTGCAGGGAGAAATACATTGCAGCTAACAGCCACGGCAGGGAGGAAAACTCTCACCTCGTCCAGGGGCTCTGGCGACAGGTTACGGATGGCGCTGGGTTATTTTATGTCTGCATTCCTGCCATCAGGGGCAGGGCCACAGGGAGCGCTGCCTGGACCCCCTCGCAATATTTCAAGCTTCTTTCTGCCGGCAAAAACAAACCACTCAGGGGCACGCAAGGGAAAGGAGAGGAGGAAAAATTGCCGGGAGAAGAGGAGGGGAGGCAGGACAGGTGGGGATGGAGCACTTGGTCCCTGATTTTGCACCATCGCATCTTTTTCGAAAAGGAGAAATTTGTCTCCTGCCCCCTGAAAAGATGCTAATTCCATGCAGGTCCCATCTATCGGCAGCAGTGGCAGGATCCAGCTCATCCATGAACATTTCCACCCCTTTGTGCCCAAGCTTTTGTGTTCCCATTTTATACTTGGGAAACTGGGGCTGGAGGCTGAGTCGGGGGGTCCCACAGGAGCAGCCCCTCCAGCACTGCCCCAGTTTGCCCCCTGTGACAGCAGATGGAGACACACCTGCTTATGGTGTTCAAAAAATCTTTGAAACCCAAGGATTGAGCTTCCCTCCGTAGTCAGGATTTTGAAAGTTGGCTACAGTTATTTTAAAAAAAAAAAAAAATCATCTAGGATATGAAGCTGGGAGCAAAGCAAGGCTGGGCACCAGGTCACGAAGCAACCTCAAAACAGCCTTTCCAGGGCAAGTTGGTGGCTTTAGTGTTTGTGGCACAGCACTGTGGCTCACCTGGTGAAGGTCTGAACATCTTCCCAGCAAGGGGAGATCCCATGAGTCCCCTCCTGGGAACAAGGGTTATTTCTAAGTGCACAAAACCCAGCACCATCATAGAGCCAGAGAGACCAACCTCTGTCAGCAGAGGTTTATGTACTTATCTCCTGCCCTGGAGTGCAACATGGATTAGGGGAACCCATTGCCAGCCCTATTTAATTAGGGAGGAAATCTTCATAACCTCCTAAGAGCAGCACAATCACATGCAAGCTACAGGCACTTTGAAGCACTGGCTGTGTTTTTAGGATCACCAGCTCCTTAACAACACCACCCCGGGCAGACACACCAGCCTTTAGTTCCGAAAGCACACAAAAGAGACACCATGCTGGAATCTTACCTCTATCTTTAACAAAGCATTACCCCCTCCTCACCCTCTTCCCCATAATTGCCTTGTTATTGTCATTGGTGCCATTGTTCATTGGCTCGGCCGTAGAGAGGCCCGAGGGAGCAGTTCTGCCTTAGCTAAACCAATATCTCCTGCAATAACCCCCTGCAGTTTCCCCTTTGCTGTCCCATGTTGAATAAATCCTCCATCTCTGTTTGCTGAATGATCATAAAGATATGATTGAAGTTTGAGATTTATGGTTTCCTTCGAATCAAGGAGCAACTCCAATAATGCCAGAGCCTGTTTGCTGACTGCTTTTGGCAGGATATACGTAAAGGGAGGTTTGTAAGAGCAGAAATAGGAATGCAAAGACTAAAGGGAGGTGTTTTCTAGACATGCAGTGCACACACATGCAGTCATGTGTAGGGGTTGAATTCACACACACACTTCCAGAGCCTCCTCCATCCAAGGAGCTCGCTATGGTTCCCAAGCACCCTGCAAGGCAGGGAGTGCACACAATATTTTACTCTAACAGCAGATCTGTCTCCAGCAGCCACACAAGAGACCCACAAGAACCGGTTGCCTGGTAAAGGAGGATCCTGACTAAAGATCTCACTCAGCTGTGCTGAAACCCGAAGTGGTTGCTGAAGGCTGGCACAGGGCTGTGTGTTAAGGTGGTCCTTGCTGTCAGCTCCACACTCCATATGCCATGAATTCCCTGTGAACTGTGTTAATGCAATCCTCTGGATGCCTGGATGCTCTCTGGGGAGTGTAGAGAAACCCTCTTGCTCCTATGGGGGAACATCCCAGATGTTTCCTCTGATCAAAGCACCAACACCCAAAAAAACCCCAACCAAAGGGGCCTTACACTTGCAGGGAAAAGCAGCTGCCTCCTGGGGACACCCAGCCTTGCACCCTCCCCACTGAGGCAGCGGCCTCCCAGGGAATCTGCTGCAGGATTGTCACCTTCTGGCTGGGGATTATTGTCACCTTCCCCAATGTTATTGTCTTGGCCTGGGTGTCAAACCCTCCTTTCCCCCTCAGCTCAGCCCAGCCCAGCCACATTTAGTGTCTGTCATCCAGCTGTATCCCAGGAATTACACAGCATGGGGCACATTGCTATTCAGATTCGGGTCAATATTAGTTTTTTTAATGAATAAACCACCACAAAGCCGCAGTGAAAACAAAGTTTGTGACTTTGGTGTCAGAATCTGCACCCAAAGTGCACCCCCTCAGCCTCATGGCCACAGCACATTTGCTTTTCCCTTTCTCACAGCCATTTATGCTCATTCTCATTTCAACAGAAACCTATAAAACTCTTACAGCGTGGTGCAGTCCTAAATTAAATGCACTTTAACATCCCTATATAACAAGGGAGTCTTTGCTCTTTTAAATTAATGGGTGTAGCTGAGAAGGGGACCTTTCTTGGCAAATTTATTCCGCTTTATTTGGAGACAGAAAACCCCACCTCGTTGCACCTTCTCTGAGAGCAGAGATTATTTTGTGTGTTATAATGAGGAATTTGTAATAACGAGAGCATTGTGTGTTAGACTAACTACGAAAGGAACAACAGAAGACTTCTGTGAACAGCAGTGTTTGTGTGATGTATGGTAATATTTTTCCTCAGTGCATTACAAAAGAAAAAAGCAAGATAAAAATATCTTCCATTTTCTCCCTAATTTGTAGTTTTCTGGTGTTAGCAAGGCTTATAAGACACATGCTCCCAATTAGCTGCTCCTCTTAATTTAAATGCTTCATAAATTATCTCCTGCGCTTGTGGATTATCACTTCATAATGCGAGTTAGCATTTAAATAAATAGCTGCGATGTAGGAAATTAGAGAGGTTTACAGTCTGAGGCAGCAGCATAATGAAGGAAAATACCACAGCAGCTGAACAGGGCTTGGGAGAGATGTGATGAGACAGAGATTTTTATCCCCTTTACCTTTTAGCAACCAAATTTGGACTGCAGCAGGGAAAATATGGGTCAGAACTCCAGCAGAGCAGGAGCCTTTTGTAATGGCTGAACACGAAGGGGACGTAGAGAATTCTAGAGCACATAATATATCTGATTTAGCAAATATGGCACAATTATGAAGTGACTTTTTGGAGCCAACTCTTGGTTGCCTCAGAAGGTCACCCCTTTGAAAGAAATTGGGCTCCTCATGTACATCACCTGAGCAGTATCTGGCCCCTTGTGCCCTACCCTTCCCAAAAAAATATGGAACTGAGGACAGAAACGGTAGAACAAAGCAGAGCTGAAATTATACTGAGAAAATTTGGTGGGGAAAGCAATGAGGGAGTCAGATTATGGATAATGGGGTGTTTTAGAAATACATATTTTGAAGAAAACAAGCATTAATTTGTAAGCCAGATAACTTACCATGTTTTTAGCATCATTGATAAGATCAACCCATGGGCAATGATAGTTTTTAACCATTGGCAGCAACTTCCCTGTGCTATCTCAGCCCAGTTTCACAATTATTGTCACAAATGTAGAAAATTAGAAAGACAGGGCAGGGAAAGACCTCACAACTCTTCCTTGGAGGATTAAGGCTCTCTTCAGCGCTCGATGGTCTTGCTTGTGGTGTCACTGCTGCTTTTTCTGCCACAGGAGAAAATTCTGGGCAAATCCTGCTGGGAATTAACCACGTTTGGCTGCCAGGCTTGTTCAGGAGCTGAAGGCAGAGGCAGTGGTGGGCTAAGGAGCTGCTGGTGTCTGTCTTGCAGAGCCCCCCAGCTCTCAGGGAAGTTCAGCTCCTCCAGCTCTCTCCTTGCTCCAACACAGAAGCTCCCAGCATGTCAAAATCATGAATATTTTTTTCAAAAACATAGGAAAATCATAGAAGCCTTGACAGCCTTGACCAAAGACCAGCCTTAGGCAGGAGTAAAGTTATTAGTTACCTTATTTCCCAGAGAAAGTCTGACACATTAGGATTTCACAGTAACTGGCTGTAAGTGTAATGGGCAGGGTGTGATTTTGCTCACTAGGTTTTGCAGTTAAATTCCAGCTTGTTGACTACATTTTGCTGTAGGACAGAGCAAATGATTCAGGCAGATTCCTGCATTAGCACAAGGCCCTCTGTGCTTAATGGGAGTGCTGCCTAACTGACAGCACAATTTGGGTCTGCGTTGTATTTAACACACTTCAAGAGCAGGGGTCAAATTGTCTCATCATTTCCATCCGTGCAACCCTGCTCATCCCAGGGGAGCTGCAGCTCCTCTGAACTCAGCAGGAATGAACATGGGCAACTGGACTGAAATCTGCTGGAAGGAGGTTTCTGCCTGCACCCCTCAGGACTCAGGTGGAGTTTGGAGCTGTTGCTTGGAGATGAAGTTCACCCCGCAGAGAGTTCAGGTCAGCACGGCAGGATCCCCGTTTCATCCTATAATTTTCTATTCCAACACATAATGTTTAGAAACTAAAAAAGGGACTCATCCCACTCCAGCCAACATCTGAAAGTTTACAGCTCTCCATCTCTCCAAGTTTCCAGGGGCTCTGGGGGCCTGACTGTACCCGTGGTCACAGCTCTGCAGTGGTTTTGTCCTTGGGGGCATCTTTGCATCCCCTTGCATCACTTTGCCTTCTGCACCAGGCAAGGAATGGCCACAGGTGCTCTGGGCTTATTCTGTGCCTGAGCCTCATAAGCCTCAATTTTGCTGGACTGTGAGGACACAGAAACAGCTCCTGTGTCCCAGCTGCAAGGGCTCTTCAGGTCTAGGAAAAACCTGGCAGAAGTGTTGAATGTTGAATGCAGGAGATCAGGCTGGAAACCCCGGGACTAGATTCCTTCAGGGAGATGGGGCTACTTTTTACAGAATCACCTTTTCTTCTAAAAGGGCATTTTAAATAATAAAATTGGAAGCTGCTGCATATCTTTCCAACTGATCTACTAATCATATTTCTTCAAATTTTATATCCCTGACCCTTGTAAAGGGATTGCAAGGAAGGCATTTTTTAAGCTGCATTTTAATAAGTCAATATGAAAGCTCAAAATTATTTAAAGCTTCTTAAATAGGATTATATTTGATTTCTTGTGGGAATAGTGAGGGATAGTCTAGTAAAGACATTCTGTCCTGCTGAGGTTTTATTACATTAAAGAAACAGCATCCTTTTTTAACCGCAAAAACTTTATCTATTCTCTAATGAAAATGGAGATTATTCTGTACATGAGGTGACTGAAGTTGGTAAGTTCCTGCATCTGTGATCAGAGATTAGAGTTTCTCCTTGAATGAAAGCCGAGAGATTCCTGAACCAGAGGTTTGCCCGAACTTAACAAGGTGTCTCCTTGTCTGAAATATTTGAATTCTGTTCCAGGAGGTACCACAAGTGTATTGACTTCAGACAAATTCTGCTTTGAAATAACAGGTAGCTCTCAAGACAGCCAGTATCTCATTTGCAGCCAGGGATTTAATTTAGCCTAAGAATCAGAGGTCTGTGCTGCTGGGGAACTATTTTACTCTACAGGAAATGTGGCCGTGTTCGGTCTGCTCAGAAAGGCCCACAGTCAAATTCTCCCTGGAATCCAACTTCTTTAATGTCCTTGTGGTTCATAGGAGTGCTGTGCTGACAACATTTAGTTAACATGTTCTATGGCACCCAAAGAAAAGCAGGAGGGTTAAATAAAAACTACCTGCATGGAGTTGAAGGAGCAGCAGTGAATCATATGGAGTAAGCAGCAGCTTCACTAAACTGAGTTGCTCTGGACATAATCTGGGCCAACATCTGGCCTTAGGAACATAAGGGGATTTTTCTTGAAGTAGCAGATGGGGAGGTTCAAAGAACAGATACTATTAAGGATGAAACACAAAGCAAAGGTCATAACTGCTAGAAGCGGACAGAACCTTTTTTTTTTAAGGAAAAAAAAATCAAATAGCATTGTCCATTCTCTTTAACATTTAGAGAATATTCTCTCTCATCCTCAAACAGCCCACACCCTGCTCTCAGCCAAACGTGGTGCTCCCACTGAAGCCAACATCAACATTCCCTGGCAGAATTTGGCTTCAGGGTTTGCAGCACAGCAGGTATCCCCAATGCTGTGGTTCTCCAGGAAATGACAACCCCATTACACCTTTTCCAGCTCCTCTCTGGATGCCCCCCATTTCTCTGTGAAATCAACTGCAAAGATGATAAAATAGCTTTTTTTTGGCCTGGTGCTGTTCACTATTCTGCCCACATTATCCCCAAAGCTTCCAAAACTGCTGCCACATCAAGGACAGAACATGCCCCCAATGTTGCCTGTAGGGACAACAAGGACTCAGAGATGCCTCTCTCCATTCAGCTGCTCCACCCCATGCTGCACCAAACCTCTTTGTCATTGTCCCTACATGTCCTCAAATCTATGCCAGGCTCATTCTGTCTCTTAGAGGTGAGTGGTGGTTGTAGCTCAAGCAAAATCATATAGAGGTAAGATCTCAGTCTAGTGGTAGCTGTAAACTGCACTGGTCTTCGTTCAGCCCAGGTAACCCATCCCTCCTTCCAGGGCCTTTGTCTTCTGCCTACAGACCACATTTGTTCTCCAGGGCTGTGAGCAGGCAGGGCTGATGTGAACTTCACAAGCTGTGACACCCTCTACAGAAACACGTGTGCTTATTTGACCTTCAGCGCTGGCACCAAACCTTACATGGACACAAATTTATCTTAAAGTCAGCAGCAGATTTAATAGAGCAGGAGAGGATCGTTTTCAATATTTCCATCTCAATTATAGTCAAACACCTCGGTGAGTCCCAGCCTTTGGGGCTGTACCTGGGCTGCCTGCTCCCAGCGTGGAGACTGTCGGCAGAATCAGCAGAAATAGCACGACTGGGCAAGGTGTTGGTGATTTATCAATGCTGAAGTAATTCATCCTGACACGGAGGCGCCGAGGAGGAGCTCAGGGTCCAGCAGGTGCCCCCAAAGACCTGAGAGTTATACGGTGCCACACATCGACAGCCACAGACTTGGGATCTGACTCCTTAGCAAAAAGCCTCCTCTTTTTTTTTTTTTTTCAAACCCCTTTTCAAACAGCAGAAAGAAGCAGCCCTGTTTTAGAGAAAGGCAGTTTTAACAGTTGCAATACCTTCCTGCTAAAACTCTTCCTCTAGCAGTGCATTATCTGCTAACTCTATAAAGAGTGACTGGTATTCGGAGTGCCAGAATTTTGGGGCAAACAGGATTTTTCAATGGGAAACTAAAAGGTGAATCCAGCCCTGAAGACAAACGAAAGTATTGTGTACGCAAACACTTTCATATCTGCCTGGCCCTTTAAAACCAAAATGATAGAGTTCATTTGCATTTAGATCTCTTTGGCTCCCTCTTTTCATCTAAAGACAAATCCTCACAAAGGCTGCTTAATTAGACCAAATTAGATTTCCACCTAGTGGCTTGTCATTCATTAGAAAACGCTGTTCTTTTTTTCTGTTTTGGTAATTATAAGCTGGTCTCACAGTGTTCACTTCAGGCTCAAAGTCTGACTTGCATTCATGATTTTGTGCAGATGAGAGGAAAATTATTCAGTCGCATCAAGTCTGCCCATTTTACAAGTTGGATAAAGATCATCGCTGGAGTCTTTTATGTAATGGGGTATACTCTTTCTTAAGTCTTTAATGATTAATTGTAATAGCATATCTCATGGCAATTTTCAAGACTAAAAGCTGAGTGCAAACAGTTTGCACGCAAACCGACTGTATCAGGCAGCGGGTGCCTTCCCTTCCTAGGTGGGGCTTTCTGGGCTGGGTGGCCTTTGGTTGTGGGTGTTACAGCCACAGGGAACATGGTGCCTGGGCTTGGACAGGTGGAACCCGGGCTGGAAGCCCCATCTGCCTTCTCCAACTGCCCTATCCAACCCAGCATTACACAAAGTGTAGCTTTTAGAGGGGAAAACCTTTCAAAGTTAGACGTGGCACCCAAAGGTTGGTATCTAATAAGGCTACGGCTCGCAGTGCAGGGCAGGCAGGAGCCCAGGTTAGCACAGACTGCGTGTGCAGGCACACTCTGGGCTAGCAGTGTGTCCACCCTGTCTGCAGCATTTGTAATTAAAGGAGTTAAACTCACAGCAAGCTCCTCGAGCTTTGCCTTTCCCACCTCCAAGGGCAGCAGTTTGCCCAGCCACCACCCTTTTCTCTGGAACAATCTCACACTGCTGTGGGACACTGTAATAATTTGGTCTCCCACTCCGAATTTAGTAGGCTATTAGGAATGGTTTGCTTTTTTCCCCATTCCAAACTCCGTTCCCTCTGTTGTCCTGCGTGTTCACACTGATTCCCTGCCTCGGTTTCCCCACTATTGCAGAGCATTAATGCTCAGTGGCATGTTTTGAAGCTTAGTAAATCAGAGACAGATTTTTCTGGTGGTCCATCAAGCAAAACTTGCTTTGGCTTTGACCTTTAATGCTTATGAAAAGCTTTGAAGACAACTGCCAACTTATTATTAATAATCTTCTTGGGAGTGGAAGTTCCAAGCAGTTAGCGGCAGGCAGCCCAGCAGCCTCCAGCCCCTGCTAGGATTTCTTCTGCACGAACAAATCCAGGTTTCCAGGTGTGTTTTTATAACAACACTCTTGTTTTCCTCCTTTTCTTTTTTTTTGTGTGAGAGGGAAAGTAACTTTTTTCCCCTCCACCCTTTAAAAAAAAAAAATCTCATCAAATTTGCCTTTCTCAAAACACTGAACATTCCCTTTCTCATCTACCTAAACCTGATGTTGAGTTACTGTCCCCCAGAGGCTTTCAGTAGCTCAGTTCTGATGTATCCCTGCACTTTGTAGCTCACTGCCTTCTTAGAGTGTAATCAAACATCAAGCTAAGTAGCAAATAAATCTCCCGATCTCATAAGCTGCACAGCAAGATCATGTAAATGCAAATGAAGGGCTTGATTTCAAGCTGTCGCGGGGGGAAGGAGGGAAAAATGCTGGGCCTTGTCACTGCAATCACTTCACTCTGCAAGTGCAGTAAATCTGCAATAATAATAGTAATGGCAGCGTGACGGGAGGCTCGGCTGTACAAGGGGGTGTCGTGGAAGAGGGGACAGAAGGGAGGAAGGAGGCAGGGCCTGGCAGGCTGCAAATGCCCCAGCGCAGAGTTTGCAGGTGTCCACAGGGCAGGGCCACAGAGGAGGGGATGGGGCAGCCCTGGCTGAGCTGGAGCACAGAGGATTCATGGATTTGTCCAGCATCCCCTTCCAGTAAAGGCTGCAGAGGCAGGGATTAAAAATCCATGCCTGTCCCTGTACAAACACAGCTCCAACCCATCACTAGAAAATTGATGCAATGTGTGTCACTGGGCCATAAATACCAGGGCGTGAAACACAAGTCTTGCAACAAAACCTGGAATCCTGCAAGGTTTTGTACTTCCTTACACCTTCACGGCACAACCACCTCTTACAAACAGACCCCTTCTCTTCCCTCACAGCAAACATTTTCCAACGCTCAAATACAAATCCAGGGCTCAGCCTGGGGCTGCACAAATCAGAATCTACCTGGCAAAGGTCAAGGATATCTCAATACACCCAACACCAGCCAGCCAAGGCATCCCCACTGATCAAACCCCCCCCAGCACTGTGCTGGGACCAGTCTGAGCATGGCACCCTCCAAACCCAGTCCAGCCACACCTGGCTCAGCCATGAGAATTCTCCTGTCCAAGGGGAAAGGATGCATTAGCCAAGTCCTTAAAGACAGTTTGAGAGAGCAAACAAAGCCTCGGTGCACATCTCCCACGGCCCTGGGAGGAGGTGTTATCTCTGCTGGGTGCTCTGGGAATGCTTCAGGAAAAAGTCTAGAGTTGTCCTTTCCCAACGGGCTGGATAAACAGCATTTAAGATGCTGGATTTTCCTCACTGAGGTCGTAAAGGGAGAAAACTTGCAGAAGGTACCCAGAGAAAATTAGGACCGCCTGGGATGCAGAGAGAGACGGTTTTAATTAGAGCCAAGAGGTGGGAAATAAGGCAGAGAAATGACATCTTAATGAGGTTTAATGAAGTTGTCTGCTGATGGGCACAGCTGTCAGACAGATCTGTATTCCAGCCAAGCAGCTTTGTGACAGGCTAAACCTGAACACAGGGAACGGTGCTGGAGCTGGGGGAGAAAAAAGGACCTTCTGCTTCAACTTTGGCTCACTCTCCCCACTGCTTTATGACAGAGCACACCTATAATGCCCCAGGACAAACAAATGAAACCAACCCATGAGCTGGAAACAGCATTTTGCTAATTTATGAATGAGAAAGGCTGTAATCTTGGATTACACCAAGCAAGATTCATTCCTGCTACATCCTTCCCTTCTTTTGTAGGCAAAAGATGTTGGCAGGCAACCAGAGTCCTCTGAGTTCGTTGATTTTTCTTCAGGCACAGACTCTCTCTGTTTAACATATTGGACCAGATTTTTTTTTAATTAATTATCCAGCACCTTCAGCTTTATTTATTCAGTGCAAAGTGACTGTAAAATGCCACCTGATCATAAAAGGAAACAGCATGCACTCATTTTGTGATGGAGTAAACACCCAACTGTGCTAACTTCAGGTGCTCTACAAAAGGGACTCTTTAAATCCCGTAATTTCTTCCATTCTACAGAGTTCCGCATTCAAGGGTCTGGAAGCAGCTTTGCCAGAGGTTACAAACCTCTCTCCTTTCGTGCAGTTCCTCAGCAATTTCCTCCCACCTGCCACACCTTTGCCATCCTAGCAGATTTCTGACCTCACTTAACTGATCCGCTATCAGAACATGATCCCTGCAAAAAGCCTTTTCTCCCGCGTCTGAGGAATGCTACACCATTTCCCTTGTATACCAGTGACAACTAAGCTAAAAATAGCTGTAAATACAGGAGAAATAGATCAGCAATGAAAGCTCCTTCATCATCCCTGGCAGAGGTTTCTGTGCTTTTCCCGAGCTCCCGACTCACACGCAGCGGGCACATATGGTTCAGCACTGCCGGGGTGGCACTGCACTAAAAACCCACGCCCTCCCCTCGTGCTCAGTGCTGGGCACATCTGCAAGGGACAGTCCCTTCCTCTGCTGGAGGGTCACAGGAAGCACTGCAGCCAGCTCATGCACAGGTTGCACCAGGTAGCTTTCAAAGAGGTCTGTTTGCAACAAAGGGTCTGTGCTTTTGCACAGGGCAAGGAGCCTCACGGGGGTTTTGAGCCTACCAAGGGATCTCGGCAAGTCCACAAACTCATTTCCTAATGAACTTGTGCTCCTGAGAGTCCTGGGAATACCACACCTGCTTTGTAGTGTCACAAGTGTGTGGATTGAACAGGAAAAAGATGAAGCACCTCCCTCCCAGGCCTGAGAAGTGAGACCTTGGATTTACCCGAAAGAATCACTGTACTGGTGTGCAGACCCAGTGATCCCAAACTGGCAAAGCTGGCAGCCAGCTTGCCAAGCTGTGCAGAGGAGCAGACCTGTTGTCACAACATGGACAAGGCACCACCATCTCCCCCTGGACATGCTGCTGAGGATCCCAGTGCCATAGCTACTGCATGCTTTTAGGGTTTTGTGTAGCTACATCCTACATTTAGAGACAGGAGCCTGAGAAACTCCAAACTGAGTGCACAAAAAATGTCTCCGGGTGAAAGAGTTTGAGGAATTAAGAGCAATTTCTAGACAGCTCAACAAAGAGCCCTCTGGAAATGTGCCTGTTCTGGGCAGGGATAATGAATCCTCACTCTCCAGGCAAAACTGGCTCAGTGAGAGTTTTGCCTGAGCTGGGGGTGATGCAGAAGAGGATTTTGGAAAGCAGCCACCGTGGTAGCAGAGCACAGGAGAGCCATGGCTGCTCTGAAGCCTTGGCCAGGGTGCTGACTGGGACCAGAACGTGGATTTGGGGCTGGATGATGTTCCTACACAAGCAGTTCCAGTAAGCTGGGACCCTTACCAGCTACTGTCAAGCTTCAGCCTGCCAGAGTGGCAGGTTGGGGGTGGTTCATTTACAGTCTCTCTTTTCACTGGGTCTCTGCAGAAAGGACTGTGTTTGATTCAGCATCTCCTGATCCACAGAGTGTTCACTCTGGAACGTAATAATGGTCATCGCAATGTTGGTGTTCAGTGATTGACCCATGAAAACATGAAAAGCACTAGAGTATTTCAGCACGTTCATTCTCCCAACACCTACAACATCCCAGCTCCTCTAACACCCTTCCCATGGAAAATAACCTGTCCCAAAGCACCCACCCCATCCCCTCAGGGCTCCTGGGGACTTGTTGCCTGACCCTGCTCCAGCTTTCCCTCACAGGAATGCACAGCCCCAAGCTGCCAGGCTCCCACCCCTTCCCTTCCCTCCTCCACAGCCTCCCTTTCAAGCAGCAATAAGGTTTCAAGACACACACATCCTGCAGTGACTTCACCATGGAGATGGGAGGGGAGACACAAAAGGGGTGAGGGGAGGTCAGTTAATCCCACAGACAGCACCAGGCTGGGACACACATGGGCTGGGGAAGAGTTCATTTTAAAACTAAATACAAATTAGGTTATTGAGCTCAGGTTCTCTTCTATGCTATAAACCCCAGGCTCTGCTCTCCCTTCTTCATCCCATTTATCCTCCTTCTGCAACATGCCTTGGATCTTGATTATTCCCAGGCAGGAGCAGCCATGTGATTGTGCCTGGGGAAGTTTTTGTCAGTTTTTTGGGAGGATACAGAAATTAGAAATTAAATAAAGACTAGCTGCAGTCTCCCCAACAGACACCTCAGCTGGGCATCCCAGCCAAAGGAGAGATTAACCAAACAAGAACGTTTCAAATCCATATATATTGAGTCAGGATCCCTATTTCCAGCAAGACTAACTGGCTTTATAACTTTATAAGGACAAACTGGTGTGAAATTCAGCATCCTTTAGGCTTCAGCTCCCTTTAGCACTCTGGCACTTGTTTGTGCAGTGGGATTCAAACCCCTGCCAAGCAGAGCCACAGCCACACCTGGTACTTGTGGCCATGTTCTGTTACAAACTTTTCTTTTCAGAGGCCTTATTTTATGTGAAAAATACTCTTTATGTTTCTCTTTTAACTTCACTTTTCTGCAGCACGAAGTGGGGAAGCCCCTGAGAAACTGCTACTCCCTGCCAGGCTTCGACTTTGCCTACGGGCTGTACGTGAAGAGGAGAGATGGAGGAGTTCCTGAAGGTACGACACTGCCACCAAAATAGAGACCTGCAGCAAAGTCCTAATGCTAGCAGGGACTCTGCTCTCCTTCCCAGTGCTCTTCTATACTTCTCATCAAGCTGAAAGTGCAGAATTCCAACATTTACCCACTTTCATTAATATCACACAAATTGCTTGGTGAGCAGCAAAGTCTCTCTGGAAGCTTTCAGAGGCTCACACAGAGCCCAAGCAGACAGGGGGTATGGCACCTGCAAAGGGTGATGATACACCTGACCACTGTCATAACTTTGTTAGAGCTCCTGCTTTGGGCTCTCAGGGACAATTTCCCTGTGATATCAAACCTCCCGAGCAAGCGAGGGTGGAGGGTGAGAAGACACCCAATTCAGATGGGAGGTGTCCCCATATGAAATGCAGTGGGACGGGATATGAAGTTCACTGCACGGCGAAGCCACGACAAAACACATCTTGGCCACAAAAGGCCCTCGTTCAGGGTGCACAAACACCAGCCTGGAGTTAACTGAGACGCCTCATCTTTTTCCTTCCACCTCCAGCAATCGGCCACTGGGACACAGTAAAGTCCAGGAAGTCAAAAAAGATCATGCCCCGAGACTTCATCACCATGAACCGCGGGGCGGCGGACGCTGGTTGTACCACGGCCCGGGAGTTTGGGCTCTACTACAAGTTCATGGACGTTCGGTTAAAAGAAGAATTCAGACTCCCCAAGCCATGGGATTCCAAAATACCTGCAGACATGACTTTCGGCAGGCCAGCACGGTAAGGGGGGACAGCTGGGGCCCTTCTCAGAGGGAAATGATCCCTTTCTGCCCTCACATCTACACCTCAGCTAGTGCAGTCCCCAAAGCAGAGGTGTCCTGAACCTGGATATGCTGCAGCTGAGGCACAGCATCACTTCTGTGGAGTGATGGATAGGGTTAAAAGGAGAGTAAGAGTTACAGGAGACCCAGCTGCTACTTCCCAGATGAAACATGGTCACCATGCCCCACAAAGGTTCCCTAAACACTGATAACCAACTGGTATGGGAGGATATACCAGGAGAGGGGTCAGGCATATCCCCCCCTTTTCACATAACAACTTCCATGTGTGATTACACTTCTGTCAGATAATCAACTACCTAAATCTAACATCCATACCACAACACAGCCCCATTTCACCTGTGGCATTAAGGTCTTGGAACCTCTTAAACATATGTTGAATGCCAGCCCTGTAATTTAAAGGAATAGGAAGTGTTGTTGGCCAGAAAAACAGCTTCCCAGGGTCAGAAATCAAAGCAACAGCATTTCTTCTTGTCTGCACTGGTTGAAATACTCTGGTGGAGTTAAGGATCAGTTCAGGTTCTTTATCCCACTCTCTCCCACTTGTCAGTTCATCGTCCCGCATGGGGCAGAAACTGGGAGTAGAGCAAGGTAGAGGCAAAGAAGCTTTTCACTGCTCTCTTCTGCTCTCTTGGGCTCCCTCCAAGTTCTGGAGGGGAGCTGGTACATGTTGCCCCTCCAGAAGGGCATAAGCCTGCCCATCCATCCCTTGCAATGCAGAAGGATGTTTGAGGCCTCACAGAGTCTGATCTTTTGCATCACAGTGTCATTCAAAAGGTTTTTACAAAGCCTTCAGCATATGTGAGCCCTGCCTGAGGCACAGGACAGCATGTAACCCATGTAACATTCCCCTCTTGTACCATCGCTCAGCTTCCTGCTGTGCTGCTTTCTCACAGGGAATTGTGCCACAGGGAGTCTGCAAGGGAGAACATCAGCACCTTAGTCTGACTCCCAGGTCCTCCCACTGCCCATCCTCCACAGGAGCTGAAAGAGCCAGTGCGACTCCAGCACAAACCAGTGCTCAAAGCCTCTCCAAGTCCTGCTGCTGCTGGAGAACAGAGGCTCTTTTTGCTCTGTGCAGGTCTGGGCCAGACATTAGGTTTCATTTTAAGAGCTAGATAATAATCACTACCAGAAAAATAACAGCTACAAATTCGAAGAAAAAGACATGATGAACGGCACCGTGTATTTTACATGATAGTAAATGGCCTTTGCATATGCAAATTGAATGGATTTTAAAATGGTATTTAATGACAATTTTCGTAGCAGACATTAACATTAATTGCATCAAAATGAAAATGTAGCATTAGCTTGCTGTTAGCTGCAAATGCCCGGGCTATAAAGCTTTATCTTTATCAGTATCAGCCCTCACCAATGTGACAGGGCTGCTCTGCAAATTGCAGGCAAAAGGGCTTTTATGTTGCAAAAGTATCCCCCAATGTGGACCAAAATCAACATCAATTTTGCTTTATTTCTTCATAAACGGAGGTTAAATGGCTGCCTGTAAGAAGCCTAGGCATGTTTCAAAAGTTTTAAGGAAAATCTGCAGACCCCACAACAGCAGAAGTCGTGAGAAAGGGCTTTTAATTTAAAGTTATTATTGTACAACTTGCCTGCTCCTTAATAGCCACCTTTTATGCAGACTGATTGTATTTATCCCTTTACTTTAAAAGCACGTTATAGATAAAATCAAATTACTGGGATTACCAAGGAGTTGTTACAGCCATTTCAGTAAAAGTGGGAGTTTAACACACTTTTCCATGACTGGCAAGTTAAAGATCCCAGCCTTGGTGAGCACTCCCCAGCCCAAGCTGGTCTCTAGTCACAGCTCCCAAGGTTTCAGCAAGACCTGTCTTGCTAAAAGTGACTTGGTTGTCAATGGATTTAAGTTGATTTTGGACTCTAAGCCCTGCACAACTGTGGTTTTAGTGCCACTGACCAGCTAAGGCACGTGCTTTTTTGGGGGCAGAAGGAAATGGTGACACATGGGCCTTTTCCCTGACTCCAAGCAGCTCCTGCCTGTCAGAAATCCCAGCTTTGACAAACCTCTGGGGGGCAGTGAAGTTTGTCAGCAGGAACAGAGCCTGCCTGTCACTGCCCAGCCCACAGCACAGCCCAGGTGCCAAGGAGGGCAGAGGTGCTCTCCCAGCACACTGGGGGCAGCTGGAGCCACCCTGGGCCAGCCCCAGAGCACCAGTGCAAACCCTCCCAGGCTGCACACACAGCATTCCCACGCGGCAGGAATTGCAGCCTCGGGGCTGGGAACAACCCAGATAACTCAGGGAGGTGTCTGTGGGCAGTGGACAATGCACAAGGGGCTTCTTGAGCCCTGGCAGCTCCTCTCCAGCCCCTGCTCTGCGCTGCTAAAGGCTCCTGTCTCCTCAAGACACCAAGGTCAGGAGTTCTCCCCAGGCTCACCCGTACAAGCTCTCCTGGATCATCCCAACCAGGGACGAGCACAAATGCTGGGGTTGCTATTAGTGCCTTATTAATCACGGCTGGCCCTGCTGCTCCCCCTAGCACAGCAGAGCACTTGTGCTGTGCTCTCCTCTCACGGTGGACGTGTGCTGCATGGAGCATTTCACCAGGCAGCCTCAGACAGAGTGGGATTTCTGAAGCTTTGAGGCCTCTTTCCTTTCTTTTCCTGGGATATTTACCTTCAAAGGTCACCCATACCCCTCTATTAATTCCCCACAGGCATCTTCCAGGGAAAGCAGCAGCTCTGCTTTTTGCTGATTCCCCCCCCATTCTCTCCCTCCCTTTTCCCAGAGTAATGTTTGCTACGAATCATGTGGCCAGCTTTGTTGTGAGAGTCATAAAAAGGACATTTTTCATCTCTCCTTTTTCCTGCTCTCGCTCCCTTCTCTCTCTCAGTATCAGACAGAGATTTATTCCTTCCCTGATGCCTGTGGCATTCGGAGCTGGGAGGGGTCAGGGGAGGCACTGATGGGACGATAATAGATAATACAGTGGTTCCCCAGGGTCTTGTCCAGCTCCAGAGCCGATCCATCAGCAGGCAGTGCTCGTGCCAAGGTCAGTGGTAACGAGGCTGTGGTGGGGTCCCAGCCTCCCCCGTGGGGCACCCTCCACTCAGGCTCCCCCGACTCACACCCCAGCTCCTGATCCTTACAAGAGCTGCCTTGCAGAGCCACGATTTGCAAGAGAGCACATGTCCACTGAGTGCAGGCACTGGGCTAGCAACACACACGCCCAGCTTCACCTGCCCCTCATCCCCACCACAAGCAGATCTGCAGGTTTGTCTTCCAAGGAAAACACCCATCACTGGCAGCACATCCCCTCCAGGAGCTAAACCCCATCCACATGGTCTGCATGACATTACAGACCTGTAAGATGTGTGCAGATGAGGGTTGCTGTCCTCCTGGCACTAAATCCCAGGCCCTTTCATTCAAAGTAACCCCAGTACTACTGGCAGGTTATTCAACCCCCATAATCTTTGCAATAATGACCTGGTTTTACAAGGGGGAGGATGGAGGGCAATGAGAGGGCTGGGGTTTGATGACAAGGGAGGCCTAAAGACACAGAGAGCCTGTGAAGACCTCCAGGATCTTCACTGGTGTCAACACAGCCTGTTATTCAAGGTGCATTTGGAAACCCCAGTAGATGTCCAGACCCACATTTATCCTCCCGACCACCTTTTCTCATTGAATTTCACTGGGCACCGAAATTAGCCAACATTAAATGATCGGTTTTGGAACTAGGATTAATCACAAAGATTTGGATGCTGTCTACAGCTAGATTTTAGATTGTATTAATTTGTGCAAGGTCATACAATGAGTTTGAAGCCAAAACAACACCGGCACACAGTTGGTACCCCAAGCACAAGTTCTCTCCCCAGGAACAAGCAGAGTGCCCCCTCAGCATGAACACACTGCCCAGCATTGCCAGGGCTGCTTTGAGAGAAAAGCTCCTAGTAAGTTCCCTGATTCTGCCCACTCTGTCCCAGAGCCTATTCCTGGACACAAGGACTGCACAGACGTGCCACTCTGTGCCACTCTGCACCTGTACCTCCCTCCACCCCTGCGTGGCCATAACCCTGCCTCCCACGTGCTGCCATCCACTTGGCAGTTGGCCTGTAGGTTGGGCTGACCTTGGGTGTGCTGGCAGGATTTCCCTGGCACTCTGTCATCCCCATGGCTCCTGCAGGGCCCCCCCACCGTCTGCCTTCGCTTCAACTGTCCCTTGCCTGAATTTTACATCCCGTTTTCCTTCTCTCTTCATCTCTTCACATTCTCTAAAACTGGTCCTAATCATTTGGCAGCTGCTCTCACCGTGTTCCTGCAGCAAACTCGCCTCTCTAAAGCATTTGGTCACTGCAATCTCTCTTCAGATGGTTACAGTTGGCCAAGGGCATCAATTATCTAATACCTCCTCTTTAATTTGTATCATTTGCAGTTGTCCTAATCTCTCACCTTCCCCAAGAAGGAAGGTTTCAATGCTCACGCTCTGCTTAGCAAGTAGCCTTTCCACCCATGATGTTTTCAGACAAGACAAAGTTTAGAAAGCTGCCCAAAAGGTGTTGAGGTATTTCCAGCATCTCTGGCACACAAAATGCACTGCTAGGTTTGTTTTTGAGATACTTAAAAAACATTTAGGTCATTAATGTATGGCTCTAGGGAAAAAAAAAAAGCTAATAGTTGCAAACATGTCAAAGAAATAACGTAGAAAAGCAGAGGGAAAGAACCCACCAGGAAAAGCTGTACAGGCAAGAAAGTTTAATATTACAGCAAGCCCCCATCTGACCCACAAGCACTGGAAGCCAAAGAAAGAGAGTGTAAAGCCACTGAAATCCTAAAGATTAGGACAAACAAAAGTTTTAGAAAGAGAAATACCTGAGCACTGACAAAACAAGTTGTAAAAATGTAACCCAGTGACTGGAATCACTGTCAGGCTCGTGGCAGTGGGAAAATGCAGCCAAGTTAAAAAATACAGGACTCCCATCAGCTCGGATAATTACATATCCTTTCCAATTCCACAGTGAAAGGCACTTTGTGTCTCTGCCACCATTCTCACATTGCTAAGATAATAATTTCTATTTCAAGACTAGTTTTCTTCCCCTGGAAATGTTCCAGGCTGGGTATGTGCTCTCATCACTACCACAGGGCTCCCAGCCCCATCTACCTGCCTCCTGCTGCCTCCTGCCCCAGTGGCTGCAGCATCTGGTTGGGCAGAAAAACCTGTTACGCCCTTCAAAAAGTCGTGAGTGAACCATGAAGGTGCAGATTGTCCTCCAGTGCAGTAATTTACTGCAGTTATAACAGTTTCTGACTACTTCAGGTTCACAGCTTAGGAGAAAATAAACAGCCAAGTCATGGTTTGGCATAAGGTTTGGGTCCTGCACATCAGCCAAAGAGCTGGGAAAAAAATAAGATCTGAAGAACAGATTTAGATCCCTTATTACCAATTTACACTGAATAGGAAAGTAATTTACTCTCTCACACAGACTGGCTGTTGTCTGTGGGTTTATCTCCATTGATTACAGCGGGCTGAAAAAAATTCTTCCAAATCTTTTACCATCTAAAACTACTTCTTGCCACAAGTGGATTTTTTCCTTTACTGACTTCTGTTTTTGCCGCCTGTGCAATGAAAACCTGGGTCAGGGAGGAATAACCACAGAATCCTTTTTGTGAAAGCAAAGCTTTTCAGCCCTCATTGACATCTTTTCCTTTCAAACCAAGTCATGTTCCCACCCATCCAGAGAGATTCAAGCATGGGATGGAGGTCAAGGGGAAGACCTTGCTCTTTGATTTATTTTGCTCAGCTTTGGAGGGTTTTTTTCTTGTTTTTTCACTCATTGGGATGTTTTGCATTTGTTGATGGCTGCAGACTGAGCACTGTTCACTCTCAGCCGTGGATTGAGACCCCAGGCCAAATAGCTCTGTCCCAGAATCACATCCCACCCAAGCTCCTCAGAGAGTAACAGCACATTTCCAGTCTGTAGACAACTGCATTGAAGGCAAACCTCAATAATCTTCAACTGAGCCAGTCAAAGGGTGTCTCCAACCCCAAAATCAACGCTAACACACAAATTTCATCTTGTAAAGCCAGTTATTTAAAGGGTAAGAGCTGGCTTGGTATCTTCACTGCAAGACACATGTTTCCATATGTGCTTTTAGGACTGGTGCAAGTAAACATCTCACTCGGCCTGGGAGGGAACAGTAAAGCAAATTGGTGCTCTTGTAACCATGTGCACTCCTAAGTACAGCTCTGAGCATCTGATAAATCTTTTAAAGTGCATGTTTACAATGGATTTTATTCTTTTTACTGTTCTATACATACGAGCCCTCTGAGCAAAATAACAGATCCTCTGACACTTAGAAGAAGCCACTGCCTCATTGGCTGCCCACAGTGAAATAATTTATATTGTTATTTCCTCACCCAAATTATAAGGTTTGTAAAGAAGCTTCAGAAATTCAGAGTAATCAGTGCTTTGGCAGCACAGATCCTGCAGCTGCCACACGGGTGGAAGACCCACTGTTGCAACTGAGTTTTGCCAGCCCAAAGACTGCAGGAAAAAATTGGTCCCTGAGTGTTTTCTACCAATTTTTCTCTTGTTATTTTCTTCAGTGGTTAATGGAAAGTGAGGACAAGTGGAGATCATTTAAAAATGATCTTTCGGGCCTCTCCATGGGTTTATTGCCAGGACTTATTTAGAGGACCATAAAGCTGTAAGGGGCTTATAACTTGACTGGATAGTCCACGAGCTTCTCAGGAAAATGAAGAGCCTTTAGGCTCACCCAGCGTGTTTTGCCACGGCCGCCTCTCCTCACAAACACCCACACCCGTGTGTGCAGGGACTTCGGAGCCGCTAATTGAATTCACCCTTGTGAAAGCCTTAACAAATTGTAAGTGACCTTTTGTACGAATTTCAAAGTCAAGAATTCACCGCTAACTGCACATCCCTCTTTCTGCCATTCGCCGTTATGCAAAACCCACAAACAATTAAAAGAAATAATGAAGAGCCCAGCGGCCCTCTTTGCTAATTAGCTGCAGGAGGCAGTGCTGGGGAGGGTGGCTAAGTGCTTCAATTACCTCGGCCCTCCTCGCAGCCCTTGTTAGCGGAGACAGCTCCGCCGGCCAAAGGGGAACAATTAAGGCGAGGCAGAGGCAGGCACTTTGCAGGGGGATGCCGGGCAGTGCCGGCTCTCGCACAGGGGCCAGAGCTGTAATCATACCCCGGCTCCTGCTGGGCTACACACAGACAAATTAATGGGAGATAGATTGCTACCTCCAGCCCATCAGCGAGGAGGGAGGAAGGGAGACAATGTAGCCGGACAAGGGAGCTGTAATCAGGGTTTTCCTGTGCTCTCAGCCCCCTTTCAGGGCAGGGGGAGCTGAGCACTAATGCCT